>CM034540.1:34953957-35406457 GCA_020002185.1 Paraescarpia echinospica | reverse complement strand
AACTGATTTGAAGTGAATCCGACAAAGTATGTGAGCATGTGTAGTTATGTGTTAATATTCGCATGAGTATTTATACCTGCAATCGTGTGTATGTGTGTGTATAGAAGATATGTACATGAGAGATGGCCTCCATCTTAGTGGAAAGGGGTAGCAGTTTTCTCAGAGAACCTGCTGCGATCGGTTGACAGTGGGACAGGTTGCATCTATTTAAACTAGATTCGCAGGGGGTACTCACAGAAAAGCCTGAAAATGAAGGCATAGATAAAGACAGCACAAATAAATCAGCAAATAACAGTCTGGAAAACTCTTCTGAAGCTGGATATAAATGTGTTTGTTTAAATGCAAGGAGTATAGTAAACAAAAGAAATGAACTAAACATTATGGTAGAAGATACATAATAGGAATCATGGACCACCACAAATATATCAGATACCGAATTGGGACTGACAGGATATGTAATGTTTAGGAAAGATAGAATAGGAAGAAAGGAGGTGGAGTTATTTTATATATTAAAGAATCTATCCAGGCTTATGAAATTAAATTAGACAGAGAAGCAGATTGCGAAGAAGCTGTTTGGTGTAACATAGTTACAGGAAACTCAACGTTAACGGTTGGATTAGTTTATCGAAGTCCAAACATAAGCATAGAAGAGAATGAAACAATACAAAACGCTATAAGGGAAGTGAGCAAACGGGACTGTGTTATTATGGGGGATTTTAACCATGGGCATATAAAATGGAAATCTCTACAGAGTATGGGTAGTGAGGACCACAAGTTTTAGTTTTAGTACAAGATAGTTTCCTTTCTCAACATGTGCTAGAACCAACCAGGGGAGAGAATGTGTTAGACTTAGTTTTGTCCTCACAGAAAGAATTAGTTGACAATGTCAAGATATGTGAGCCACTGGGGAGTAGCGATCACAACCAGATACATTTTACCATCAAAGTAAAATCAGAAAGGAATAGTAAAAAGCAGTATAGGAGAAATTTCCACAAAGGAAGGTATAAGGACATGAGGAAATATTTAGCAAAGATAGACTGGAATAACACACTAAAAAATAAGACAGCAACAGAATGCTGGAATATATTAAAGAGTGAAATTAAGTGCATAGTCGATAAATTTGTACCCTTCAAAAAACAAGGGAAACGGTCCAAAAAGAAACACTTATCGAAAGAAGCCATTAGAAAAATTAAGTATAAACAAATGATGTGGAAGTCATATAAATGTACTGGAAATGATGAAGACTACAACAGTTATAAAGAAGCATTTAACCAAGCTACTGCTGAAATTAGAAATTCAAAGAGAAGCTATGAACAACAATTAGCTAGTAATATAAAACATGACAGCAAGAGTTTTTACGCGTATGTTCGAAGCAAACAGAAAGTTCAAAATAAGGTCGGTCCTCTAGAACATAGTGCTGGAAATATAATATCCGAGGGATTCTTAATGGCAGAAGACCTGAACGAGTACTTTAGTTCAGTGTTTACCAGAGAAGATATTAGTTCACTGCCAGAGTATCAGAGACTAAGTTCAAGGGGGCAGATTCAGACTATTTAGGACAATTAATTGTAACCCCGGAAATGGTAGCTAAGAAAATAAGGGCTATGAAGGATAATAAATCACCTGGAGTGGATGGGATTCCGCCCAAACTACTATTGGAAATTGTAGAACAAATTAGCGTACCGCTTGCAACAGTTTTCAATTTGTCATTAGAAGAGGGAGTGGTTCCTTTAGAATGGAAAGAGGCAAACATTATACCGTTATTTAAAAAAGGTTCGAGAAACAAGTCAGAGAACGATAGACCAGTGAGTTTAACATCAGTTATTTGCAAATTATTAGAAAGACTAATTAAAGATCACATGGTGGATTTTCTTGTTAAACAAAACTTGATAAACCCATCTCAACATGGTTTTTTAAAGCGAGGTCATGCTTAACAAATATGTTATGTTTTTTGGAAGACATCACTAAGTGGGTAGATGAGGGATCACCAGTAGATATCGTCTACTTAGATTTTCAAAAAGCTTTCGACAAAGTACCACATCAAAGATTACTGCTGAAACTAAAGGCCCATAGCATAGGAAATGGTATAATAAACTGGATAGAACAATGGCTGATTGACAGAAGACAACGTGTAGTAGTTGGCGGGGAGGCTTCAAACTGGAAATCGGTATTGAGTGGGGTACCACAGGGATCAGTATTAGGACCTATATTATTCTTAATATATATCAACGATTTGGATGATGAAATAACAAGCAAGATGTTGAAATTTGCGGATGATACAAAAGTGTTTAGAAGGATTAAAAGTGATGGAGATAGACAGCATTTACAAGATGATCTTGACAGGTTGATCAAATGGTCTGAAAAGTGGCAAATGCTGTTCAATTTTGGGAAATGTAAATGCCTCCACACAGGACATGGGAACGAAGAGGTAGAATATACTATGTGGGGTACTGTACTAAGTACTACTGTAAAAGGACTTAGGGTTAACCATTAGTGTTGATATGAAGGTTTCAGAGCAGTGCGGAATTGCAGCTTCAAAGGGAAATCAAATCCTTGGATTAATTAGGCGAAACATAACGTATAAGGAAAAAGAGCTAATAATACCGCTGTACAAAACAATAGTTAGGCCTCATTTAGAATATTGTATTCAAGCGTGGAGGCCGTATCGCAGGAAGGACATAGATATGCTAGAAAGAGTGCAGAGGAGAGCAACTAAAATGGTACCAAAACTGAGGGATCTTAGTTACGAAATACGCCTAAAAAATGCGGATTAACAACACTAGAGACCAGTAGATTGAGAGGAGGTCAGATAGAAGTGTTTAAAATATTGAATGGTTATGAAAATATTGATAGAAATATTTTTTTTCAGTTAAGAAAGATAAAAGGACTAGAGGACATGAAGTTACATTAGCAAAGGAGCAGAGTAGATTAGATATAAGAAAGTTTTCATTTTCACAAAGGACTGTAAATGAATGGAACAGATTATCTGCTGATTGTGTGGGTGCTAGTAGCGTGAATATGTTTAAAAATAAAATCGACACATACCTCAGACGGGCGGGATACACATAGATAAAAGGGTCGGACTCTCGATAAGCCAAAGGGCTTCCTTGTCCACCTGCCACCTAGAGTTAATTCTCTGGGTGACAATCTTGTTAAATCTTGTTAAATCTTGTATGTTCTGTGTGTGTGTGTTCATGCGCCGGGATGAGTACGTGCGGGGGTCCGTGTGTGTGTGTGTGTGTGTGTGTGTGTGTGTGTGTGTGTGTGTGTGTGTGTGTGTGTGTGTGTGTGTGTGTCTCTCTCTCTCTCTCTCTTTCTCTCTCTCTCGCTCTCTCTCACACACACACACACTCACACTCTCTCTCTCTCTCTCTCTCTCTCTCTCTCTCTCTCTCTCTCTCTCTCTCTCTCTCTCTCTCTCTCTCTCTCTCTCTTCCTCTCTCCCCCTTCTCTCTCTCTCTCTCTCTCTCTCTCTCTCTCTCTCTCAATCTCTCTCTCTCACTCTCTCTCTCACTCCCCCCCTCTCTCTCTCTTTGTGTGTGTGTGTGTGTGTGTGTGTGTGTGTGTGTGTGTGTGTGTGTGTGTATGTGTGTGTGTTTTCTGTCGTGATCGAAGGGTTTTACCTATAGTAGGGGCTACGCCATATTTATTTCTTATTCTGCATTTGTGTTCTTATATCCTGTCCTTAAGCATTTAGATTATAAACTACTTTTATTCAAATTCAAAAAGTTTTTCAGTTATTAATTAAAGCATTTTAATTTAACTACGTTGTTTTGAAAAAGTTGCTGTACTTTATATTTTATAATGATTACTGTCGTCAATAAATAACATACTTTAACTGTCGATGTCATTTGCAACAGTAGTCTTGTCTAAAAAATAAAGACAGTGCTCGGTTCCGTTGGTTGTTAACTCCGTAAACACATTGAGTTGGGTCTTCATAAAACATTCATGTTGACAGCATAATTCGAAGTCGCCTTGTGCTTCCTGTTTCCGAGATAAAACAGTTCGGCACTATTTACAGTTAATAATATGCGTGCGTGCGTGCGTGCGTGCGAATGCATACGTACGTGGTCATGTCTACCTTGATACGGTGAACGAAGGAACTGTACTTTCAACTCGATAACGAAGACTACTTTTCTATTAAATAATGTTAACTTTTGTTCCTCTCTATTAAATGATTTACTATAGCCAGGAATATTAAGCTACCATAAAAACGATCAAATTAAGCTACCGTAAAATTATTAAGTACTGATCAGTACTCACCTTATGCCCACTAACTGGTGTATGTTTGCATAATTTGGCGCACTCTATCCCTTTGTGGCTGTG
This sequence comes from Paraescarpia echinospica, assembly GCA_020002185.1. NCBI lineage: Eukaryota > Metazoa > Annelida > Polychaeta > Sabellida > Siboglinidae > Paraescarpia > Paraescarpia echinospica. The sequence goes on along the minus strand of CM034540.1, from coordinate 35,402,131 downwards.
CGTCAATATGCTGTACTTTGGCGCCTCTAGGAACCTCCTGGTTGTGAACTGAGCTACACTGCTCTGACCGAGTTTCGTCTTATAAAAGTAATGTAAATGTCACTATTCCGAGTGAAAGGACTTCCTGGTTGTTTTCAACATAGCCAATTAAAAGCTGCACTGTGTTAACCAACAAAGCCGCAACGGCAGGTCAACGACCGAATGTTATATAGGCCTAAGCATCATAGCCATTCAGCTGATTAGACACCTGTTTCTTTTTCATATTCATTGAATCGGACCAAAGAGCATTTCTCTCTCCACACAAGTAACTCGAACTCGCCGTAAATAGGAAAGTTCAATGACCGGCGTGTGTTGCATGGCAACGGTTATTCTCATGAGACAACGCCCACCCGTGAAAGACATCATTTGACAATGGCAACGGTACTGAGTGACATTATTGCTACAACTACGAATCATTATATTGGACCCAAAACAAATAGCAACGCACGTAGACAATTATACTTTATGTTGACCATTTCATGTACAACTACTACCACTGGGTTTTCTCAAATAATAAATAGTCAGCCGATACGATATACACTGTATTTTGAAGCCCGTCGAGGTGCTGACTGATTTACACATGTCTTTTTTGTACACCTGGATTATTTTTTTAGTCCGGGTATTCGACATCTTTCAATATGCAGCCGTGGAATTAGTAGCAGTGTACGACATAACAGAAGTTTGCTTTTATTTTTCACTGCATTTACATGCCGTCAACAAACCCTTTCTATTGGTGAACATCCTATGGTGACCCAACCACTGACGTGACGATGTCATTTCCATGCTAATCCATCCACGGCAGCGCCACAAAGCAGCGGCGTTTTTCACGTGGATAAAGCAATACGTAACTAAGCAACTTGAAAGCGCTTTATAGAGGTTCGCCATGGCCAAGACCCGGAACTGTGCCCGTCAATGAACCAGTTCCGTCGGTTGCTGTCACAAGCGCAATCTGCAAAACCATGCATTCATTTGGGAGCATTAGTGTTAGCGGTGGTGGATTTAATTAGCGGTAGATAATAAATCTTTATGGCGACGAAAGGGAAGAATGTACATCTGTTTTCGTCACAGACGTATCGCTAAAGAACGCAAATGAAGTCGGAACAAACATGCATATCTCATTTGTGTGTATTAAACGATGCGTAGCGTGCGCATAATTAACACACATAATATTATATGCCTACATCACTAAGTATAGAAATAAATTGGTTGCATTGTGAAGATATTAAATATTGCTGATTGTATGAATTCGAAGTTAAACCTATAGGTCACTGACTTGGTTTGTGTGAACAGACAAACGTATATCGATCGTTTGCCCTCGAAACCATCATAAACAACAGTGGTAATTCGTTATAGCTGGTGCATAATTCTTTCTCTGTTCGTCTGCGTACTGAGTAGTTTGCATGCATGTGTGTATGTGTACCCGTGTGTCTGTATGTGTGTTTGTGTGTCTGCGTGTTTGTCTGTATGTTTGTCTGTGTGTCTATATATGTGTCTGTATGTGTGTTTATGTGTCTGTCTGTGTGTCTGTCTGTCTGTTTGCGAGTGTTGCCACCATTTGGTGTACATTCCTGCCCCCCCCCCCCAGCCACTCTTTACGTCCATTGTTCCATGCAGCTATGTTTTTTATTTGCATTCACCGTCTTGTTTTACTTGGGGACGGGGAGTAAATGTATCCCGCCGAGATGATTGGCACCCTAGCGCCGCAGACGTCACGGTAATTAATTAATAATAATAATAATAGCAACAGCAGCAACAACAACAACAGTTATCTCAGTCTCATTTATCATCAAATATGTGTTGCTTAGACAGTTACTGAGTGTAATGTAACGTGGTTGCATGTACATTTCTCCGCACTGTGTGACATGTTCCTGCGCCCGGCCAGCTGACTGTTAACGTCCAATCTCTTCCCGTCGAAGGCAAATTGAGAACCTGAGCTGACGTCATCACGCCTTCTCTTTCTGTTCAATTAGCCGCGTCGTTCGACGATGTCGTTGTCTCATCTGTCGCTGTCGTCTCTATCGTCCTCTCTAGTGTCGCCGGTCTCTCTCGCTCCCCATTACGTCGCTGTCTCTCTTGTCGCTACGAATGAATGCATGTATCAAGATAGACAACTTGATAATTGAATATACGTCTTCATGTATTATATTGAGTCCTAATTATCTACATATGCTACAGACTAATGAACCAGATACAACTCACAGTCGGGAAGAGTTCGTCTTGCATGGTTTATAACAGTACGTACAATTACTTTGATCATATTTACTATAATAGAATAATTACCCATTTAGAATCAAATTGCCTAATGATTCATGTTTTATATTATGTATTTGTGAAATTGTGATCCTCTATGGATCACGATATGTGGTTGGGGTAAACAAACCATCTATCTATCTATATGTTTATCTATATATCTATCTAGCTATCTATATCTATATATGGATATATATATATATTAATATATATATATATATATATACATATATGTATATATATATATATATATATTAAAAAATATATATATATATTAATATATATATATATATATCCAACTATCTATCTATGTGTCTATCCGATTATCTACCTATCCATCCACCCACCCATCCATCCATCATTCTGTATGTCTGTCTATCTAGCTGTCTGTCTGAGTGTCTGTCTGTCTCTGTGTCTACCTTTCTGTCTGTCTGTCTGTCTGTCTGCCTGTCTGCCAAAAAAGTATGTCTCTTCTATCTTATGTTGCTATCTTTTCTGTCACTCCCTCTTCTATCGTCGTTTTTCTGTTGCTGTCTTTTCTGTCTTTATCTCTTATGTCGTTGTCTCCTCTGTCGCCCTCGTTTCAGTCGCTGTCTCTTCTGTATTTTCTCTTATGTCGTTGTCTCCTCTGTCGCCCTCATTTCAGTCGCTATCTCTTTTGTCTCTTCTCTTATGTCGCTGTCTCTTATGTCGCCCTCATTTGAGTCGCTGTCTCTTCTGTCGTTTCTCTTATGTCACTGTCTCCTCTGTCGCCCTCATTTCAGTTGCTGTCTCTTCTGTCTTTTCTCTTATGTCGCTGTCTGCTCTGTCGCCCTCATTTCAGTCGCTATCTCTTTTGTCTCTTCTCTTATGTCGCTGTCTCCTCTGCCGCCCTCATTTCAGTCGCTATCTCTTTTGTCTCTTCTCTTATGTCGCTGTCTCTTATGTCGCCCTCATTTCAGTCGCTGTCTCTTCTGTCTCTTCTCTTATGTCATTGTCTCCTCTGTCACCCTCATTTCAGTCGCTGTCTCTTCTGTCTTTTCTCTTATGTCGCTGTCTCCTCTGTCGCCCTCATTTCAGTCGCTGTCTCTTCTGTCTTTTCTCTTATGTCGCTGTCTCCTCTGTCGCCCTCATTTCAGTTGCTGTCTCTTCTGTCTTTTCTCTTATGTCGCTGTCTCCTCTGTCGCCCTCATTTCAGTCGCTGTCTCTTTTGTCTCTTCTCTTATATCACTGTCTCCTCTGTCGCCCTCATTTCAGTCGCGGTCTCTTCTGTCTTTTCTCTTATGTCGCTGTCTCCTTTGTCGCCCTCATTTCAGTTGCTGTCTCTTCTGTCTTTTCTCTTATTTCGCTGTCTCCTCTGTCGCCCTCATTTCAGTCGCTGTCTCTTTTGTCTCTTCTCTTATATCACTGTCTCCTCTGTTGCCCTCGTTTCAGTCGCGGTCTCTTCTGTCTTTTCCCTTATGTCGCTGTCTCCTTTGTCGCCCTCATTTCAGTCGCTGTCTCTTCTATCTTTTCTCTTATGTCGCTGTCTCCTATGTCACCCTCATTTCAGTCGCTGTCTCTTCTGTCTCTTCTCTTATGTCGCTGTCTCCTCTGTCGCCCTCATTTCAGTCGCTGTCTCTTCTGTCTTTTCTCTTATGTTGCTGTCTCCTCTGTCGCCCTCATTTCAGTCGCGGTCTCTTCTGTCTTTTCTCTTATGTCGCTGTCTCCTCTGTCGCCCTCATTTCAGTCGCTGTCTCTTCTGTCTTTTCTCTTATGTCGCTGTCTCCTCTGTCGCCCTCATTTCAGTCGCTATCTCTTCTGTCTTTTCTCTTATGTCGCTGTCTCCTCTGTCGCCCTCATTTCAGTCGCTATCTCTTTTGTCTCTTCTCTTATGTCGCTGTCTCCTCTGTCGCCCTCATTTCAGTCGCAGTCTCTTTTGTCTCTTCTCTTATGTCGCTGTCTCCTATGTCGCCCTCATTTTAGTCACTGTCTCTTCTGTCTCTTCTCTTATGTCGCTGTCTCCTCTGTCGCCCTCATTTCAGTCGCTGTCTCTTCTGTCTTTTCTCTTATGTCGCTGTCTCCTCTGTCGCCCTCATTTCAGTCGCGGTCTCTTCTGTCTTTTCTCTTATATCGCTATCTCCTCTGTCGCCCTCATTTCAGTCACTGTCTCTTCTGTCTCTTCTCTTATGTCGCTGTCTCCTCTGTCGCCCTCATTTCAGTCGCTGTCTCTTCTGTCTTTTCTCCTATGTTGCCGTCTTTTCATTCTGTTTCTTCTGTCCATCTCTTCTGTCTCTGCCTTTTCTGTCTCTGAAAATCGCACCACCGCATCGCATCTCTATGTTTGTTTCGCTAGAACAGTCTTTACCTTTTTTTGTGAATTTTGCAACTCATTATTCATATGGCAATAATTTGACTTAATAAAACATAATACGTTTACTTCAACATGAATATATGTCGAGTAGATACGTGTTACATGTGATTAGTTATTGTGATTACAATTTACATCATAGTCTCGCCAGCATGTCAGTTTTGGCATCACATGGGCTTGGAAATAATAACTTAACCGAGTTTTACTATTGATCATTTCTTTGGCTAACTACTTGCAGAATACGACCACTTCTTCGGAAAACTTTGCGTCAAAACGAATAAAGCATCGTTAGTTTCATTAGTTTGCGCTTGCCACAATAATTGCACCTAGCGGACACGTTGGGAACTATGAACCAGGTATTGTTCTTCCGGTCGAGTTTCCTACGATAAATGTAATGATTTCACATAAATTCTCTGTAGGTCTTAGGTCTTGGGTGATTTACTCCAAACAACCCAAACTTGAGCTAACGCAGGAGTTGTATGGTGATTGTTTGTGCGCATGCATTGTGGGTAGTTTGATTGTTTATTTTATAGGCACTTTAGATGATTGGGTGTGATGAAAGGGAGGTTCATGATCGCTGTTTGAAACGCTATGGGGCTTTCTAGTTCAGTAATCGGTGGTGGAATCATATTCCAGATTCGAACTGCTCGAGTCTGCACGCCGTGAGCCACTTTCACAAATCCCACTCGTAACGCTAGTAATGTTCGCAACGCACAAAACGTAATAACTGATTAAACAACGGACGCTAACGGAAAATTAGTATTACCGGTACTCTACCTTAAAGGGACGGATCGGTGATTTTCATTTGTTACGTCAGCCATAAATGAAGGTGTCATTTAATTAAAATGTGTCAATTGTCTTAATATATCCATCCAAAAGGACACATTAAAATGTTAGCTTTATATCACAATTATTTGCGATTTTACGCTTACCGTAAGCAGTTTACAAAACAGGAATTCGATTAAAAAGACTTCTCCATGCATGTGGCGGTCAGTTCGCTTAGCTGGAAGATACTGAATTTCGAGTTCAGCTTTGCGTCCAGACACTCATTTTTGGACATTTAAACACGATGAATATGATGCTTCACAGAGGACACGCGTTGGTTACCAACGTATACGAAGCAGTGGATGTTTCAACATAAAACTGTCGACCTTCAAAATTCATGCCGAACTTTCTAAAGTTCAAGTTCACCATATCATTTTGCAGGGAAGACGATGAGCGTATCAAAGATACCAACCCAATGTTTATCGGTGTTCTGGACAGCCTTCAGTAGTTGTTTGCCGACTTCGCTGCTTCTTTGCAAGTTCGTTTACCGCTCACTCTGGAGTTGTTGCAATCATATGGAAATAACAAATAATAATAATATCTAAGGCTGCCACGTTATAGGTCCTATGTAAGGATTAGAAAGAAGGATGTTTCATTGGGAAAGATAACCTCGTGCTTAGCCTTTTGTTCGCGATATAGCTGGCCCATTGGGGTGGTTTGTAGATTTAATTGTTTTTCGAAATTCGTCGAGTGGTGGGGTTTTCGGGGTCAGACGTTTAAAATGGCACTTACCTCCGTCATCTTTGTGTGCGATTTAGCGGGCCCATTGGGTGGTTTGTTCGGGGCGGTGGGATCTCAGAGGGGGGTCACATGGCAGCCTTTTTCACCGGGCAAAGCTAGGTAACTCGGCTTGTGAGCGATAAAAGTCGACTTTAGCATTTCTTGAGACAGCGCAGAAAAGATTGATCCTTTTCGGCAGCATTTGATTGAGCGATATCAAAATTCCTAACGACGAATCACACGAAGAACACATTAGATACCGTTTGAAAGTTGGCTTGCGACCTGATATCTCTCCGCTCTCTTCAGGCAGTTCCAGGCCTAGTTTGTAGAAGAACCATTTTGTTTACACGTTGTTTTACATGGCGTTTAAATAGTGTGATTTTTTTGTTCTTTACATGTGGTCCAGGTTAGCACAAAACCGTTCTCTTTACGAGCACATTCGAAAAGGTACTACTGACCCATTTAAAAGCGTTGGCCCGCAGAGAAATTAACGAACACAATTTGACCCACTCGTAAAAAAATATGCTGAACGCTGGTCTAAATCCTGGGCGTTTCCCCCACCCTACATCATTCAAAACATAACGCGCATATGACGTATACTATTGTATGTGCGTAATAATGGTTTGCCTGGCGTAGGTTGTACAGTGACGCATGCCGTGTTGTGGTTCGGTCAACACAATGCGCGATATGACGTCTGTCACGAAGTGTTTATGATATTGCTGAATCCGGCCTGGCGGACTTTGTTGGCAATTATGTCGCACATTTGAGAGAGGTGATGCTGAATGCGACGTGTTTATTGGCATTTATTGCATTTGTGATCATAATATCTTCTACGGAATGCAGTATTCCACAGAGAACCGATACACTGGCAACCGGAAGTGACGTGTTAAACCTGATTGGCCACGGAGATGTACTTCATATAATCTATTACGCTGCATAGTAACTATTAGTCAGGGAGCATTACGACTGAACCAGGAAACAAATGGTACAGTGCTAATTATGTTATGTTAATTGCAACAACCTATCAAAAATTACAGTTTCGTATATATGCGTAGGGATACGTTTCGCATCTAACAACCTATATTATGCATTAGACTGTATAGTTTCATTTAATGTGCGAATATAATACATCAATTAAAAAATACTACCTTTCGCAAATGTGAAGTGTGGAGCATAAGTAATAATTATTGTCAATATCAGCCAAAATTATTTAGTAATCGCTACCCACGGAGGAGTTTCTACGCAGGTTATAATTTCTGTGTCCGTTTTCTTGTTAACGTTTCCTGTAGGAGAAACGTGAAGGTTGGATTGCCTCCATGGTATAATTTATTAAAAAGGTGTAACATCTCATCGGTGCATCGATGCATTGCGATACTTTTCTCACAAAGCGATACGTAGTACATTTTACTAGAATCGCGATAAGTATGTGATACATGCAAACACATTTCCAAAGTTTTTGTATTGGTAAACTGTAATAGTATTGTTGGGTAATCGAACCAACAAAATGACAACGTACATGCTCTCCTTGTTTAAAGGCAGTGAATGTTGTAGATTTTTTAAAGACGGCCAGAACAGTTATTTGGTTTGCCTAATAAGTTTTGTTCGTTGACCTATAAACGTAGGTTTCTGAGGATATAAACGCTATAACACTGTATTACTCTTGTTATTATTATTGTAAAAAATCCCTTCCCCGCATGGCACTACATATACACAAACGCAGAAGACGGTTTCCCAAAATGTAATATTAATAGAGCTAGCGGGTGTGTGTGTGTGTGTGTGTGTGTGTGTGTGTGTGTGTGTGTGTGTGTGTGTGTGTGTGTGTGTGTGTGTGTGTGTGTGTGTGTGTGTGTGTGTGTGTGCGTGTGCGTGTGTGTGCGTGTGTGTGCGTGTGTGTATGTGGGGGGACTGTGTTAACATTATCCGCATGGACGGTGCGCATCTTAGAAGCCAAACTTTCAAGGAATAATCTATGACCCTTTGGAAGAAAAGCAATGTATTTATTGTTTTTCGAAATTGCCTGTTGGTCAAGGGTACTTACCGGTTTTAGGGTTCATACCGTAGGGATCATTCAGTAATACTGAACACGACGTCCATAAATCGATTGTTCATAAGGTTATGCGATTGTTCCGAGATCGCGTGGGCCCCCGATCTGTTATGGACGTTTTAGGTAACTTTCGTCATAACAAATGTAATTTACTAATACTTCGACGTCTTCTGCGTCTGTGTCTATGTAGCTCGGTCTGGAGGATAAGCACTTTGTATAGCATTAATAAATGATAAACATACAAGGTCGGTTTAAGAAATACGAGTTTGTCCTCAAATCTGGCATTCAACAAACTAGATGTTGTTATAGATAGCTCTGCTCGGTAAATCATCAACTTTAAATTAGTGATACATTGACATTTAACACCCAAAACCAATATTTCATATTACCTCAGTGGTTGGCCTACGGAACGGTGACTTAATGTTTGTGGGCCCACAATCTCTAAACTAATTGATACACATGTATGTTTCTCGACCAAAGTACACTCAGGAAACGTGGGAACTTTGTGCATTTTGTTTATTGTGATAATCTTCAACTTCCCAAAATGTTCCAACTTATTGCTGTTTATTTCCGGGTTGGTTCCACGTTTGGCGTACAGCTCGTGGAATACAGGGCAATTGGTTTCTCGCGCTTCCTACACACAATAAATGCGACATTTCGTCAATACGCCCACGACATCACTACTGTGTACACTTTAATGTTGGCGTGAGCATTCAACGGCCCATAATCGCTTCCGTTGCTAAACCGGGAGGACAGCGATCGTAACGTATCGCCTTATCGCGTGAGTCGGCGCTGTCGCCTCGCTGACTTCCTCGTGCGTGCTCCTCCCAAGTACGGCCGTGTTTCCGATGTTGGGCCGCTATCCGGCATGGGGCGTGTTTCTGAGGCGGAAGTGTGTCAGACGGCACGGCTGCGCCCTTCCCGTAACCTTGAACAAAACGACAGTAATACTGAACACGGAATGACATGAATTCAATCTATTTACGTCTGATACGTCCTCAGGAAACGGGAGAATATGCGTAGAATCCTGCCGCGAACATTAATTTAATTATTAGATTAGAACTCCATTGTTTGTACATCCAGCTGACGAGTTACTATCGACATTGTTATTATAAATTTTTAATTATTTCACAGTTATTTTTATGGTCAGATTTCGAAAAGAAAATATTATTCAAATTGATGTGTTTTGTACAGCTAATAAAGACTTATATTATAAAATATATGTATATATATATAACATATATATATATATATATATATATTACAATATAAATATGTATTGGCTGTACGAAACATATATGTATTACAATATAAATATTTTTAGCTGTACAAAACAAATCAATTTGAATAATCTTTTCTTTTCTAAATCTGACCTTAAATGTAACTGTGAATAATATATATTTATACATATAATATTAAACAATTATTAGCATGTCTGCATTGTCTCATTTTATTTGCGAACTATAGTATTAATACAAAAACATCCGTGTTTTTAATTGTGAAGTAAGAAGCACAATTGTGCATCTACACAAAAATATAGGCCAAAATAATTGATCAGTTGAGACACATAGGTCAAAGTTTCGGTTTCGGTTTTCAAAGGTTCTAGCGGAAAAATTAAAGAACATGCTGCGTTTGTTTAGGTAATGTCTTCGAAGAAATACGTCCGTGTGCCGTTTTAATAAGGATTTGCTTTATGTGTCAAATTCCTGATAAAGTGGAATAGACTTAGTTGCCTTAAAATCGTCTCGTATAACGTCGATGCAAATTTACGACAAAAAACAGAGAAGTTTGTTTGATATCATCATATCTAATAGTCCGGTAGATGGCGACACTCGGTTGGAATGTGGATTTTATTGGTTGATTAGCCGAAGAAAAGCGTAATACAGATTTATACAGAATTTCAAAGCAAAATATGGATTTCAAACAAGGAAATGTGGCATGTCTGAATCGTATTTTTGTACTGTGGCTTCGGTGACATTGTAGGACTACATGAGAGGCTGTCAGAGAATCTTAATGAATCACCAGAAACAGTGAATGCGGGGCAGTTAGTTTAGGGCATAATGACTTTCAAATTCTTTACACGTCTTCTTTTCCTGTAAGTCATCCTGGCCAAGATTAACCGCGTCCAAGAGAGATTACAAGATCCTAACAATGCCATCCAAGACGCCTCCCGCGGTAATGAAGCCCTTCAGCTAAACCCGTCATAACCACGAGACGATGTGAGCCAACTGAATGGGGAGTACACGTTCAGAGCAGGGCAAGACGACAGAAAAGATTGTCCGTAGAACTAGCATGAGACGAAGATCTCTCGGCCGAACAGAAACTCTTGTGTATGGCGGACCGGATCCAGCAGGAAATGGTAATGGTTCATTCGTCTCAAGTAACAAAATGTCAAAGGTGGCTTTCTGTTGGACAGTCGCACGGTACTTCGACAAATTCAGAACATGATAGCCATGCACAATCGTTCAGTCAATTGCAGTTATTCCTTACGTGTCATTGAGTCTCTGCAAGCGCCTATGCGACAAGAACGCCCAAGTGACTTGGTCCTTCTCAGCATAGAGAGGGCGACTGTATAACAGGGAATTGTGGCACGTTATTAATCAGTTGCAAACAATAAAAAAAACTAGAAAAGGGGATTTGCTGTAAAGTTGTTCTGGGTGCGCTTACTTTATTGCGTTTGTAAATTACGTTTACTGATGTATCATTGTTTTTCGTTATTGATTTGCCATGTACAGTTCATTGCTTATATCCATATATCAAATAAAAATATCGGTCAGGAAGGAAGGGTGGAAGGGACAAAAGAAGAAACAAAAGGCAGAGTGGTGTGTAGACGCGGAATTTTAGAAGAATACAACGTTGGCTTGAAACAGGAAGACAGAAAATGGAGGAGGTTGGTATAAAAGAAATATATGAGATGAAGCTGGCGAGGAGTCGGCGTTAAAGTAGGCTGGATATGTGGAAGGAATGGGAAAAAACGGTTGGCAACGAAAGTACTAGCCCGAGACGATTTCCAACACGAGACTCCACCAAGCAATAAATCAACAACATATCTGCCTCACACAGAAAAAGAGATGGTGGACATGACCTGGCCATGTCTGCAGGGTGAACAACGGGGTGACCAGCAACAATAGCACTTACCTGGACGCCAGAAGGTAATAGAAAAAGGGGCGGAACACATACAACTTGGCGACGAACCATTGATGACGAACTGAAGACTTGCATGGCTGACCTGGGACCACAGCAGCAAGGAGACAAAGGGGTCTGGCGAGATCTAGTAAGTAAGTAAGTAAAACATTATAATATAATGGTGACAACAGTTGCCGTTGGTCTGTTGCTCCATGGGTCGGTGTAGGCTAGTTTATATCAACAATCTGCCGTGCGGCCACAAATCAAATGTTCGACACTATCGTCTAGCTTACATTGCAATACCTAACAGTGAAGATATGGCAGCCTTTCGATAGGATCTAGATATAATGTAGGTGCACAAGATGACATTTCATCTCCAAACATGCATTGTTCTGATTCTTCTTCGGTTAATCACAGATCGTAAATGTGATCAACAGATCCTTCACGTAAATGTGATCAACACACCCTTCATGGAACAATGTAGGGCCGACGTGCAAAGCAGGATACAACTGTGTGTTGCGATCATCAAAGCCCGGAATAGCCATATGATCTAAGCTTGTGAATTAACAATGGGTGGCATAATGAATCAAAGGCTTTACTGAAGTCCAAATAAACAGAATCAACCTATTTCTTGTTGTCAATAGATTCAGAAATGCCGTCTATGTAACAAGCTAGATAAGATACTGTACTTCTACACCTCACAAATCCGTGTTGGCTGCCTGAAATTGTGTTACGCACATGCTCATACAATGAGTCGTATATCATTTTCTCAAAAAACTTTTCTAAATAGCGGTAAGAGAAAGATCTGTAGTTGCACACATTTCGTTTATATCCCTTCATGTACACAGGAACACGGACGGACGGACGGACGGACCGGCAGGCAGGCAGGCAGGCAGGCAGGCAGGCAGGCAGGCAGGCAGGCAGACATAATGAAAAACAGAGCAGTGGCGAATATTCGAGGAATCATCCATTTTCCAATGACGTAATCAAACGTGACGTCACAAACACTTAGACGACGTAGCCTGTTTTCCCGGACTGTCCGAGAATGACGTCACAGACGCCCATGGGAAACGCAACCCAAACGTGAACAGACGGAGATGACCACGGAGTTGACGATCCGGTTACTGCATAACTCAAACAACGAGAAAACCAACAACATATTACAAGAAACTGTAAAGGGTAAGTAGAGTAGTTTAAGGGCCCAAGTTTCTATTAAATTGAATGTTTATATAAATTCTTCGCGAGTTTAGCACAGAGGTCCAAGACAGAACCCTCACAGCTTTCAAAGCGGCAGTTGAGGTCTGGGTAAAAAATACCACCTAGACGCAACCTCTTAAAAACAAATCCAAAATATAAAAAAATGCTGTTTTTAACAACCCTTTTTAAACTGCGCATGTGCGAACTGTGGAATATTCTTCTGCATAAATGTAACCATAAGTATGTTGGCCGAGAAGGGCCATCGCGTTTTTGTGTGGCAACCTGCAGCGCCATGGAGCGATGACGCGATGCGCGATGCGATGGGCGATGCGATGAGCGATGCGCGATGCGATGGGCGATGCGATGGACGATGCGCGATGCGATGCGCGATGCGATGCGCGATGCGATGGACGATGCGCGATGCGATGCGCGATGCGATGCGCGATGCGCGATGCGATGCGCGATGCGATGCGCGATGCGCGATGCGCGATGAGATACGCGATGCGCGATGCGATGCGCGATGCGATACGCGATGCGCGATGCGATGCGCGATGCGATACGCGATGCGATGCGCGATGCGATGCGCGATGCGATGCGCGATGCGATGCGCGATGCGATTCGCGATGCGATGCGCGGTGCGATACGCGATGCGATGCGCGATGCGATGCGCGATGCGATGCGCGATGCGATGCGCGATGCGATACGCGATGCGCGATGCGATGCGCGATGCGATGCGCGATGCGATGGTATACATTATAAAGGTGCCGCAATGAGCATGCGTACGCCGAAAACGAGACGTAGGCAGCCATTTTTATTTATTTGTATTAAACACATTTCTTTTTGTGTTCAGAGCATGTGATGATGGCTGATGACGCTGACTGTACGTATACGGTTACACATCTAGTTATTGTGCACAAGAGATTATGTGATTGTACTTCTAAATATTGTCTAGGACATCTACTGGGATTGAATTTAGCCAAACAAAAACGGGTGCCAGGCAGGCAGCCTCTTCGCAAAAACTAGACTAGGGACTGAAATAGATTACTTTATAACATGAAATATGTATCTATTCAATATTTTAGTTGTTAAATAATTATTGTTTCCATCTGGATATCCCTGATCGCAAATATAAACACTATTGTGTGTGCCTGCAGACACGATGAACCAGGGATGGTTAAGGTATTTCTCAGTTTAACATTAACCAACAGTTTTGAAGCCTATTTGTTTATATTTATTAATTAATGACATAATATCTGTTTATAATGCAAACATGTTATTTATGCCTTACATAAATTAAAATATAAACTTTTCATAATTTATGCTTCTTGATTTACTCCTCGGTCCCCAATACTTCCATGTCTGGAAAAAACTGACACATATTCCGTGAGACGTTCTTCGATACAAATGCAGTGATGTTTAATGACTTAATCTGGGTTCCGTAGTAGCACATAAAAACAGCGTTGCGCCGAAATACAAGTACGAATAACGCGGTGTCAATAAATAGGCCCGCTCAAATCAGGCTACTAGCTCTATTGGACCACGTAATAAACAGCCGAAATTGACAGGAAGTTAACTTGTAGTAGGTCTACTAGGGGGTGCACGGTGCGCGCGGTGCGTCTACAATTCGATTCACTTAGGGGTCATCTCAGAACGTCGATGTCCGATATCAGACGAAATTACTTTCATCTTGCCTCAGCCCCCCCCCCCACCCACCTCAGACGATCTTTTTAAACATTAATATGATGACACCAGTATAATTAAGAGTGTCGGTCGATGTCCGACGCCAGATGAAACTGCCTCAGACCCCCGTCCCCCAAACAAAAATAATTTCGCTTGATATCGGACATCGACGTTCCGAGATGATCCCTTAGCAAAAATGGAACACTCTAGGAACAACGATTCGCTACCTGGTTTGTGCATTTTATATGTAGTTTTGGTAAAATAATTAGAGACAATACTATTTTAGTTTACGATTTAGATATTTTATTATAAACTAAAGATACCAAAGTTTAGTAGGGTCTAACTGATTATAGTTATTTATATATATATATATTGTTTTATTTATGTAAGGCATAATGAACATGATATGTACACCTATGAAAATATATCATGTCATTAATGAATAAATATTCAAGAAATGTATACTTCAAAGTCTACGGTTAATGTTCAACTGAAAAATGCCATCAACATCCCTGTTTTTCATGTGTGGAGGTACATAAATTATCGTTTATATTTTCGATCAAGGATATTAAGATGAAACCAAAAATTAGATGGGGAGTGATAGAAGAGGTACACACCTCATGCTATGAAGTAATTCATTTTTGGTATCCGGTTTTGGTGCGAGAACCTAGATTACATTCTCTAAAGTGATTGCCCGCATGCCCCCATTTATCTTAATCTAAACTCAATCGCATTAGGCTTCTATCATAATATTTAGAAGTACAATCACATAATCTTTTGTGCACAATAACTAGATGTGTAACCGTATACGCAAACTCAAAGTCATCATCCATGGACACATGCGTTGAACATAAAAGGCATCCAGTGTGTTGCCTAAGGTCACGAATTTGTTCAAGCCCAGACAACAAAGCCAAACCCAAAACACTGGTGTCGGAACATGGTGGATATTTGGTGGGTTGAGGCTCTCCAAAACCTCGATTTGCACTCCCCCTCTTGAGGCTCGCCAAAACAGCCACATTAAGGTTCTCCAACATCACAATTTGCACACCCATTGAGGCTCGCCAAAATAACTCCATCTTCAGGCTCTTCAAAAACCTCGATTTGCACCCCTCAAATATCTACATTGAGGCTCTCCACAAACATGAATTTAAACTCCTCATATATCCCTGTCTGTCAGGGGTGAAACTGGCCTCGATTCCGATGCTCGATGTCTGATTTTTTTTAAATTTCTCTCGCTGATCCTGCACAGCTCTCTCCACCAGATCGTTCGCTCTCGTTTTCCACCTTTCTCCCAATCCTTCAAAATCTCTTTTTCCATAGTCTTCCCATCGCAGTCTAGTTCTTCTTCGCCTCCTTTTCCTTCCAGTCTCCGTGCATCTGCTCTCTTTGCCATCCGTTCTTCTCCCATTTTCTCTACAAGTCCTGCCCATCTTAGTTGGCTCATGCTTATGCTTGTTCAGAAACAATTGTGTCGACTATTCATATCAAAGACACAATTAACCACAGGCGCAACTACGACCAGACGATGTAAATAAGTAGCATCATTCTAGTCCAATGCTGCAATTTTGGGAGGTGGTGCTGTTCTAATTATAGCTCCCGACCCAGGGATTATCGTCTCCACAGACGCACCGACTTTGACACATCATGTAATCCACTTGCCAGACAAGAGATACAATTAACCGAAAGTGCTACTTAACCCCCACTTTAGTGCATCGGCACTTCCAGGTGTAAATTACAATTTTGATATACTCGTTTGTGCTGAATCATATAGAAAACGACATTGCTCTCTAGTCTAAAAAAATTCAGTTGTGTTACATCCGTGTAACATAGCTGTTAAGGTGTATCAGAATGGGACGAGGAAAGGCGAATGTGTTTTTGGAGGACAATCGTTCAGATGGGACCACCTTGATGATATGTCGCAAAACATGTTGTTGTTGTCTATGGAAGTTCCCATAGAAAGCAAGATTATACATCTCAACAATAAAAATATTGAATGAGTATTGGTTTACATTATTTATTCATTGTAAATACGGAGAAATTACATTATCACATAAGTATGTACGGTATCAGCGGTATGCATGGTAACAGTAATTAGCATCACACGTTTTGCTTTCGTAAACACATTATATCACACGTCAATTATATATATATATATATATATATATACAATTACAGTGAAATTACAATTACAGTGAAAACATGATGTATATCAGAAGTATCTTTCTTAGAAAACTGAACGATGAAATACTACGAGTCTCAAGGAATCATTTCAATCGATGAAACACCGTGCTTCTTTGTGCATATTCGTTAAATTTGTTTGCACCGCAAGTTTTATGAGAAATCATTAACACAGAGTATAGTTGGCACTTATCAAAAACGAACGAGCGTAAGACGCACACGCGATACGGTCATCCGAGGAAAACCAGACCTGCTGTATTTCTTGCCAGAGATTTATAGTAACGTAGCATTTAAATTAATGTACATTAATGCTGTACAATTTGCACACATACGTATAAGGCATTTTAAGTTTACCGTGCATATTTGACGTACATATTTAATAATTGTATTCATCCCAAAGATCCCTAGCGGAGCGATAGGAACCTTTTTCTGAGTCACAACAGTACCATTAAGCAAACCATCATTACAGTATGTAAAATAAATTGATTATTGTCTATGTCATTAAACAATAGGAGTGAGAGTACATTATGAACAATTAGTATACGGTGAGAAAATTATATTTACAAATGAACAGTAAAGGAGGAAATTAGCTTCACCTTATTAAACATAGGATACTATAATAACTTTTTGCAAACAACCTCTGTTTAGTTTTAGACAAGGTTATTGTACTACAAACAGCATCGATTTAAGCAATGTTTTTAAACACAAACATTGGTATTGATAATATAGTTGTTGTCTTCCCAAAGTTTGATTGAAACATTTGTACTGTTATACAATGTATGTTATAACAATTTACTAGCTTGTGTAAAACGCTATATCTACTGTAGACTACAAAGTCGAAGTCGACAAGGAAGACATCAGACACATGAAGAGGATGTGCAGGAAACCCCGTGATTGAGGCTGTAGCGGCGTAACCACTGAGCTAGTCTTCCTGGGACTTGCATCACGCGTCACTGCTGAAACGCAATACATGTCATAAGTGGCGAACTTTAACTCGTAAACATGACACAGATAACAATACAAAAATTTTCATGCGGTATTTCAAATCCGCGTTGACAATACGATTTTTAAAATATTTTTTAAAATAATCATACATTTAACATGAGCTTTCTTTCTTCAGTCTGTTTAATTACAAATTGGTCGTCTAAAGAAAATGTGCTCATGGTAGAATGAGAAACCAATTGTATTTTCTTTATATTTAAGGGCAAATCGTTAACCAATAATTATATGACACGCCATGTGGATCTACTGCATGTACCGATTTCTAAAACCAACGTATTATATAAAACCAATAGACGTCGAGGTGTTAAGCTATGGAATTATATAACAACAACAGTGGATTGTATATATGCACTGGCAACGTCTAATTGTCAAGAGATTTTTGTGAGTAAATAATGTTAGTGACTTATATAACTAACATTCATTGTTGCATTCTAATGCGTGTATTCATGACAATAGTATTGCTGTGATTTGTGTTGCTGATTTCCTTTCTTCAATTGCACAATCTGTTTCTTCTTCTTCTTCTTTTTATTAAATTATTTTACGTGCACCATGGAATTACATATGTATTACATGTATTGAGAGGGAACATCAGCCACTCGTGGCTTTAAACTCTCATTACAGAAACTATAACAGTGTATGTATTAAATGTGCATCAAATATCGAATGTATTGTGTCATAGTTTCTGTAATAAACCATCATCATCATGTCATCATCAACCTTGACAGACACGACGACGGCAACCAAATACAAAAAACACGTGCATCACTTTTGTTTATTGCGCCGTAGACTTTAAACATTCATCCACATACATCTCCATGTTTAGCAACTGCCTCTAGCTATAGATTAGGCTTTAGCTTTCCTTTTAGTTGATTCACTGGCACAGATGTGTAAATAAACCGGCCGTTAGATCGAGGTCTCGTCAGAAATGTTCCAGACCTCGATCTAACGCCACGTGCTTTGATAAATCGTATTTTCCGACTGAGGTCCTATAACTAATTTCGAACCGACATGGTCGTAATTAATTTTAAGGTTTTTCTGTCAATTACACCAAAACGAAATACAAATCTGCACAAACGAACAAACACTTCATAGCAAATGTTTGTAGGTTTGCATTTTCGTGAAGCCAAAAATCGAACTGAGGGAGGAGTTAGAAATGATATATATTACTACGCATTTACATTTGTTAACAAGCCTAATACATGCTGTTTCAAAAGTACTTGACTATGTCGACACATGAAATACACATGGGTAATAAACATGAAAAAATGGACTTGAAAATTGAAATTGTGAATCATCAGTAATGCTCATGCAGTATAAGCTGATTTAGAAACCAATTTTGTTTACCTTTACGCGTCGGTGAATATTTCTCCTACTGCCAACGCAGCTACCATTCGTTCCTATGCTTGCAACTGGACTGTTTTCGGTATATTTCCTCTTTCCATATTCAATCAACTAACTATGTATTTAATTATTTGCAAGATATTCATTATACGTGAATGTGACTTGTGCATGACCATTTTCTTGTCACATCTAAGTTCACCTACTTCATCAATGCGAATTGCATCACAATGAAACTGTTTCTGATGGTGTCTTCCAGCCAAAAAAATCCTATGGACGAGTGTGTTAACGAGAAGTTTGTGAAAGGTTGTATGTGGGAGCGAGTGTGCGTGCGAGTGAGCGTGCGCATGTGACTATGTGCGTGTATGCAATGCTAAAAATGATTCAAAATGCAAGCGTAGATGGCGCTCAACTATAGTGAATAACCCAGTCACAATTTACATAGGGTCTACTGCCCGTGAATAAAAGAAACAACTTAAAATAGTTTAGTTATATACCTATGCGTCGGAACCGGACTTGGGGGGACTGAACCGAAATATTTAGGTGGGAGGCTTGAGATTGAGATGAGATTTAACCCCATATATTTAGAGTCACGTGGTTGTATTGTGTGTCTCAAGGAGGAAGAATATCAGTTTTCTCTTCGTAAATACCCGTGAGGATGTTTTAGTTGCACATACTTGTATGTGCATTTTCTAATTAATTTTATGCGCCACTTGACGATTTTGTGGGTTTGTTTGGGTTTTATTTGTTGTGTCTTTGTGCAGACAAAATATGTGACCTGGCAACACTGTTCATAGCAAAAATTTTAGCGTTTAATGATACATTTTACAAAAACAAATTAAAATTTTACATACAATCTCTCATCATTAGCGTTACTTCATGTCCTCTAGTTCAAGTTCGCCACTTATGACATATATTGCGCTTAGGCGGTGACACGTGGTACAAGCCATCGGTACAGCTCGATCGCTTCCTGGACGACTTGCGGCTTGTTTCGTCCATGTTGATCCAACAGCCCCTGGAAGACTCGTTCAGTGTCAACGCGGCAGCCTGAATCACGGGGTTTCCTGCACATCCTCTTCATGTTTCTGATGTCTTCCTGATCGACTTCGATTTTGTAGTCGACAGTACCTGAAGCGTTATGAACAACTTAGTAAATGTTTATAACGTGCATTGTGCAACAGAACAAATGTTTCAATCAAACGAAGGGAACACAACAATGTAAACGTAATAATATCAACGTTTGTATATAAACACATTGCTTAAGTCGATGCTGCCTAGAAAATGATAGCCTTGTTTAAAACTACACACAGCTTGTCTGGAGGTGTTCACATGTGTGTGTGGTGTGTGGTGTGTGGTGTGTGGTGTGTGGTGTGAGAGAGGGGAGAGAGAGAGTGAGTGTGTGTGTGTGTGTGTGTGTGAGAGAGAGAGAGAGAGAGAGAGAGAGAGAGAGAGAGAGAGAGAGAGAGAGAGAGAGAGAGAGAGAGACAATAATCAATTTAATTTACATACTGTAATGATGTACATACATTGGTTTGCTTAATAGTACTGTTGTGATTCAGAAACAGGTTCCTATCACTCCGCTAGGGATCTTTGGGATGAATACAATTATTAAATATGTACGTCAAATATGCACGGTAAACTTAAAATGCCTTATACGTATGTGTGCAAATTGCATAGCATTAATGTACATCAATTTAAATGCTACGTAAATCTCTGGCAAGAAATACAGCCGGTTTGGTTTTCCTCGGACGACCGTGTCGCTTGTGCGTCTTACGCTGAGATGGTGCTGATTCCACTCTCCAGCAATCTGGTCTAGGTCGACTTGAATCAGCTGGGTGAAGCAAAATCGCAAGCACTCCCTGAAATTAACGAAGCTGCTTGAATTGTATTGTAGAATTAAATCAGGCCTACCAATATTGGGCATGTCTTGTTTAAAAAAAACTGTTGTAAGTAATACACGCTGTACATAACACTGCGTAAACAATTATGTAAGTTAGTCTTTCTGGGTCCTTGCTTTGAATTGCTTGTGTTAGTTACCCCGTTCGTTTGCACAAAGACTCACGCTGTTTCAGAAGTGTACAAAATATTGCTTACATCTTAATATCATCGTCGGTTGAAATGATTCCTTGAGACTCGAAGTCTTTCATCAGATTTATCCACCAGTCCATCCCACTGCGTCGAAGCGACAGCCACCAACGTTCAATTCTCTGAAAAAGACATTGAAAATATACATCATGTTCTCACTGTAATTATGAAACAACTAATCGAAAATTCAAACGTGTGAAGGTAATTAGTATTAATATGCATACATTTGATACGGTACATACTAATGTAAAAATTTAATTATATATATATATATAGGTAGGTATGTAGATAGGCAGGCAGGCAGGCAGGCAGGCAGGCAGGCAGGCAGGCAGGCAGGCAGGCAGGCAGGCAGGCAGGCAGGCAGGCAGGCAGGCAGGCAGGCAGGCAGGCAGGCAGGCAGGCAGGCAGGACATACAGACGGACAGACGGACAGACGGACAGACGGACAGACGGACAGACATACAGATAGATAGATATAGATATAGATATATATTATATTATTTAGGTGTAGACACCTGGTTTCTATGGGAACTCCCATACACCACACCGCTGTCTCGCGCCATGCCATCCAAGTGGTCCCATCTGAAGGCTCGTTGTATGTCTTCCATGAAGACGTTCTCAGTTCCCCGGTCCATTCTGATGCACCGTGGCACGGCTGTAACATGCGCATCTCACCAATGAAGTGGTACGATTCCATCACTCTTTATTTGTTCATACATACATACATACATACATACATACATACATACATACATACATACATACATACATACATACGTTCATCCGTACATGCGTGCATGCGTGCATTCGTGCATGCGTGCATGCGTGCATGCGTGCATGCGTGCATGCGTGCATGCGTGCATGCGTGCACATGCGTACATACGTACATACGTACATACACATACGTACGTATATACATACGTACGTATATACATACGTACGTACGTACATACGTACGTACGTACTTACGTACATACATATGCTATGCTAGTGAGTGTGTGCGTGCGTGTGTGTGGTTTAGATATGTAAATGCCAATAAAGAACACGTTACCACTGATGTCCTCCACAAACTCTATGAAATGATGAGCGACAACATAGGGATCTTTGTTGGTTCTGCCCACCTTGAGCCATAGTATTTTCCTGGAGAATCTGAATCAGCACATCTATTTTAATTTCATGACACACTTGAACCGCATACATAAAACTATATATATATATATATATATATATTATTCACATATCTATCAGCCAATGTATTCGGCTGACCACTAGGTTACTATTCAAGTAGTGTTGTTTTGCATCTGACTTTACAAGTAAAATTAAAACTGACTCCAAAACACCCCAAAACTTTTCCATACACAGTAGGCCTATTGCGTATGGGTGGTTTGGTTGTCGCAAAGTACCTAAGAGGAAATAAATTGTCACTGTGGCGTCACCTACTGAGTGAAACATATTTTAATTACATATTTGATAACAGAAGAGGGCAGCGTGGTTAGTCATTACATAAACACATCATTAAACATGCCAATAAAAACAAACTGGCCTCACCCGCATATTGCTCCGTGTATTGCAAAACCAAACGGCTTTAGCTTGTCGTACCCATCAATGTGAATAAGATAGTTTGGGCCTTTGCTATAATATTGCCTCCGGGAAAATCTGTTTATCCTTCGCTCGGATACCCTTTCTGGGTCCATTATTTGTAACAATGTCATTACCGTGTCCCTGTAAATGAAATAAACTATCATAAATAAATTCACACATATGTAGATGGAGCCTCACATCACTTAGTTACAGTATGCCCTTCAGTAGCAGGTACACATCAAAATTAGTGCTGTCACGGTAGCGGCAAACTTTGCGCTCACATTTACGTCCGACTGACAACCAAGGTTTCAGCTCAGGTTTGGAACACGTGTTGCAACAGTAGCAAAAGACTTCGTATAATCCCAGGACAGTAGCCGCAGGAACTGATAATATAAGTTATTATGCTAATAAGATTATATTACGATTTAAAATGTCCATGTTATTTGCAATGAAAGATAAAAAATTAGATGAAAATAAAAAATGTCAAACTTTTTTGCTGTGTACGTCTTATGCCACATTAGAATCTCCGCCATTACCACACCTGTGGTCATAGTGGACATGTAATTAAACTAAATGAAGGATAACATATGGAGTGTTATATATACTACTGCTAATATTCTCTGAATAAAATTGTTGTTGCTAAACACTGGACACACCTTGGCACCATCAAACCGTGGAGGTTGCGTAGTCGCACTGTCATGCTCCTGTAGCCCAAACAACGTCCACTTCCTTCCAACTCGTGCTGAAACAATTATTATGTGGACAAGAGATTGACATAATGTATATATATATATATATATATATATATACATATATATATATATATATACACACACTCATATATATATATATATATTGTTGTAAACAAAAAAAACACCCATTAAAGACAGTATATCATTAATATGGTTTTGCGTAAATGTGGTAAATCGTTAAAGGGATGAATTATACTTTACTTTCATAAGGTATACATTATACACAACAAAGCGCCTCTATTTAACTGGTTGTTAAGGTATTGATACATATTGCATAAGTAGGTTAGGACACTCAACAAGACAACTATTCAACTGTGTACATTTATTGGTAGACGTATGTGATATATTTCATATTTTCATAATTATGATTCAATTTGTTATCAGAGAATATACCCTGACACATTGTGCTATTTTCTTCGATATGATGCTAAACAGAAACAATTCCACCTTCCGTTTATATGTGTATTGTTTCAGGAATGTACTAGAATATAGAAGATCATAAAGAATTCATTTAATACTGAATCGCTATTCATATTTTTGACATATTAAAATACATTTAAATTCTACTTCATTTACGAACTTTCTTTTTATTTCTTGTGTTACATAAATATAATTTGTAATTATTTCCAGTAGCCGTGAACATGTGCAACATAGACATGAGTACTTATTTAAACTTGAAAGTACCTGCATTGCTGTTGCAACCATAGCGTAGTCAACTACTTGTCTGCGCCTTAAGCCAAGTCTTTGTAGAAGGCGTTTTAACGTCCGCACACTGCACAACATTAAGTGGTTTACATACACATATGGCACTAAGCCCGCTTGCTGTTAAGTCATTGTGCTTATTGAATGCATTATTTATTTTACTATAACTTTCGCTCTTCCACTCTCTCCCTCTCTCCCTCTCTCCCTCTCTCCCTCTCTGCCTCCCTCTCTCCCTCTCTCCCTATCTCCCTCTCTCCCTCCCTCTCACTCTCTCACTCACTCCCTCTCTCCGTCTCTCCGTCTCTCCCTCTCTCCCTCGCTCTCCCTCTCCCTCTCTCCCTCTCTCCGTCTCTCCGTCTCTCCGTCTCTCCGTCTCTCCGTCTCTCCGTCTCTCCCTCTCTCCCTCTCTCCCTCTTCCCCTCTCCCCCTCCATTCCTACCACCCTACCCTGGTGCGCGTGTGCGTGCGTGTACGTATGAATTAATTGAGTTTGTAAACATTAATGCGTTCAGTATATTCATGGTTAGTTAATCAATACTTTTTAAGCATTCGCGACGCAGTTACTCAACAACATACCGTCATTCATTTTACAAATAGCGAATGGAAGTGCAACAGTTATCTAAACAACTGAGTAGTAAGGACCTAAACGATAAATACAAGTTGAAAGAGTATCCTCTATCATCCTCGTTAGCCAGGTCGATGACAACGTACACTACCCCTGGCAGATATCCTACGCAATGTATGGAGGTCAGCTGATTCAAACTAGAAATTAGCTTCGCCGCAACTGTGCAACCCGTGAGAACAGTGCAGACACCCGCCCCACCCGCACCTCAATTCTAACACGAAGCCAGTGATTTCATAACATCTCACGAGGGACTGAACGGTATTGTGTATTCAAATAATTACTTCTACTTCCCCCAACATTGCACATAACATTACCAAAATCATGTGGTTGAAAATTTGCCGGCACGCAATATTATTGGCTTAGCTTATATTCCGAGTCCCGCAAGGCGATCTGCCGCGGGGTACTGAGACTTGTGTAATCAGCAGCGCCCCTGGCGCGCGAGGATGTAATCTATGAACACATTATGCTTTTTACTCAGATTATTATATTATTACCATATTATATTCATGAAGAACACACCTGATGGATATTCCGTTGTGGCTGAGTATCGCACAGATTTCAACATTACTGTATCCTGCCACGAAACACTGTCTTACTAAACTGTGAACTAAAATGAACATATACATTTATTATGAAATGCACTCTCATGAAAAATACACGACAAGTTTGCAGCAGTTACCTTTATTTGACCTGGCAATGATGCTACAACTGTATTTACAACAATACAATTGACACACATGCATGCTATAATTATAGGTTTATAATCACACAGGCACGCACGCACACACACGGGAATATATTACAGATGTATCTTCCATGGTTGTAATTTACTGGGGGCATGCAAGATAGGCGATTCATAGATAGACTGCCTCCACAGTACTTCCATATCAGGGAACAGACAGACACATACAATATAATCATACTGTTCTAATGAATATGTCTGGCTTAACTAGTGCACCTTTTTCAAAACAATAATCGCATCCACATGTGACCACATCAAAGCAGTTGCCTACACACAACTATGACCAGACAGTCTCAATAATTACCACTTCGTGCCGCATGCTATATTGGGCGGCATCGTAAATCGCTGCAATTGACAGGCAGTTACACTATAGCGTATCTACGGTTTGGTAAACTGTGCCTCAGCTATTCGATTCACTTAACTAAAAAGAAACAATTAAACTGTAGACAGAAAAAAACATGTGACGCAAATGACGGCTAAATTCAGTTTTTTCGATGATTTAATGTACATGCTTCTTGTTAAACCGACTTCGAATATTGTAGCTATTTATAATAATTGAAACATAAACTTGGACACAAACGAACGGCATTTGCAATAAGCGAAAGTTGAAAAAAGTTGTCGTCTCTTCCCATGTATACAAAATAAGTTTTATATTTTCTACCAAGGATATCCAGACGGAAACAATTTAAAAACTGCATTTGAGCGGTAGAAGAAGTACATATATGTCATGTTATGAAATATGTTTGCCCCAGACTTTCGTCACAACATTTAGAAGTACGAACACAACAAATTCTGTGCGCAAACCAAATATATATGTAACCGTATACGTACAGTCAGCATCATCAGCCATCATCACATGCTCTGAACATAAAAAGGAATGCGTTTAATAAAATACAAATGGCTGCCAAAGTCTCGTTTTCGACGTACGTCTCTGCAGGTTGCCACACGCTCATTACGGCATATTTATAATTTATACCATCGCATCCATCGCGCATCGCATCGCGCATCGCATCGCGTATCGCATCGCGCATCGCATCGCGCATCGCATCGCGCATCGCATCGCGCATCGCATCGCGCATCGCGTATCGCATCGCGCATCGCATCGCGCATCGCGTATCGCATCGCGCATCGCATCGCGCATCGCATCGCGCATCGCATCGCCCATCGCATCGCGCATCGTCCATCGCATCGCGCATCGCATCGCGCATCGTCCATCGCATCGCGCATCGCATCGCGCATCGCATCGCGCATCGCATCGCCCATCGCATCGCGCATCGTCCATCGCATCGCGCATCGCATCGCGCATCGTCCATCGCATCGCGCATCGCATCGCGCATCGCATCGCCCATCGCATCGCGCATCGCTCATCGCATCGCCCATCGCATCGCGCATCGCGTCATCGCTCCATGGCGCTGCAGGTTGCCACACAAAAACGCGATGGCCCTTCTCGGCCATCATACATAAGACTGTGAAGAAGAAGAAGATGGTCCGAAACACCCGTCATTTCCCACCAAACTGCGTTCACGAGCCTAATTTGATGGTGAACGTGGATGTCTGTGAGGAACAGCTCATCCCAAGCAATCACACAGCATTATTCTATCCACAGCCTTGCCTTCTCAGGTGAGCCCCAGATGCCAAGAATGAGCTTGGCGGGGAGCGGCACAATTGGTGAGGTATCATGTAAACAAAGCTGCCCTTTCTGGTGTGTCTCGCGTAGCAGGATGCTCGACCTGTAGTGGAGTGTTATGGCTGCTATAGCTGATAGATTATGAACTGATATTGCACGCTTTTGCACGCCGTGGACGTTAATACATTGTTCAGTGGCAGGCTGGCTGAAAGAGAAATATGTCATCCATAGCCAATATTGTTAACACTCCAGTGAATAAAGTAAATTGCGTAATCGGAACGAGCGTTACACGTTGTTAACGAAGCACGCCTGTCGTTCGCCGCTCCCTCGCGACCTAGCCTGTAGACAACTTGACATCAACGCAGCATAGCAATCACAATGCCGAAGCACAAAAACACAAACCAGAAGTTCCCGCTGAAACAGCGGAGCAGAGCCAACAAGTTATGGACATCCTCCGTGACAAAACATCAGTGGCTGAACTGCGGGAAATTGTGTTCCTAATTTCGTTGACCGAGCGAATAGACACGCTTATTGTGCGACTGAACCGTCAAGAAGCTGACATAGAGGTACGTGATGCACGCATAACTGATTTTGAGAATCGTGTGATCTTCCTGGAGACAGAGATAGACCGAAATGTACAATACACCAGAAGACAAAATCTTCGCATTCTGGGAGTCCCTGAATGCTCGACTGTGGAAGACACAACTGAAAAGCTACTTACCATATTTAAAGATACACCGGCGGTTACACACCAATCGAGAAGTTCCACATTGCTCGCAGCCACCGCATCGGCCCCCAACGATAGAATGATACCCGTCCACGCGCAATAATTGTGGGTAACCGTGTATTCCGAGCCGTCGAAACCTGAAACACCATCCGGATAAAGTCTTCATAATTGACTTGACGCCTCGTCGATCGGCGCTAGCCGGCAAACCCACAAAGCTAAAGAAACAACAAAAAATATCGGACTGTTGGACTTTCAGTGGTAAGGTAAAGGACAGCAGTGGTCAGGTACGTGAAATAAAATCCCTAAAGGACATTGAATCGCTCTAAGTAAACTATATCTCGAACTGTTCTATGCTCCATCATTTTTGGGTGTGATATACCGTTGATTTATACCTTCGTAATCGTGTACAGGCATATTATCAGAGAATTACATTTAGTTTATTATGCATAGATATTATGATATCTTGACAGGATGTCCATGGTATCTTTGATTGATTACGTCTTATATATATGTATATATATATATATATATATATATATGAGTAGTATGCTCGCACATTTGGATCGGTATTCTGAGGAGTTTAAGCGATATTCGGGAGGTTTCGAAAGCCTCCCCCTGAGCTCCCCTGAGCACACGTGACCTGCGTGAGTAGTCACGTGACCTGCGCGCGCCACCTAGCGGAAAGAAGTGTACCTAAGTACCCGTAGTGCCATCTAGCGACTCGGACTTTAAAACATGTGATGTATGTATGTATGAAGAATTAGTACTAAGGGGATAACTATTAAAACCACAGTTTGAAAGGTGATTAGGTTGTTAATGATAACGAGGAGTGTAGAGAGGTATTAGTTGTGTATGAATGTACGTGTATGTGAGGGGTGTGTATGAATGTACGTGTATGAAAGAACTAACGAAACACAAGAGTATACGAGTGCACACGTATTTTATTGACGAATGATACAAGCGTATAATATGAAACCGTGTTTTATTAAGCGAAGTACTTGTGGGTGAGTGAACACCACGACAGAGGTCGTGAGCTTAGGGGTCAATACGACCACGCCAGTGGCTCGTGGGATGACGATGATGGTACGACTTACGGGTGAGTGAACACCGCGTCAGAGGTCGTGAGCTTACGGGTGTGTGACCACCGCGCCATAGGCTCGAATCGTTAATGACGATGATGATGATATCTGTTCGTTAATGAAACACGGTTATTGCAGTTGTTTAAGCCAATCGAATACGCGGCAATCGTTTGCTACCAGATCAGTGCCGAAACCTTTTACGAAATCCTTCATGACAAGTCCACGACATCGAAACATGAGATAAGCAACACAGTATCGTCCACAAACGTTAGACACGGGACTCTGCAGTCTCTTAGTATTATGAGTCCACGTTACACAATGTTTATTCAAGAAACGTCGAAACTCGACGTGTCGTGGCGGCAAGCCGTAAGAGCAGAAGTATTCACCGCAACCGTTGGCATCTACGTAGATAGCTATCCAATGTTCTCCGGGTTTACCCGTGTCGTGCGTGTTGCACACGAAGGCGACGGGGTAAGCGTCTATCTGGAGTTCGAGGAGTACGTCTTTGGGTACGATCCCGCGCATGACGACACGGGCGTGCGTATCGCGGGTGAGTAGACGGACGAGCTGCATGGTTTCCATCAGTTGTCGTAGATGACGTTACGATTCCTGTCGATCTCCAGCACCTTCTCGAACTCGGCGTAGGCGATGACGTTCACAGTGGTTGTCAGCGCGTCGCGGAAATGAATCTCGACGCGCAAGTTGCCCTTTTGTACCAGATGGAAGCAGCAGTCGTCGCACGCATCGGGGGTGAGGTCCACACCGAAGAAGGTGTAGCCGTGTCGGAAGTCGTAGCGAGTCAAGCCGTTCCCTTCGTCCTGCCACGCCTTACCCGTCGAGGTGAACAGGTTATGGTAGCATCTGACAAAGAGGTTGTTGTCGAAGTCGGGCTGGAAAGGTTTGGCGGGTATCTGTCGTCCGTCGACGTACACGGCGAAGAAGTTGATGTGGTTGTTTTTAGCGTGAAAGGGATTTTTGGCGTAGCATCCGTTGTAGGCGTCGTTATCGATGCAGCATATCACAAGACGTTTCGGAATAGTACCAAGAAAGAGGTTCTCGCGCGTGTACGAATGGGTACCTGTGGGAATAGAGTAGACCTTGCATTCGACAGGTCGCAGCGGATACTTGGCGGTGGCCTTTTCGAGGGCTTTGATGTGTGCCATCTGCACACTCGGATTCAGGGTGACTTTCTTGACGAACAGTGTAGCGTTGACGATCTGTATCTTGTAGGCGGGGTTGGCTCCACCAGCAATGAGTGCGAACGCATCCTTGCTGCGTACGAAACGCATCTTGAGTTCGACACCGTTGATGAGGAGTTTATCCTGAAGCAAGAGGTCGACGTGGACACGACCTATCATGTCGACCACACGACTCTGGGCGATCATGTGGCGTCTGGCAACGAACCCCGCGTTGGCTGTCGGATCGGCACCATCAATGACGACGGCGTCCATACGACCGGCCGTGTCCTTGTACCACATCTGACTCGTCAGTTGCGTCTCCTTGGCATCGTCACCGTAACTGAGCAGTGTCTCTATGTAGGCACGGTACGGATACGTGTTGGTCGAGGGAGTCACGAGCGTTCCGTTCAGGTAGAAATCGACCTGTCCGAACAGCGAATGGAGCCAGTTATTCACGGGAGCGACGGGGTCGGCGGGGTCGAGATCACTTCCGTCGGCACGCGTCACCTTCGCCCGAACGTGTAGTTTCGTGTCGGCGAGATCCAAGTAATCGTCTCCCGAACCGGGTACGACGAATTCGATCGGTCCACCTGAGTCGAGCGAGGACACCGGCTGGTGATGGACCGTGTGACTGTCGATGATGGCGGTCTGAGTCAGAGGTACGGTGAAGAGATCGAGTTCGCTCTTGAGTCCCTCACACGATAGTTTATGAACGAACGCCATCGTCGAATATATCGGGTTCACGACGTACCTTCGGTTTCTGCTGTTTCCTCCGACGTCTCGCTGGTGTACTGACTCGTTTCGCAGGGTGTGTGCGTCTTATACGCTTACGGGGTCGCACGCCAGGGGTCAAGAGATCACTCATCATATCTCTACCGGCAGTGGTGACGCGACGTTTGGCGGCCGTTCTGATGTTCTGTCCCGACAGGACGTCGTCGGCTATGTGTGCGCCGGTCGACAGAGCTCTCTTTCCCAACGCCACGGCTCCTCTCTTGACGAGTGGCATGACGCTACGCAGTAGACTTCCGAATAGACTTCCCAGACCGTGTCCCCGTTGGTGTCGGGCACCCACGAAATAAGGAATCGCACCTCCCGCTTGACGATCGTAGTAGTCGGTGTAATTCATCTCTCTCTCTCTCTCTCTAGAACAGTGCCGTCCGTTGCCGTTGGAAATGAAGTGTCACCGTCACCTTACCAACCTCGAATGGCACGCGATTTCCGGTGTCGTCTCTTATATCTATCTCGATCGTGCCAAATTCTTTGTAGAGCACGGGTACGTAGTGAATCTTATCGAAGGTCTTCGATACGATGTCGCCATGGCGACCGCTCACCGGGATGATGCGCAGCAGCGGCACGAGACTGTCGCCAACAACTCGTGGTTCCACGACATCCGTGTAGATGTAGAGTGAGTCGAGTCCTCGTTCCATGGTGATCACGGTGTTGGCTTCCGTGATCAATACCTTGAACTCGGGTGCATTGGGGTCCTTCGGGAGATAGTCCAGCGTAGTGGTACGAAAGCCGAGAACGGCAGTCAGTATAGCAGCACGGAAGACGGTATTCGGTGCCATGTGCACCGATACCTTATGCGTAATGATGTTGTAGCTCAGTTTCACTCGTCCCTCTCCCACCACACGACGCAGAGAGGCGTTAATGGAGAGGATCAGTGACCACGGATCTCTATAGTATCCGGTTCCGATTCGGACAGTCTTCGTGTGCAGGGACCGTGGGTGCTCTTCGTCTATCGGTAGTGTTACAGCGAACCCCGCGTCATCGTCTACGATGTTGTACCAACTGTGTGGATACTGTACCTCCACCAGACCGCATTCCCATTGTCCCCGTAGTAGGATACGTTTCGGTAGCGTCGTGATGTAGTGGGTCAGCGTGTTGGTGGGGTGCGTGTGCATGGAAGCATTGCTGGGCAACGTGAGATAGAAATCACTCGGTTCCATGTTGTTGTTGTTTCAACGTCGGACTGGGTAGCAGGTAACCCAACGAACTGCTCAAAAGGGCCGTCCACAGAGTCGGATCGTGGTGGCCAAACGTCAGGTTATAGATGCTGACCAAGATGACCGTGTACAAGACGACGACCTGACACAGAAAGACGATCTCCTCTTTGGGACACGCTGTACCGAATATGTGCCACGGAGTCCTCTCTTTCTGTAGTGGGGGTGGCGGTAGAGTGTCGACGTCGTCTTCTTCTTCTTCTTCTTCTTCTTCTTCTTCGTTAATAACGGTGATGCGTGATGTTGTCTCGTCTACCATACGTGGACGACTGACATCGTAACGGACGCACAATTAGTCTTTATAGTCCGACGAGACCCTTGGCATCGATCCAGCTGTTGAACTTCGAAGGATATCCGACCCATTTCACCAACACCTCCCGTCGACTGCCTACCTTGCGGCGCTGTACTATCGATTCCACACGGTACAGTTTATCGACCGGAACTGTCACCTTCTGTATCTCCGGTTCGTAGAAGGTACCGTCCAGTATCTCGCCGAGATCGTCCGTTAGACGATAGACGGGTGGTTCGGACGGATGGACTTCGCGTATCGTGAATAGTTCCTGTGTCCAATTTATCGTGTAACCTTTATCGAACCGTCTCTTAGCCTTGCTGATACGTACGCGATCCCCCACGTGGTACTTGGGCACTCCCTTACCGTGATGACCACCGTACAGACGCTGCCACACCTCTTCCTGATTAGTTGCATCCACCTGTGACGGAGACATCCCGATACTGCGGTGAGGTGTGTCGTTGTACGTGCGCACCAGATCCGGAAGGATATCGATGTACCGCCACGCTTCTTTGTGTGTCAGGTATCGCCACATACGTGACATTAGTGTGCGATTGAAGCGTTCCACGATGCTCGCCTTGATCTCTGCGTTGAAGGTGGAGAAGTGGTGGATACCGTATCTGTCCAATACACCCCGAACGCTACGGTTATAGAATTCCAGACCTCTATCGGTCTGCAACGACAGTGGTTGAATGTCGGTGAAGAGACCGTTCAGTGCCTTCGATACAGACGTCGCCGACTTGTTCTTCAGTGGAACGCATCGGGCGACTTTCGAGAAGACGTCGATCACCGTGAGCAGGAACGTTGTACCGTCGTTTTCTTTTTTCAGACTGGACACGTCAACGAGATCGGCCTGCCACTGTTGATTCCGTCCTCCGACGATCGTGCGCCGACGCGTGAAACGAACTCTGACCGGTTTATGTAGTGTATAGGCGTTCTGTTCCGATAGCCATTGTTCGACGATTTTTCTCGGTACGCGTGGTATGGCGGTTCGTCGCAAAGACGCGATTCCTCCGTAGCTACCCACCTTGGTGGGGTTGAAGTAGACGTCCTCCAGCTGTTTACGACGGCGCCCCATGATGACGTACGTATGATATAATCGATGGTAATCCCACACACGATGGGGAGTCCGCTGTAAGCAACACCGGTAAACAGACGTGTTAGACTGTCCCGTAGATCACACATTATGTCGGTGAATCGAGATGATGCGTCTCTTTTATTCGAGACGTTCCCATGTCTTACTAGTCGACGCCGGTGGGGTAGGTAGAGTGGACGGGCTCATTCGAGATCGTCTCCGCGAGAGGGGTGTCCACTGCAGCGTTCGACGCGCTCTACTGAGCGATCGTGTGGCCGCCGCTTCTATGGTACGCTTCCTTTGATCCTGTCGAATAGCCAGTCTCCTGGCCTCGTTACCCACCAACTCCATGGGTAGATTCATGTCACCGAGTTGATGCGCAAACACCTCCCACCCCGTTGGAGAACCGATGGTCTTGCGATGACGCAACAAATCGTTCACGAGGTCCACCACGTTACTTCCGGGTACCGCTACGCCTTTGTTCATGAGCTCTCCGCGCGCATTCCACGCGACGTCTCGTTTCAGACGTTCCATCAGTCGTCTGGCTTTGGTCTGGAGGCGTTTGGGAACACTGTCGATGACTTCCGCTTCCACCCCCACCTCCGGTGGGGTCTGATCCGTATTAGTTCCCGCCACCACCGCCGCTGCCGTGACCACCGGGGACGTGTCCTTGTTGACCGTTGTCACGCGTATCGGTTCGCGCGTGCGTCGATCGGACAACGCGTTGTAGCGTTGCAACACTTGATTATACATGACGACCTTGTCACCGTCGGTGAGATCTTGTCTGTCGAGTATGACTTTCATCTCGTCGTCGAGTACCTGTACTTTGCGTCCTAGGGTATCCGTCGGTGCTGGTGCGCGTAGACTGTCCAACAGTCGTGGATCTACCAAGGCCATCTTCCGTACGTGTTCCATCGTTGTCTACTTGAGTAGCACCTGTTTTAGCAAGGGTAGCAAGACCGCACCTGCCAAAGGTGCCAGCAGTGCCGACAGGAAACCACCGGTCTGTCCTCTTCCGCCCTGGTTGTTACCCCGTAGCAAGATGCGACGTCTCCTCGCTGCAGGTGCGTCTCTCTGTGCCAAAGCACGTAGGTTTGTTTTGTACACGTTCAGAGCACGTCTCTGCGCGTCGGTCAAGGGCAAGTTCTTCTTCAATATGTTGTAGGCACACTCGGCTAGTGCACACAACAGATCGGCGTCGGCGTTTCTGATGATGGCTCGTCTCAATTTCGTGCTCTTGTATCTGTTTAGCGTCTGTATGCAGAGGATGTGTTTCTTCACGAGTTCGGACATGCTGTTGTCTTCACGAGCATGCTGCGACTGAAGGAACGAGGTGCTACGCGGACGTCTTATACCTTGGGTTGGTACACGTACTGGACACTGTCGTCCGGAAGGACACCCGTGCGCAGACGCATATCGTCGAGCGTGCCCTGTTTCAGATCGACGAGGAGATAACCGTACGGAAGTGACGTGGCGTCTCGGAACGCTTCCTGTACAAACTTCAGGCGACCCGGATACATCTGTCGTGACAAGTGTCCGATTTGTGACGCGTCACGAGGATTCTTGAAGATCACCATGTAGTGTGCGTTCAGACTGATCGTACGACTCTCCTTGTTCTTCGGAAACAGGTTCTGCACGAGATACAGTACGGACGTGTTCTGGTGATGACTCTTTTTTGTGAACAAGGTCGTGACCCGTTCGTCCGTTTCTGCCATCAGATCATCGATGACCACGAGGTTACGCGTCGATGCATCGAACGCACCGCTCGGCAAGCCTTCCTCGAATCGAAACAGGTCGTTGTCAACATAGGCACTCTGCCATACACCGTAACACCACGTGATCTTCTCTGGAGGTGGATCGATCATCGTTGCGGCGTGACGTAGCAGACGCATCACGAACGTAGTCTTACCGCATCCCGTCGGGCCCGCAACGATACAGGTGAAGGGGTGTTTCCATCGCGTGTCCATCTAGTAGTCACCGGTGGTGATGTTCGACAATGTCGCGTTGACCACTGTGCTGTTAGTTGCGACGACGACACCTCCACCACACCAACGAAGGAAGGGATCGCGGAACAAGACGTACAAGACGTACAGATACAGACCGAGTATTACCACTAGTGTTACAGCTACAAGCGTTCCCGTCCGTGACATGCTACGTTATGACTATCGATTGTGTGGGTATCTGACTAAATAGTGTTATCTTTTTTTTTTTTTACGTGTGTCTCCGCCTACTAACCGCATGACAGCTAGAGGCGCCTATAACCCCAACTGACGTAGGGGCGCATTTCCTCATCGTGTCAGCAGTGGTTCGGCATTACACGTCCACCGGCCCCGTGGTGATTCCGTCTTCGTTGACCACGCGCTTGGCATAGAAGTAGGTCAACGCCGCACGTTCCTGGATGTACGTCAGCACGGACGAGTGATTGACCCGAAACCCGCGGTTCTTCCCACTTCCACTGCAACGATTGGTCAACACGTCCAGGAACGACTGCTTGTCGATGGTGTTGAGTCGTTTGTTCAGACCTTTGGTACTGTATTTATCGATCGTACCCGAACAATAGTAGGTCTTGCTACACAGACCCAGGAAACAGTCACCGGACCATTCGACCTTGAAGAGGCCCGGTGTTCTCTTGTCGTACGCCTTGCGCTCCTTGCAACACGTCTCGGTACCGTTCCACGGACGACCGGCCAGGCGACAGCGCACGTAGTCGTTCTGATGATCGTCGCAACATTCGGACGGTAGCCATTCGGAGCGATGACGATAGTAGTGGTCGCGTAGTGCCGGGGTCACGAGGTCGTCGACGGACTCACCGGCCAGAGCCAAATAGGCACTGTCCGTATCGGTTTCGCAGTACTCGAACAGTGGACGATCCACGTACCTGATCATGAAGTCGTAGTAGAACTCCAACATACGCAGTTTGGCCCACTGCAACACGAAGAATCCCACGTGTGTAGGCAGTGCGTATTTGACGGTGCGTTTGTGCATTTCGATCTCGTATGCATCGGCAGCGACGACGTCGAGTTGACGGAAGCGACGATTGTTGATCGCGGTCGATGCACTCTTCTCCGTGCAGTAGGTGACCTCGCGGTGCTTATCGACGTTGGTGATAAATTTCCCGTAGGATGAATTGCCCATAAGTTTGTTGGTATCCGCGATCATGGCCTTGTCGGGATGGGCGTCTCCTTCGCGCCGTGCGGTGGACACCGCCTCGCCGAATCGTCGGAAGCAGGCGACCGGTGTGTACTCGATGACCTGGTAGACGTGCGTCACCTCGAGACCGTGCGCGAGGTACCATCGCAAGAGTGGTGTAGCGAGCAAGATCTTATCCCCTCGATAACTCCCGACGAGCATGCGTCGCGGAGTTGTCATGATGTTGTGTTCTTCGGCGTAGCGACGCATGAACGGTCCGAGGTCATCACGGGTCAGGTGAATGTTCTTGAAGATGGGCTGCATCTCGGCAAAGTGTGAGCGCAGGTTCTCCGGTACACGTATGTCGCACTGAATCATACCGAACACGCTACCGTTGCACACACCTGTCAGGATCTGTTGTGACGTCATTTTCCATCGCACGTGTCGACGACGTTGGCGAACGTCCAGAAACTTTTGTACGCACGGATCGCGTCTCGTGACCTTCCACTCGCATTCCCACAATTCGACGACTCCTCACAAAGTGTCGAAGATAGGCTGTGTTCTTTCGTGTTTCGGCGAGTAGTTGCGTCATGGGTTTCCCACTGACCTCGTTGAACTCGCGTCCAGTGCACGGACACCCGTGGTAGAAGCATCCGTGAAACTGATAGGCCGTCTTCGTTTCACTGCACCAACCGTCTACCAACAGTTTACCGATGCGCTTCTCTCGACCGTTGGTCTGATGACGTATGGTGAGTCCCGTGCGTTCGGACTCCCACGTAAGCCATTCGACAGCCATCTGACCTGTGGGCTGTGCCACTTCGGGTCGGAACTCCTTCTCTTCCCGTCGCCGCGTGTACCATCCAGTCGGCATCTCTTGTGATATCGACCACAGATACAATGCATTCGCATCGTAGCCCACAATGGACTGACACGTTCGAGCCGCATCACCGTAGTCGTTACGACGTATCTTCGTGATCCCCTTCTCGTGATGTCTGGTGAAGATGAGTGACGGCCCTCCGACGATGTTCTCTCTGATGAGCTGATGGACGTCCTTGTTCGTCTCGTTGAAGAGCGTAAAGAACGTCCTCTCCGGTACGTAGGTGAACAGGTAGGACAAGGTCAAACCAGGTATACTGATCCCTTGTTTGAACATGTCGAGACCGCGGTGTTGGTAGAAGTCGAACTGTTTGGCGATGGCCTCCAAGAACGGTACGACGTCTCTGTTGTTATACCAGACGAGAAAGTCTCGCAAAGTCTCCATGTCGTTGTCTCGCCACACCTTCCGACATCGTGTGTAGTCGTCGTCGGATATACCTTCGTTCTTCAGACAACTGAAGAAGGCCTCTTTGGGAGGTAGAACGGTGTCGTCGAGTCTCTCCAAGCTGTCCATGTATTCGTACGGGAAGTGACCTTTCGTGACTGTACAACCGTACGCTTTCAGGTACTTGTCGTACGAGAATCCCGGGGCAATGTAATGAGTCATATCGAGGAATTTGAGGTTGTCAGTCGATAGACACATAAACGTGTTACCACGTTTGATCACGTGAAACGTCTCCTCCTCCTCCTTCTCCTCCTCCTCCTCTCCGTCCTCTGTTGCTTTCTTTTCGGACAGGAAGTAGGGTACCAGGAACTGTTTGACGACGTTCAGATCGTACCTGCCCGAGT
This sequence comes from Paraescarpia echinospica, assembly GCA_020002185.1. Taxonomy (NCBI): domain Eukaryota; kingdom Metazoa; phylum Annelida; class Polychaeta; order Sabellida; family Siboglinidae; genus Paraescarpia; species Paraescarpia echinospica. The sequence goes on along the minus strand of CM034540.1, from coordinate 35,364,144 downwards.
TGAAACCGATGACGGGCAACTGATGAAGCCAACCGTACAATTGACCCATGAGAGTTTTGTAGGGATTGGTCGGTTGTCGCTGTGACTCGTTGTCCCCCGCCTCCTCCACGGCGGACGCTTCCTGTTCGTTCCACGTTCTGATAGCCTCTGTGAGCTCGTGTAGGATGCCCTCGTACCTGTCTACGATGACTTCGTAGGCTGCTTCGCTCATGTTCTGAAGGATGGTCATCATGTCGGATACCAACTTGTTGCTGTCACCATCCGTGATGAGACATTGCACCTGTTCGAATCCGGGTACGTTACTCGCCAGGGACACACTCAACGGTACGTGACGAGCCACCCAATGGACCTTGGCACTGTCCGACGGAAGGTGCGATGTATCGAACCAGGACTCGAAGTCGAAGGTGGCGCGATACGGATAGTAGCGCAACCATTCGGCAACGTGAATGTTTTCGTCGTCCAATCGCTGGAAGACTGTCGGCGACGGATGGTAGACGCCACCGGAATAGATCTTTCGCACACCTCCCGTACACCCGCGCTCGTGTCGTTCTAGTTCGGATACGCGGCTCCATAGTGCATCGCCACACTTCCTACATCGGTACGAATGACAGTATATGTTCACGTCTTGTATGTAGGAAAAGTGTGTCTCGTGAAGATTGATGTACATCGTTTCAGGATAGTGACACAAGGAACGGCGTACGAGTTCAGCAGTCGCTTTTCCATCTTCTTCCGGTTCGACGAGCGTGTAGACGCACACGTTGGTCTCAAAGGTGGTCTCGACGCGATAGAGATCGTCCATCGTCACCCCGTCAAAGTCTTTCATTGCCACCCCGTCACGGTCGTACTTCGCGTAGAGCACCCGCACAGCGGGTTCCAGGTGGTATCGGTCGCATCCCCGATGCAGTGCCAGACATCGGAAGAGACACAGATTGTCGGTGTACTTTGTGTTGTTGATGGAGTCTTTTTCCAATCCGATGACGGCTTTGATTCGTTTGATGTACCTCGGTAATTTGATGTCCACACATCCTATCGGATGATGTACGATGTGATTGACGAAGAAGGTAACATTCGTGACCACCTCACATATCCATTGACTGTCCGGACGCTGATTGATGACCCACTGCAGCACGTCTGTTTCTCGGATACGTTCCAGAAACGCATCAAAGTCTGCAGTGTTTGTGATCAGACACGGTTCGTCAAGGTAACGACCACAACAGTTACAGGACGAATGATAATACCTGTACCTGTTCGTGGTCTTGTTTCTTAACACAAACCCGTAACTAAGATTAATCTTAAACGCATGCGTCTGTTCGCGGAACATGCGTTTCAGTGACGGTTCTAGGACACTCGTGTCCGGTGTCGACACTCTGTAATTGTACCTGGATTGTACGGGTCCTCTAGCCGTGTGGGTTCGAATGGTCGACCAATGATCTCGGACGACGTCTTGTAGTTCCCTCGATAGAGTATCGGCGAAGGGAAGTCGGGGTGGAGGTTGTATCGGGTCGTCGTCGTCGTCGACAGCAACACTCACACGAGGTCGCTCTGTGCGTCTCGCTCGTTTGCATAGGGATGGGTCGTTCGCTTCCATACATACCGACTTCACAACACTCACACGTGGTCGCTCTGTGCGTCTCGCTCGTTTGCGTAGGGGTGAGTCGTTCGCTTCTATACATACCGACTTCATATGACGTAACAGGTTGTCACGTCTCGTGTACTCACGTGCACATCTCTCACAACGATGCAGTGTAGCGCTAGATGGCGCCACTCGTGACGGCGATTTACTGTAGGCATGATCGTCGTGTGTTGTTGATGATGAATGTGTTTGGTCTATATGACGTTGTATGTCGGCATGTGTATCGAGCACGAGCCCGCAGTGACGACACGTGTGCTGTTTCATCGTATCTACAACTGAAGGATGGGAGATCCTTGCACGTGTCTATATAACCTACACTGTGTGACGTCATAAGAGGTGTGTCTTGTATGAGTGTGCGTGTATGTATTCACCGATCACAACGAGCTATGAAGGTAACAAGAACAACAGACACCAGAATCCTGGATTACATATCATCTTTATTCATTACAATCAAAGCGAGTATATATATATATAGGAAAGCTAAGCTAAGCACCTGCAGTAACAGACAAGCGGCGCCTATAACCCCAGCTATAGCGTAGGGGCGCATTTCCTCTTGTCGTCACTGCAGGCGCTTCTGAAGACTGTTCACTATGTATGAGACGTGGTCGTCGCGCACAACATTTCGTGCGATCTCCTCGCATATTGTGCGCACGGCCACGTCTAAGCTGCATTTTTGTGTAGCAAAGTGTGTCCCCGCTAGGGATTCAATATTCAGTTCAAGGTGTCTGACACTGTTAAATGGGGCCGAGTACGCCCACGGGATCGATGTGTCAGTTTTCGACCAAATAATATGGCCGTTGTACGCCAGGTCGAGCGTTGACGCGTCCCTTTGCAGTGTCTCGTATTCCGAGGCGGTCATGGTGACGTCATAGTCGTCATCGTCATCCTGGTCGCATATCAACTCCAGTGGTGCTTCGGCTGGAGTTGAAGGTGAAGGTGACATGTCCTCGCATGTCAACTCCAGTGGTGAGTTGTGTCGCTCATGTAGCTGTGTTAGTAATGCCTGACGCAATGGCATGGGGGTGTGGTGGCGGCGCCGTTTCTGTGGCGCCCATTCTATTGGATTCTGCTCATACGATAGCCGAATCATCTCCAGCCCACTAGAGGGAGCATCGGTGACCTGTTAGCAACACAACAACAACAACATTAGCAGGGTGTTTTTACATCCATCATTGGAATACCACGTGTACGCAGGATGGCTTGTACACGTGATACGATGTCACGTGACCACTCCGGTGTGCTCGCCATAAACCTGTAATGCTGCACTGCATATCTCAAATTGTCGTGGATCAGGTCACTACGCACCAGGTAGATGACGTTTGACTCACCTTCGAACAGGCGCCACAGTTCGTTGCTTATAAAACGAACGATTGCATCGAGTGCTACTGCACACAGCTCGGTGTACCAGATCTGCCTGTCATCCCCTCCGTCGTCTTGTTCGTCCCAGGGCAGTGACTCCTTCGGTGTGAGTGGTTCGTCTTCCTTCGCATCCGACACGGTTATACCGCGGGCATGGAGACTCGCTTTCACCCGTACTATGACATTACGAGCAAACCACGGTGTGCGCGCTACGCATACCAGCTCGGATACTACCATATCAAAGCTATTATATATACGTATGGGATCTACTTTGTACATGTCTTCGTGAACGTTCGCATAGTGACGACTCAGTGATTCGGCCGCCTGGCGAGTGCAAGCAGCGGTTATAGTGGCCATAAATAGACCGTCATCTATCATTTGGTCTGCACGCTTCTGAATGCCATTCACCTTCTCTACTGCTTCCTGTAATTCACTACGTCTCCTGTCCTCGTCATGGTCGATATCAGTGGCCCAATCAGTATCAATATCACCATCATTAGCAATCTCCTCATCATCATCATCACTAGACCACGCACACGACCCCACATAGATGACACTTGCCTTATCCTCATTATCGTCGCTGTCCTCGAACAGGCGACGTTTCACCCCTCGTACGCTAGGGGTTGTCCAAGGAGGAGGAGTCTACAACACACGACAGAAGCAAGTGTCAAATACATCGCTGGCAGGTGGCGCCACATCATTCATTCGTCACTGTCAGGTGCTGCCTCTTCCGACTGGAATATTATTTCCAGTACGTCATTGTCAGGTGCCGCCACCTCCGACTGGAATATTTCCAGTAAGTCGCTGTCAGGAACCTTGTCCGACTGGATTATTTCCAGTGCAATCAAGGTGTAGTTACGATAGCCCTCCTTTGTCTCCTTTCTAATTGTCACCCTAGCCCGTTTGCCACGTAGGACATTCAGTGCCTCGTAGCGTTCTTGGCCGGGTTTAAGCGTCATATAGTCGCTTGCTGTCATTCCCCCCACGGCCCCCTGAACTATACGATCAAATCCTGTGGCCCACGCTTCATTCCCCTTGTGATCGGCAAAAAGTATACCCATAGCATACTTGTAAACGGGGTCACCCGACTGACGGCCGTGTACAGCACATGTACTGACGCAATGGCGGTTCCCCTTCGTCATTTCAAGACGAAGGACTTTCCGATTACATATACGGCACGCCGGGTAGCATACATATTTATCTGTCAGAGCACATGTTACTAGTGTCAGTGGACGAACAAATGCGTACGTTCCGTCACTTACTTGTTCGAGTTCTGAGAGCAGCATTTCCTCAGATTTGGTATTGGGCGTCGCCATCTTGTTGAATAGTGAAGTCGAGAGCGGTAGAGCGGTGAAGTAGTCGAGAGCGGCAGCAGCGAGTCGGAGAGAGAATGTTTGTCCTGTTGGATTTACCCTGGGCTTATATACATAATCATCCCCTCCAGGCATCGATCACGTGTACCGTAAACAATGACATCACGCGCCCCTGGGTGTTCGCGTCTTATCAGGCGCGTGACTTTATCTCTCTCTCTCTCGTACTCTGTCACCGTGTGGCTGACTGTCTGTTTTTTGTGTAATGGCCGCCTTAGCACTGCCTAACGAAGTCTCTCACCTGCATAAGAATCACACCGAGTATATTCTTACCTGCTTCGTTACGCTTTGAACTCTTACCCCAATACCCTTCCGCACTGGGTACATTCTCAATAAGTCGTGCGTCACCTGTATCCAGCAAGCGTTGCCGTAGTTTAGAGGCGCGAAACTTCACGGCTACTATAGCGCGCATCACGGCTCGACGTTGTGATAACCATGTAGCAGTTCGATCCGGTGTCCACCGAATGTTTTTACTCCAGTATTTCGCCTGTATTCCACTGCGTGCAGTCTGAATCTTTCTCGCTGTGTTCTCATCGTGAAAATGTCTGGCTTTTTTAAACTGATAGGCTGCTTCTGCACAAGAAAAGTCTTCGCCCCATATGTGTATATTACATGGATGGAAATTAGATAGGAAGTGTCCAGCACCCCTGAATTGTATATCCAAGCTCTTGACCGCCATATGTTTCATCGCTGACCACTCACAGAGTTCTTTTCTCCCGTCTGTATTGTTAGCGTTCTGATAAGTCGCATTGTCCTAGTCGCACTTCGCACATCATGCGCTCGTGCGCTTATCGCAGGGTCCTATGACTGATATCGGTTTACTACAGTGAAATTTTCCATAACGTCACATGGCTGGCTACATACCCAGGCATCGGTCACGTGCCATCCCTAGATGATGATATCATACGTCCCTGGGTCTTCAGCTTTTCATACACCGGTATTTTTCCACTCTAGTATCGGTCACGTGACAACCCTAGATGATGATGTCATACGTCCCTGGGTCTTCAGCTTTTCATACACTGGTATTTTTCCATTGCTACAGTGTGTCTTACAAGTTGTCTTCCTATCTGCATGCATATGCTCTATCCTATATATACTAGCTCGTTTGTTACATTCTTCACATCATCTCATTCGCAACTATGTCGTCGATACCTTGGGCCCAACTGCGCGCTGAATGGCGTGATCTCGAAATGTAAGTACTTTTATTATTATTATTATTAATATCATTCTTTGTTTCATTCAATAGATATCCTATACAACATACTATAATCATCACAGTGTTCTTCACATAAACTACCTGTGATGTCTCACCTCTATTATTCCTTATGCTTACGATTGTTATGTGTCACGGTTATCTATATTACCTTTCAGGTCTGTCGGTATCATCGATGCTGACCGTATCACCGAAGTTGCTGCTGACTTGATATGGCGTGAACTCGAACTGTAAGTACTTTTATTCTCTGTTTCATTCGATAGATATCCTATACATATCATACTATAATCATCACAGTGTTCTTCACGTAAACTACCTGTGACGTCTCACCTCTATTATTCCTTATGCTTACGTTCTTTATGTGTCACGGTTATCTATATTACCTTTCAGGGCTGGCTGTATCACCGATGGTCCTGCTGCTACCGGGAGTCTGACAGGAAGTGTCAGTGACTCCAGCATTGAGGATGATGAGGAGTGCACGTGAGTGTTCAATGATTACAACAATATTTTACTACCTTATTTATGTTTTCTCTTACCACGTTGTCGTTTCGACTAGGTATGCGGTGTTTGATTACCGATTACGTCAGCAGACGTCTCCATTACGTATTGTATCATAGTCCGTTGATCTAGCTTGCCCTTTTATCGTATGTCGATTCCCTATGCGGTGTCTGGTTACATCACTGGCTTATCCCACCCGGCTGATATATATATATATATATATATATATATATATATCAAACATTTCATATATGTTTTCAGAGAGTACGAGCTCCGTGATAACCACTCCTACTTATTCTGCCACGTGCTACGCGAACTCCTAGAGACCGTGCCTCCCTTTGACGCAGACCCTGTTCCTTCTCTGATGGAGGATGTTGTCGAGGATTGGGATGCTGAAATTGACCGTTAAAAAATTCTTGTATTCATTCGTTAATAAAATACATGTGCACTCGTATATACTCTTGTGTTTCGTTAGTTCTTTCACACACGCACATCCTCTCTCTCCTCTCATACACGTACATTCATACACAACTAATACCTCTCTACACTCCTCGTTATCATTAACAACCTAATCAACTTTCAAACTGTGGTTTTTACTAGTTATTCCCTTAGTACTAATTCTTCATACATACATACATACATCACATGTTTTATAGTCCGAGTATGTTTTAAAGTCCGAGTCGCTAGATAGCACTACGGACGCTTAGCGCTAGATGGCACTACGGACGCTTAAGTACACTTCTTTCCGCTAGGAGGCGCAGATCACGTGACTGCTCACTTTGCTCAGGAGGAGGCTCACTTTGCTCAGGGGGGAGGCTTTCGAAACCTCCCGAATATCGCTTAAACTCCTCAGAATACCGATCCAAATGTGCGAGCATACTACTTATATGTATATATATATATATATATATATATATATACAAACATTAATAATTGGGATTAACAAATACAAAACAAAAAATTAAATGAACACTGCGTACCACAGATGTCATCAAAGTACCAAGATTAATGGTGACAACACACATAATACAATACAATAGTGAGACGTATGTATAAGACGTAATATATATATACATATATATATGCATATATAACCTAGTGGGCACAAACCTTTGTTAATATAATAGACATATCTCACAATTGTATTGTATTATGACTTGTGTTGTCACCATTAATCTTGTATCAACACTCATGTGTACTATTCATATACCGCTACACAGGCAGTATGCAGTCATTCTATTTCTCAGTATGACATATACGCTGACTCTATATTGCATCTTATATGATATATGTTTAATATATAGCAGACAACCGGTTATCATTGCATATTTTGTAATTAGAACTTTGAACCCAAATGAAACCGGGTTTTTTTTTCAAAGACGTTCTAACCATAATTCTTTATTTAATATATTACATTTAAATTAAACAACTGATGACGATATCCAACCAGTACGTCTTCCCTATTATTATGATCTTGATAAGTTTCAATTAGTGGCAGAAAGAAACAATCAAAATGTTAGTATTCTAAGCACACACATAGAATCAATCAATGCTAAATATTGTGAAATCGAAGCCTTCCTCGAAGAACTTAATCTGATAAACTTTAAATTTATTTCAATATGTTTTGAGGAATGCTGGCTCTCAGAGAATGATGATATGTGAGCCATTTTACAGTAACTTATATTTTCTTGTCCCCAGCTTTCAATTTCCAAGGACAGCTGTACACAATGAAACGAATGCCTTTATTTGCTTGCTATGTACCCACTCAATATTTTTTTTTTCAATTTGATATACCAGAATGCCTTGACCATAACGGGTCCCTTCTATTATGTTTGGACTTTAACCATTGATACAACATATTTGTATAACAGCAGTATACTCGATGTATTAATGCACACTAATTTAATTTATTTAGCAATATTTCACCTAACTTGTTTAAAGACAATTTCAATGTTAAAACAAATACTTACTTTGAAAGTCTGTCCCATGGATATTTTGTCTTAGCCATAACATCCCACGAACAATGCCACTACGTGAAGAGCAGAGAAAGTAGTTATGGGAAATTATCACGTGTTGATACAGTACATCTAAAATGTATATTAGCTTACAAAGAATCGCTTTAATTGTGACGTTGTGTAGAATCCAGGCCCACCCCGATTTCGGCATTATGACAGTTGTGCCTAAATATTATACCTCAATGCGTTTATTCAATCATTCCACATCGTTTCAGGAATATAATATCCTAAATAGCGCTCGCTGAGGTTTGAATCAATGTGCGCCGCTGCGGTCGCGGGTTACTGCACGGTTAAATCGCAAGGTGTCGCAAACCGGTGCGCTATTTGGGCATCAAAAGTGCTCTCAATTCAATATTTTATAACAGTGTACTGTATATCTGAAACAATGTGGAATGATGACATAAACACACTGAGGTATCAAATATGTCCGATTGTTGGACGAGCGACTGGCGCGATCGGCCCCAGGATAGGAGTCGGGATCGGAGACGGAGTGTTTGCACTCTCTATTGACATTCATTGTCGCCGTACGATCCGTCATTTGTTTGGTGATAACAAGCGGTTAGTTTTATAAAAGGACGTTCGTAAGTAGCTTTGTTTTTCATTGCTATAGCTCAAATAAATTAGGAAATCTTAAAACTCACAGCGACTGCGCTCAAACCTTGAAGCCTGAACGGACATGCGCGCGGATTGGAATGGTATTCTGGTTCGTTAATCAGTCCCTAGAGGCGCTTCGTAAAACTACGCGCAGGGCGGCGCCACACGGAGGATTAGGCACCCGTCGGAATCTAGTCGGAATCAGAAAACATACGCCCACGGGAATATTATTTGGAAGAACTCGTGAAAAGAAATATCGAACGAACTGATCCGGTAATAAACTACCAAGTTAAAAGCATTCATATTCAATGTATATTTTTTTTATAATTATGTCATTGATACGATGCGTCCCGTGGGACGCAACGATTATTTTGTACGCGTCCGGGTATTGTTACTATGCGTATAGGACGCAGGATCTTGCGTCCCGTAAAGGTAAACCCCTGATAATGATAAACTAACCAAATAGATAACACAAACATTGATAGCGTAGATGAGTTCAATTTCCTACGGCTAATATTTAAAGGTGACATGAACATAAATTTTCTATTTTAACCACGTAAATAACATACTAACATGATGCTATTTGGGCAGGTGTAATGCCTGACATGTTCCTTAGTTAATATATACACGCAGTTTAATGTGTAAAAATCAGTCTATCTGACCGATTTCCGATTGAAATCCCGAATGAAATAGTGTCGGATACAGCGATGAACCATTGGCAATAGACGTCACTCAGGAAGGTTTATTAAATACAACGTATATACGTATAACTGTATAATATTGTAATAGTATTAATATGATGCGCGCAACTGACAGCATTGTGCAAGCCAGCCATTCACTGATTCAGTGATTTCACTGTCGCTTCCAATGTCATTGTCACATTGAGTGATTCGGAGATTTCAGTTACTTCCGACGACAAGGCGGCTCTATTTTTTAAAACATTAAATAATTTGGTTGGGCTGCTGCGATGATGTCATCCAGAGATGATAAAGCGACCCCATGTTCGGTAACAGGAACCTGTATTCATCATAATGGCCGCAGTGTAACGTGTATTTTGACAAGCGGGACCGACACGCTCGAGTCGACATTTCGCCGCTGACAGCTTCGGGAGCAGGCATTGCTTTTGTCCGACTGTTATTTGTGTATGTTCATAATCCGTAGTACACTTGTGAAATATCCAATCTCTGTGCAATTAGTCACACCAATTTGTTCATCAATGGCTATATCTATCAAAATAGGTTCGTTAATGTGCTAGGTTGTTTGCAAGTCACATTTTAATGTGATAATTTATGTAACAAATCCAAAATATACATGATGTCAGTGCAGTTACAATTGTTCCAGAACATTTCTCAAAAGACCCACACCACGATTTTGCATACTAACTATACATCATAATAATGTATGATGGAACAGAATTAAAGGCAATTTCAAATGTTTGTTGACTTACTTAACTACAATATTATTAAAAGAATTGTGTAAACACAACAGTTTTTTTACAATATTCTATACAAGGTATTTTGCAATAAAGCAGTCCAATGAAGCATGCAGTATTATTAGGCATGTTGTCATTTTCCATTTCATTTTATTGTTGATACATAATCATGTATGCTTGACTGCTTTCTCACAGCAAGTGTCTCCAAATTCCTATTCAGCACTATCTGATGCACAGTGTTTTATTCACAATTGAGAATGTGAAAGGGTTCACATGTAAGAGTTGAAGACAATAACAGATAACCTTATATATTTGTTGATATTACTAAAATCTGAGCACATAGAGGTATACTACATAATAATTCTTGTTGGATTAAAATAACTATCCCCTTACCATACTATATTGCAGTCAAGAAATACATAATTAAAATAAATACATCTTAATATTATTTGATAGTTTAATTGCAGCGCAGAAAGTAACTATTGAGTGTACAGTTCTATTGCACCTTGTTATTTATGTAATTACGACGGTGTAGTGAATATAGTCAAAGGATATATTCCCATAACAATTTAAAACTGAATGATGACATGCCAACCAGGTTTATTAAGAATGGTAGCTGCCAGTTCAACATAGACATTTACCGAAGGAGTCAGACGGAAGGAAAAACGACACAATACAAAGTTGCCACGGAATTAAGCATTGCCATTGGACGCGATGTTATGACACGCAAAGCCAAAGTTCTACACATTTATAATATACACACACTCCAAATATCAAACAAAACAAGAAGTAACAGTCCAGGTTATATAAAATATAAATATCCAACAACACGGCCAAATGTTATATTGTATACACGCTAGAAAGACATGTTCACGAACTGCCAAACCAGTAATTAACAACAGTCGAGCCGAGGAGTTGAACGACATTCTTTGAAGCGAAGTGCTCAGCTTCAGTTAACGAACGGTCCTTTTCCATTCGCAGAGTGTTCATTGCTAGTATTGAAATATTCTAAATAATTTTTTATACGGTTAACAACGTATAACATATCTATGAAATACAACTGATAAATACAAATGAGGTGTAGCAAATATATCGCAGTTACGCCTACGTTTTGTTACTCTTCTTGGATTTGGCTTACCTCGACTAAAAGTAAAAACCAAGTTGCTTCGCCTTGGCTTAGCCTTAGGCTAGGGAGGTCGGTTAAAATGCAATAATTCATCAGATTGGCAAATGTGATACACCATTGGAACGGTCTATTTAAGAGATAGACAGCCATACCAAAAATTGGTGGTGAAGTTAAGGACAATTATGTAAAGGTCATTGAATAAATTTGTGTGACAGTTTTTTTTATCTGAAGGAAATGTGAAAATATAATCTTGTACAATACAAAAATCTTAACTAAGACTTGATATTTTATGTATTTCCTTTAAATATAATTTACAAAAGGAATTTTACATAAAATTATGTTAATTAACTAAGCAACTAACCTTTCGGAAAAGCTTACAAAAGTATCTCCAGGTCCCCCACTTTCAAATCGTCATCCAGCATATATACGTGTACACAGTATATATGGCTCATTGTCATACACCACACTCAACCAGCTTGGAAAGCCTGCTACCCATAGGTTGGAGGTTATGCTTTAATGGTTTCCATTATGTGGATATCAACAGAATCTGACATGTTTTAGAAGTGGCAGGTATACCAGCAAAATCATGTGGACGTCATGTATGCAAAGTTAGTAAAGTGTGTGTGAGAGTATAAGCATAGCCAAATATTGCATGCATTGATGTAAACATTCTGCTTTGGCCTTGTACCATATAATTATGTAAACATATGTAGGTTTGTGTGTGTGTCCGCATATGTGCGTGTGTGGACTTAGTAAAGTGAAAAGGATAGCCAACTACTGCAAGCAACAATAAGCAATCCGCTACACAGCATGCATGTACAACATTATATATATATATATGCATACATATATATATGTGTATATATATATATACATTACATCAGATAATTCAAAGTTGCATAGCAATATATAATATATATACATATTGCTATGCAACTTTGAATTATCTGATGTAATGTTGTATCTACAAAGATCCGTTTGCAGAGAACAGCGATGGCTGGAAGTAGGATATGAAGAATCACTTCCACATCTGCATCTACATCAGGAAATGTTGTCAGTATTCCAAACACGTTGTCCTTCTTGATGCGAGTAGATTCTCCAAAGATAGGTGTACTCGTCCCACTCATTAACTCATTGATGTTTCTGCATGACTCCTGGCAGAATGACACGAGTTGCTGGTAGATTTAACAAGATTGCCATCCAGAGAATTAACTCTAGATGGCAGGTGGACAAGGAAGCCCTTTGGCTTATCGAGAGTCCAACCCTTTTATCTACATATATCCAGCCCTTCTGAGGTGTGTCGATTTTATTTTTAAACATATTCACACTACTAGCACCCGCACAATCATCAGATAATCTGTTCCATTCATTCACAGTCCTTTGTGAAAATGAGAACTTTCTCACGTCTAATCTACACTGCTCCTTTACTAATGTAACTTCATGTCCTCTAGTCTTTCTATCTTACTTAACTGAAAAAAACATATTTCTATCAATATTTTCATAACCATTCAATATTTTAAACACTTCTATCTGATCTCCTCTCAATCTCCTGGTCTCTAGTGTTGTTAAACCACATTCTTTTAGGCGTTTTTCATAACTAAGATCCCTCAGTTTTGGTATCATTTTAGTCGCTCTCCTCTGTACTCTTTCTCTAGCATATCTATTCCTTTGCGGTATGGCCTCCACGCTTGTATACAATATTCTAAATGAGGCCTAACTATTGTTTTGTACAGCGGTATTATTAGTTCTTTTTCTTTATATGCTATATTTCGCCTAATCAATCCAAGGATTTGATTTCCTTTTGAAGCTGCAATTCCACACTGCTCTGAAACCTTCATGTCAGCACTAATTGTCAGCCCTAAGTCTTTTTCTTTTACAGTAGTACTTAGTACAGTTCCCCCCATTGTATATTCTACATATTCGTTCCCATGTCCTGTGTGGAGGCATTTACATTTCCCAAAATTGAACAACATTTGCCACTTTTCAGACCATTTGATCAACCTGTCAAGATCATCTTGTAAATGCTGTCTATCTCCATCACTTTTAATCCTTCTAAACACTTTTGTATCATCTGCAAATTTCAACACCTTGCTAGCTATATCATCGTCCAAATCGTTTATATATATTAAGAATAATATAGGTCCCAGTACTGATCCCTGTGGAACCCCACTCAAAACTGATTTCCAGTTTGAAGCCTCCCCATCAACAACTACCCGTTGTCTTCTGTCAATCAGCCATTTTTCTATCCAGTTAATTATACCATTTCCTATGCCATGGGCTTTTAGTTTAAGCAGTAATCTCTGATGTGGCACTTTGTCGAAAGCTTTTTGAAAATCTAAGTAGATGATATCTACTGGTGATCCATCATCTACCCACTTAGTGATATCTTCCAAAAAACATAACATATTTGTTAAGCATGACCTCGCTTTTAGAAACCCATGTTGAGATGGGTTTATCAAGTTATGTTTAACAAGAAAATCCACCATGTGATCTTTAATTAGTCTTTCTAATAATTTACAAATCACCGATGTTAAACTAACTGGTCTATAATTATTTGACTTGTTTCTCGAACCTTTTTTAAATAACGGTATAATGTTTGCTTCTTTCCATTCTAAAGGAACCATTCCCTCTTCTAATGACAAGTTGAAAACTGTTGCAAGCGGTATGCTAATTTGTTCTACAATGTCCACTAGTAGTTTGGGTGGAATACCATCCACTCCAGGTGATTTATTTTCCTTCATAGCCCTAATTTTTTTAGCTACCATTTCTGGGGTTACAATGAACTGTCTTAAATAGTCTGATTCTGCCCCCTTGAACTTAGCCTCTGTTACTGGCAGTGAACTAGTGTCTTCTCTGGTAAACACTGAACTAAAATACTCATTTAGGTCTTCCGCCATTAAGAATCCTTCTGATATTATATTTCCAGCACTATCTTCTAGAGGACCGACCTTATCCTGAACTTTCTGTTTGCTTCGAACATACGCATAAAAACTCTTGCTGTCATGTTTTATATTACAAGCTAATTTATGTTCATAGCTTCTCTTTGAATTTCTAATTTCAGCTGTAGCTTGATTTAGTGCTTCTTTATAAATGTTGTAGTCTTCGTCATTTCCAGTACGTCTATATGACTTCCACATCATTTGTTTATACTTAATTTTTCTAATGGCTTCTTTCGATAAGTATTTCTTTCTGGTCCGTTTCCCTTGTTTTTTGAAGGGAAAAATATGATCAATGTTCAACATATCATATTTTTCTTAATTTTATTTCAATTCGTACAAGAAACACGCCAAGCGAAAGAGTATCATTTGCGATTTAAACCATACCGCCAAACATAGCATGGCGGGTAATAACGCGAGCACATGATTTTACGAAAACACCACCCTTCCGCGAGATTAAATATGGCTGCGCCCGCAACGAAATGAAATTTCTGCGGGTGTCGTTGTTTCATCACGAATATCTGTATGAAGCATTACGAGTTCGCAAAAGCAGGTATTTTTATTACAAAGAAGACATATTTATGTTTCTTTTGATATAAAATATATGATCAGTCTTTATAAATCAAGACTTACAATTTTTTTTTAACAGGCGATTTAACATTGCGTCCCAATGCAAACGCGTTTGCGTGATTTCTTCCGACCTCCCTACTTAGGCTTCGCAGCTCACTTCGTTGTTTTGGGGACGTCAAACTTTGTCTCCTTTTGCTAGTTTTGGTGGTTCTCTTGACAGTAGTCAGGATGATGGGTAATGTCACTGGTTCTTGTACTATTCGAATTCACAAACTGCTGTATCCTTCACGAAACAACTACTGTCAACGTGATCACACTGACAAAGGTGTAGGCGGTAGCAGATGCGAGTCTTTCGAGTTGCGATATCGATGGCGATGAGATGGTCATTAAATTCAGTCGATTTATCTGTTTATAATCCTCACAGTTGTCTTTGGCATTCGATCGAAAACAAACAACTCTTCGCCGAAGCATTTCCATAGCTATCATCCAATATACAATGACTGGTTGTCATTAATCGAAGACAACAGTGCGGCAACCGCTGAATAATATGGACAACTTCGATCAGCCGCCAGCTTTTATGACACATATGACGTCACACACACGGAAACTCCCGAAAGCAACATTTCAGAGGCGGTGTGTGAGGAAGCATTCTTATTTGCGTTATTTTATGAAAACTAAATTTTTCATATATTTTGGACTACATGATTATCTTATTTTATATATATATATATTCTATTTATTATAGCATTTATTTCAACCTGTTCATGTCACCTTTAATGAACAATTAAACTGACAAAGTCATATCAACAAAATCTCAAATAGATGCTACAGGACTATAGGTATCCTAAATAAACTTAAACGATTGTTACGTATGAATATAAAGATTACGTTGTACAACTCTCTGATATTGTCACGTCTAAACTATGGCTTAACTGCCTGGGGATTGACTGACTCTATACCTCCTTTGTTATAAATTACTTAATTTAAAAACCAACTGTTTGTATGTTTGTGTATTTAGTAAGTATAATACACGGACATGATATTATATACATTTATCTTGTCGTAAAGCACCAATTGTACTAGGGATTGTGTTCTTTTATATACCTGGTAAATCAAATAATCGATGAAATTGCCTTTCAGGATGGCTTCTACGACATCGACTATAATTAGTCTCAGTAGGAGTCTCCCGTCCCTTGCATTACATATTCTTTTGTTCTTATACCAAACATTTCATATTTACCACTTTGTTGACTCGAATGTAAACATATTGTATGGTTATTATTACGATTATTCTGTATTGTGTATTTGGAACAGATAAATATTTCCTGTTTCCTGTTTCTCTTTGAGGTACTGAAACAATTGAGTCAAACGATCCCTCAGTCTCGCCTTATCTAAGGAATTTAAATAATTCACCCCAAGCAATCCCATAGCCTCGCCCTGTTTGGGGAACTGAAACAATTCAGCCCGAGCAACAGCACACCCACGCCTCCTTTGGGAAAATGCAATCACACAGCCTCGCCCTGTCTACGGAACTAAAACCATGCAACCCATGCAATCACGCAGCCTTGCCCTGTCTACGGATCTGAAACAATGTATCCCAAGCAATCACACAGCCTCGCCCTGTCTACGGAACTGAAACAATGCAACCCAAGCAATCACACAGCCTAGCCCTGTCTGCGGAACTGAAACAATGTAACCCAAGCAATCACACAGCCTCGCCCTATCTACGGAACTGAAACAATACAACCCAAGCAATCACACAGCCTCGCCCTGTCTACGGAACTGAAACAATGCAACCCAAGCAATCACACAGCCTCGCCCTGTCTACGGAACTGAAAAAATGCAACCAGAGCAATCACAAAGCCTCGCCCTCCCAGAAATTGATGCCTGATTTAAACAGTGAATGAAATTATGTGAATTAAACAGTTTCCCCACCTAGCGGTTATATCACTAACAAGCTCAATACTTAGCAATCGCAACTACGGTAGTCTGTTAAAAGCTATTAGCCTCGGTTATCCAGACTCCGAGCCGTGGCGACACCGTTTGTGGCAGACGAGAGCCGGCACCGAGAGCCGTCTTCCCGTTGTAACGAAGATGATTGGTTAAACTAAATCAGGATAACCAATTATATTTACTTTCCAGTGACCTCTTCAAATAAGAGTACAATTGTTTATTTTTTAGTTTATACGAAGAATTCGAACAAACTTGCTGCGATTACACTGACACAAGTCACACGTAAAATAAAACAAAAATGCAAACGGTAGCATTCACGTCGCATGTTCAAATCCGATCACTGTCAATCTTTTCGTAATTTAATTCTTTGTTTACCTTAAATGGTCTGTAAAACTGTTACCCAAAACACTTATAATGTAACATTAAAAAAGAAGATAAGAAATACATGAATTGTATACATTTAAATACAGACCATGTCGCCGAAATTAAGTGATGCAATTTGACAATAATAGTCAACCTATGCATCCCGCTGCAGCCAGACTCTCTTCCCGGTTCAGACAGCAGGGCGAGAGTAAACTACGCGGGGGCGTGATATGCCTTCTGTTGGTTAGGCTGGATAATAAATATGTCGATAAAATGTGATTAAAAGCAGGAAAAAGATGTGGTCGTATATCAGTAAATTCAAATGAAAGACTTAATTAATATATGTTATGATATCAGACGTATCACTTGAAAGATTTTCGTGAAAATAAGCAACGAGAATGGAAATAATAAACAGAACAATGTCTCGAACCATAATGATACCTGACATCATATACACCCCCCTGTATCAACAAAAGAAACTCACGCCTCGTAGTTTGAAACTAAAGTGTCCGACAATGCATCGAAGAATATGTCTGATTCAACTGTCGTATAACCGGGAGTTCAAGGGGTTCACGCGAACCCCTTTTAGTGAACCCCCATTTTGAATACAAACCTCCCCATAATTTATCGAAAATGTAGGGTTACTGACTGACATTCCCGCCTCTTCAAATGTGTAGACACAGTCATCTATCCCAGCCAGCATGTACGTATTAAGTATAATTGATATATCCATCACGTGATCACGTGATTGCCGACTGAAAGGTCCTTCAAGTCATCAAACAATATATATCGTACACGTGGAGCATGCTGGCGTTCCGTCGTAAATTTAGTTGAAATTGTCGCCCCAAACGGTCTTTTATGAAACATAAGGCAAAGTTTTTTTAAAGCGACAGCTGCATGCGATAATATTTGATCTGTCATATATATATATGTATATATATATGACAGATCAAATATTATCGCATGCAGCTGTCGCTTTAAAAAATGTTGCATTTGCTATAACTGTTTTTAACGGTAATATATATATATATATATTACCGTTAAAAACAGTTATAGCAAATGCAACAGTTTTGAACGTGACGTAGGCAAGCCGCAACTTGGCGGATCCATTTATTGACTGATCTAGTACTTCGTGCCGTTTATCCTTCCCCCTTCGTGGTGGCCAACTACTCTCTTTAATGACAAATTCACAACATTACTGCCGTCTCGTGACTAATCCACCCACACAATGTATGTTTTCTCCTGGCTCACACATGCTTCTTTAAACACACCTGCAACGTTTTTTATCATTCATGTTGGCTCTCTGCTTCTGTGGCACATGAAGCACAGGAGAAGTGAGCCTTTAGGCAAAGTGGAGCGTTATAAATGTGCCTCACCTACGCACGAAGAGGATCTAAGTAAGAAAATCAGTAAGTACTAAAAAGGAGCCTGTCCAAAAGTTTACACACACATACACACACACACTCACAAACACACGCACACGCACACACACACGCGCACACACACAAACACACACACACAAACAAACACGCACACACACACACACCACACGCACTCACCCACACACAAGCAACACATCCATCACGTGGCGCCGTCCTGAACTTGGTACAAACGTGCACACGCACTAAGGTTTTTGTCGAGGCATACCTGCTTGTTATGAATCCGCCATGCGGCACCACTCTAGTTGCTTGTTAGTAAAGGCAGACTACAAATCTGCTTTTGTAGTAGGCCTGGTGGTTTTGAGGTAATACCATAAAATGGCGTGCCACAGTCACTTTCATTGGCTTTTTAATATGGATGATTAAACCACAGTGGTCGTTGTATGGCTGCAACACAAACAGATTAGACAATTCTTGTCTTGGCCGACTTTAACACATAAACCTTCCAAGTTGGCACAAGTAAATAGCCAGTGTTCGCCGTATAGGTCCATGGTTTCAGCGTCGTCAAGCTGTATAACGAAGTAGTTTGTTGGTGATGACACCGCATGGAAGAATCCAGGGGATGTCCACCGAGTGTCATCAACTCACACCAAGTCACAATTACTCGTCGTGACACCGCAAAGTGGCGCCCTCCTGAACTTGTTCCTCAGTGATGACATTCCTTCATGTTAACTTGGGTAGTGGGCAAGCATTGTCAATATGATACACACATAGTCAACCTTCAATCGCTAGATAGTACATCGTGACAGTACAATCATTATTATTATTACAGTCGGTGCTGCACATGCAGATATCTTTGCACGCCAAGTCCAATCCCCTGCAGGAGTATCTTGCGTACAAGCATTCCTGTGTACGCGAATGCTCGCACGTGCGCGCACACTTACGCACACACGCACACATGCACTCACGCACTCACGCGCACACGCGCATAACGCACACGCGCACACACGCATAACGCACACACCACCAGACTACCAACACCACCACCAACATGAACAAATAAAACCATTGTTGCAAAGGCCGACTCTAAAACATAGACCTTCCAATTTGTTAGCCGGTGTTCGGCGCAAACATTAACTGTTTAAGTGTTGTCAAGGTGTGATATTGGTGACGACACTTGCCGCATGCACGGTTCCAGGGGGTGTCCAACGGGTGTCCGAGCACCCACTTTATTCCGGTTTCTTCGTCAAGTCAGAATTATTAGTTGCCGAGACGTGGCACCTCCTGAACGTGGTCCTCAGTGATGGCATTCCGTACACAGTAACTACGACAGCCATTGTTAGTACAATAATTTGTTTGTGTGTGTGTGTGTGTGTGTTTGTGTGTGTGTGTGTGTGTGTGTGTGTGTGTGTGTGTGTGTGTGTGTGTGTGTGTGTGTGTGTGTGTGTGTGTGTGTGTGTGTTTATGTGTGTGTGTGTGTGTTTATGTGTGTGTGCGTGTGTGCGTGCGTGCGAGCGAGCGTGCGTGCGTGCGTGTGGGGCTTTAGACGTATGCACACTGCTTTTCATTTGAATAACTAAACATTGCACGTCCGCTGCACACAACGCTTCACTGACATGGCGGTACTCTGTTATTGTTGTTGTCATTTCATTCGATAGGTGGCACCAAAGTATGTTGCACGTATTAGCGGCCATTTGACGAAAAAAACTCCGGATATTCGAACAGCATGTGCTACCGTGGGTGTTCCATTTACAGAAACTGTGAATGCATTGTTTACATCATATTCGATAGTACAAGTTTCAATTTTTAATACAATAGGCAGATTTTATATTAAAAAAGTTAAATGCGCCCAGTAGTGTCAAGTTCAAATATTTGGTAGGCCTATTATTCACACATATCATGCATAGCAGTAGGGTGCTCCTTCTACTCAACACTTGCCTCATCCTCTTCTTTCTATTCAACACTCACCTCATCCTTCTACTCAACACACAACCCCCACCCTCATCTTTCTACTCAACATACGCCCCCCACACTCATCTTTCTACTCAACATACGCCCCCACACTCATCTTTCTACTCAACACACGCCCCCACACTCATTATTCTATTCAACACACGCCCCCACCCTCATCTTTCTACTCAACACACGCCCCCCACACTCATCTTTCTACTCAACATACGCACCCCACACTCATCCTTCTACTCAACACTCACGTCATCCTCGCCCGTCTAGTCAACACACGCCTCATCCTCATACTTATACTCAACATACGCCTCATCCTCATCCCTCTATTCAACACACGCCTCATCCTCATCCTCATCATTCTACTGAACACATCCTCATCATTATGCTCCACACACGACTCATCCGCGCCCGTATATTCAACACACGCCTCATCCTCATCCTTATCCTCCACACACGCCTCATCCTCATCCTTCTATTCAACAAACGCCTCATCCTTATCCATCTGATCAACACACGCCTCATCATCATCATTATATTCATCACACGCCTCATCCTCATCCTTCTACTCAACCCACGCCTCATCCTCATATTTCTACTCAACACACGTATCGTCCTCATCCTTATCCTCCACACACACCTCATCCTCATCCTTCTATTCAAGAAACGCCTCATCCTCATCCTTCTGATCAACGCACGCCTCATCCTCATCATTATATTCACCACACGCCTCATCCTCGTCCTTCTACTCAACACACGTCTCATCCTCATTCTTCTGCTCGACACACGCCTCATCCTCATCCTTCTAATCAACACATGCCTCATCCTCATTCTTATACTCAACACACACCTCATCCTCGCCAGTCTATTCAACACACGCCTCATCCTCATCCTTATAGTCAACACACTCCTCATCCTTATGCTCCACATATGCCTCAACCTCATCCTTCTACTAAACACACGCCTCATCCTCATCCTTCTACTCATCCACACGCCTCATCTTCATCCTTTTACTCATCACACGCCTCATCCTACTAATCAACACTCGCTTCATCATCATCCTTCTGTTCCATAAACACTTCATCCTCATCCTTTTATTCATCATACGCCGCATCCTCAACCTTGTACTCAATACACGCCTCATCCTCATCCTTCTATTCAATAAACGCCTCATCTTCATCCTTCTGTTGAACAAACGCCTCATCTTCATCCTTTTAATCAACACGTGACTCTTCCTCATTCTACCTGTCGGCTAATCGGACACGGTCTACGAATATTTTTTAAGAAGAATAAATTTATTATTATTTGCAACTTTTCAGTTGGATTGTACATACATTCACCATAAAAGCCTCAAATCACACAAATGTCATAATGTTACAAGTTACAATACGACACAACATTATGTTACAATACTCATAAAACATGTTGTACTAAATAAAATAACGCAACACCAAAGATACTGTTAAGTAAATTACACAAAATCGCCCCGTGACGCAACAAACTCAGTATGAGGCGCTTTATATTAAAACGTGTACATTGCATTACTATCTTTCATTAAAAAATAAGATACTTTAAATACACTAAAATTAAATCATATAGTTTAAATATTAAAATTGACTGTTGAGACATACACTAAAATCATTAAGTGTTATGGCAGTGTACTAAGCACCATGGAATTAATGAGTTTTTGTAGCGATTTGTGTTCGCCATTGGGACGGGTAACTCATTGAATGATCTTAGTGCATTCGGCACATTTCGAATATTTGGTAGTAGCGTATTCAGTTTGTGGTCACTATGCTTCATTCTAGCGAAATACGTTTTACACAATTCATTGCGTCTATCATGCAGCGTTAGTAAGTTTACCATCTCCAGAATATCATCGTACACACAACCAGGAAATATCGTTTTGAGACACCTTTTTTGAATTATCTCGATGTTGTCCGATAAATATTTAGGCAAGTTCGTGTGCCATACCGGGCAGGCATATTCAAATACTGGTCTAATCACAGATACATATATTCTAACCAAGTCATTAGTCATTCTTAGTTAACCATCATAATAAATATACTAGTGGTTTTCTCTCTTTTGACCCGCGAGTGAATTCCGTGCCGCCCATGTGGCGGTGTCCATTGTTCGCGCTCACTGCCGCCTAGCATGTTTTTATACAGCTCTCGGTGACATTCCCCAGGCTTTAGTCAATACGACTTCCGATAAATTCTGAACAACGGCAACACACTTGGGTTACTGAGCAATGTTTTGGGTGTGTCTAGTAGTTTTAATCTACCAGTTTGCACTCACATCCTGACATGGTTAAACTTTTAGCAGAACGAGTCCCGGTCGTTAAAGTTTATATAATGAATCGAATGGTGTGCTTCACACAGAGTAGTTTAAAATGCAATGACACGAGTTTGAATATGCTTTCTCGCCTAGCCCTTCGGTGCAGTGGTTCGTATATGTGTAAAAGTGAGTCTTGTCTCAATTCATACTTGATGCCACGACTTTCTGCAATACGAAACTGATCTACTTAAAAATAAAAAGACGATCACACACGCCCCATCCTCACACACACACCACTAGCTCGGTCATAGTTAATTATAAGTTTGTGACAGAGAACCGATTCCTACGTGACACACGTTTCAGTCACCAGCATGTGTCAGAGAAGTTGTGCGCCAGAAAGCCGAATTTGACGTGACATCATTCGGCGACCTATGTGACAGGCAGCGGTGTCTAAAGTAACACAATACTGCGATCTTCGTGACAAATGGTTGACTGCGACAGGGCTGGCGGGTCGCAGCGATGTGACAGCTCCACGGCACTGCCCCACGGTGACGGCCTCTCTGCGCCATGTGGCGTCACGTGACTCAACTAATTGGCCCCGGGCGAGTGTCGGCCGCGTGAACTGGTACTCGCACAAAGCATCAGCTCCACACGATCACACCTGAGCGGACCGAGCAGTTCCGGGTGCTTCAACTACTGTTTACACGTGTGTGTGTTTATGTCAGTCGCCTTCCCGTTGGACTGTACGAGCAGTGGAGATACATCAGCGACAGATTGCGGTGAGACGACCTCCATCGACAGGGAGCGGAGAGACGAGTGAGGAAGCTTGGTAGACGGCCGAGTGAGCAGTTGTCACCGCCTCGACACCGGACCGCAGTCAGCGCAGGTAAGTGATCCGCCCACTGCCCAGCGACATACGGTAACGCACTGAGCTGGTAGGCCGAGTCTCGCTGAGCCTACTTACAGTGCACCTAGCTAATTATGACTTAACTGGTCGACGTTACTCAACGCAAAGCTCCCATTTGTTCATGTAGCAGTGAGCAGGCACTTATGACTAGACCGAGTAACGCACGACGGTCCATCAGTTAATGGAACACGATATGTAGAGTCGTAACGCAGTTAGTCGCGACAGTCAAACAGCAACAGTCACAGTGGTTGTTGAGAGGATGTTCACGAACATGAAACTGAGATACTTTCATGGTTGCACCTACCAACAATAACTAGGTACCAACTACATACGCAATCGAACTATACAGTTCCTTGTGTAGGGCGTCGTGATGTTATAATGACGTCACACTGGAGTTGTACTAAATTATTATTACTACGTCAGAAGAATCAATACTATATTCACCTGCAGTAGTACAGCTATCTCATATTCACCAAGATGTGTTCTTTAGAATCAGTTCAGACAAGCCACTAGATGCTGAAAGGGCAGCATACACATGTACTATATTGCATTGCATTACTCACGTCGAGAGCAAATTGGATTTGTCGCATTATCTATTTACCAAAGTATGTAAGGGTTGATTCTTGAGTTGATCCGGTAGCTGCCATTCACGCGACAGCCACACCGCCCGTCTATGTCTGTCTACAGCGGTCACAGACGACAAGTTCTCGGCACGTCTTTGTGTACAACTTGGCACTGCAACATACTGGCAGTTTTATGTTAATGTACTCCTTATTATAATGACGTCGTAATTATTTAACAATCATAATTATTACGCAGCGGGAATCTACAGGAGGTAAACGAGTAATAAAGACTGGATTCTTCAGTTTTGAGTTACGTAAACCGCATTGAACTGACTTGGCGAATCGCAAGTCAGTCAAAGCGAAGGATGCAATCGTAAGTTTCCTTGAACTAATAGCGAAACGACACTGAAACAGAGAAGATATCTAACAGATGACCGAATTCAATATCTCAAGCAATATCGATGTGTTTCTTTGCGGTATTGGCTAACTCATGTATATATTTAATGTGTGGCGCTTCTGACAACAAGATTACGGTATTACTCAGCTGACGTCTGGTAAGGTCAGGAGTGAACAAACAAAGCGGTCTGGACGCTTTCATCGCCCGAGAAAGTCAATACTGGTTAGTGAGCGCCGCAGTATTGTTTGTGAACAGTTCTGTCATTTCAACGGCTGATGCGTGACCTCACGCGCAACAAGTGGAACAACAGCTTACCACACGCCCGTATACGTGCATGCGCGTACGCATACACACATGCTCGCGCTCACACACACACACACACACACACACACACACACACACACACGTGCACACACGTGTGCACACACGTGCATACACGCACACACACACACACACACACACACACACACACACACACACACACACACACACACACGCACACACACACACACACACACACACACACACACACAGTGTAGTCGTGTAAACATCCACACATGAACACCAGCATCCACACACGCCGACTGACACAGCCTGGCGTTGTCGCTGGGTAACTTGACCCGAAATGTGCACTTAGTCTGCCCGCAATAGCGCCGCTCGCGGCTCCTTTCTGCACTCCATTCGCCTAACGGCGGGTCAAGGTTGCTTTACCATAGGGTCAAGGTCAGACGGTACCCAGATGTTTACTCATGGTCCTAATGCATTTATCTTCGTTATGCGTTCAATAAACAGTTAACAGGCATGGCAGTCGTGATGCACGCTTTGGCTCAAATCGTCGAGTCAATCAAAATATATCACTATGACGCTTTCCAGCCTGGGAGTGCTGACATCGGAGCCATCGTAAGATATTATACCCTGGGATATTATATAAGCGATTATATCGCTACATGTTTTACCATGAATTCATAAAGTGAATCCAACCAATACTACATATGTTAAATAAGAATGAATCTAGCAGGTGTAATAGGCCTTATATGAGTTGTTAAATGTTTGACCTGCTGTTATATAGACGTAAGAGACGTTACTGAAACCCAGGTTCTTTATTAACCACTTCCGTATATAATTTAACTATATATATATATATATATATATATACAAATCGGGCCAACATTATATATATATATATATATATATATATATATATATATATATATATATATATGATCGAGAAGGAGATGCTGAATCTAGCAGCTGTGCGCTAGTAGCATACGTTACTTTAGACACGTCGTGTTACTTTGCGATCTGTGTCGTGTGAGATGGTGTTTGTTGACACCTTTGGTCTCAACAGCCGTCGACAAGATGCACTGTCACCTCGCCGTCGCAACGAGATATCTTAGGTGTGGCTGTTTTCGCCAGTCGTGAAATTAATATGTTTTCACGCGTCTATCAACGCTGGAAACAAATAAACAAAAGTTTACAATACAATATTAGGACAACATGTATGTCCCTTTGAAAGACTTTGCCCATAATTAGATTATACAGCTTTTCACAATGGGGGTTAACATTTTATCAATTTAGACTCCAAGGGGCGCTACAAGTTCATGTGGGGTTATATTTTTCACAATGCAGAGGGTCCTACATGTTCAGGTTGGGGGCATATATTGCAGAAATTTTACATTTCTAACTTGAAGAACAATGAAGTGGGTGTGAGATTGGTGGACCATTTGGTTTCGTCTTATATTCTTTCATCTTATATACAAACACCACATTAGCATCCCCAGCAGGCCCATAACGAGGTCGTTTTGAATGTGCGTTTTCAGACAAATTGGGACTCATATGTAGTCTGTGGAGATTTGTTCCATTTTGTTGCCGTAATTTACACCCAATTGTATTCATAAAAGCCAACACGCAGTGACAGTATATTGTTAATACGACTTAATTATTTACTCGAAACCCTTCGCCGTTTGTGCAGTTGTTTTGAATATGTCCATATTAATAATTATAATAAACGAGGCACCGAGGAGTGTGGGTGTGTCCAAGTTACTTTTCAGAATAAACAGTTTATAGTGTGACATTTACAATCTGGTTTTCACTCAATTAATACATTATATTTATATGATCTAATATGCAAAATTCCATAATTTATTACATATACAATTAAGTTAGTAAATTAATAAACCTTTATAAAACATGCCCTTAAAGAGAAGATTAGAAAAATTATCTTCTTGTGGAATTTGAATTAAATTCTAGGTATCAAACAGTCAAGTACCATATCCTCTACACCACACTGATTCCTGGAAACACTAACTGTATTTTACAACTATACAGAGCACAAAATGGACATAATAATAAAGGCCCTTCACACATTCTTGCCTCCTCATCTGAGATCTACAAACATGCAACTAGCAACCGCAGTATTTCGGCAGCCACACAGCCACACAATTTCTCGTCAGCACGCGCATTTTAAAATAGGTGAAGCTAAACTTTATTGTGTATTCGTTAAATATAATTATTAATCGAAATTCGCGTTCCAGCGCAATAGTTAAACATTGTGATTTGTGTTTAACCAGATGGATTTGTCTACTGGGTTTGCAGCGTATAAGAAATACACTCGTTATACATGTTAAATTGTTGAGAATAACTTCTTTAACAGTCGGTAGTTATCTTATTCAGCATACTAAAAATAAAAAGCCGCACCTCTCGTTTATTTTTAACTGATAAGTAATCATTAATTATTTTATATGGCTTAATTTATATGCTCATAATTGTTAAATCATCGTCACCCCGTTCATTCAACAATATTTTTTCTGCATCTGTCACCTCTAAATGACTACAATTATTACTCATAAGTTTACGTTTGGCGTAAAACTGGCTTCTTATGTAATTGTTACTCTATGCGTTTACATAACAGGAAACTCTGGAATAGTGTGAAGTCCTTCTGCGTGGCTAATTGGATGCAATGGTCCTTTGACACACATTCCTCTAGTGACTGCCCTTTTCACACATGACATTGCAGACAGACCCTCAGCCAGGCTCCCATACATTCAGTGATGATCACTTTAACGTCTGTACAAATCAGGCTTCCTTAGCGTTCCATGTAATGCTTGAACGACATCCAGCAGCTTTTAGGAGACGGGAGAGAGGCTTTTGAGAAACATGGAATACAATTAGTGGTTCACATTTTAAAAATGCAATTTTGAGGGGAGGTTCACATTTTTGAGAAAAGGGGTTAATAAAAAACGTGAACCCTCCCTGGCTATGGGCCTGCCCTGCACAATGAGCACGACAAAACGTTCGAAATGTCTATAATTATAACAAATAGGCATATATGCATTAAATGTATTTGAAACATGTACGTGTAGAGGAGTGGAATAACAGTTTGAAGCATCCTAGCAGTTGTTTCGATAGCTCTATATGTACATAGGTTTATGTATCTTACAAAGGCAGTTTAAGACGACGGTGTAAATTGGTGGGAAACATAGTACCATGGTAGGCCTACTTAATAGAAAACTGTAACATTATTATACATTACGATGATCTCCTACACTACATGTACTTGGCTTGTTTGCCTATTGGAAAGTCTCTGTCGGAAAACCTCCACGCAGTAGTTCCGCTTTGTCATCAGGACATACGTCATGATTGTGATACTTAATTTTACTAATAACAGGCGAATCACCGGTAACGTAGCATCATGGTGTGTACGGTGTACATCTTTCATTTCATTACCAAGCATTGCTCAGTTGAGTACGGAGAGAATGAAAACAATAGAAACAGCACTATACGTTTTACTAAGAAATAATAATAACACCGGCACTTCGGTAAAACCTTTTATTAAACAAGTGAAAAAGACATTCCTTCGCTTTGTAGCCCCCACGGTCGATTTAATTAATCATAGTTATGGTTGCAATTGAGATTCTCTTTGTAGCGGGCCTGGTGATTCATGGTTTTAAACGTCGTGACGCCCCATGACCCTCGGGTAATATTCTAGACGTCTGACGCAGTTCAGTTGTCAACACAGTCGGCGGAGTGGCACCACGACACGCTTCAGATGGTTTGACGACGTATTTTGTTGTTGATAAGCCTATGCAGGCATTGTATGCGCCCGCAGAACTAGTAGAAACCCTTTTTACCCGGTCATGCGAACATTATCGAGCTCACCATATCAGGACAGAAATATTGAAGTCAATGTCCCAATCAGTTGACAAGAGCAACGGACTCCCCACTTCACTGTATGTATGGAGCTGTACAGGGATGATGCTGACTCGGGGATGCCACGTTTATGTTAAAATACTTAGTATAATATATATTTATTATTTTACTGTAGCTATAGATCTAGTAAACATGTGTAATTTTGCCATTGTGAGTTCATTGTTTCATGTTACACCATGCATGTACATGTAACTGTGCCATGTTTTGTGATCTGGTTATACAAACAATAAGAAACATATTTATTTGATATTGAGTCGAGATTTAACTGAGGTGCTCGTAGTCGTCACGTGAAGTGGTAATACGATTATGCACGTGCATCTGATGTTGTCTTCCTTACTCTCGCAAACAAAACTAACCGACAAGTGCACTTTTGTTAAACCGATTTTGGATATTACTTAAACTATTCACACGGCGTTTTTGTGCGTCATAGACCCGGATTCACGATGGGCTAAACCTGCTGACGAAGCAGCTTTAACAAGAGTTGTTAAAGACATACAAGTCCATGTCTGTGCTCTGCTTCTAGCGTCTATTTCCCACAGTTTGGCACCGGGCTCCTTGTTACCTGCCTATCGTATATATTCTTGTAATGCTGATGCACGATATGTTTAGGATAGATCTGGCATGTAAGTCAACTTGTCATACGGGCGTCACAGCAGTGAACGATGTTGATAATAGACTTTACCGATAAGATATATTACGGGACGGTGTTGTAGACGGTTTCTCCTGTCGCACTGGAGGTTTCAGTTCCAACATAGCAACGGTGGTTTTGAGCAGCAAAAGTAAATACGCCGCCTCCTGTCGATATTGGTGCGAGAGCAGTTGGGAACAGCGAGCGGCGTGTGAACATAACAAAGCCACATTCTAGTCGCTCTCGTTGAATGCCCACGGGCATTAGGCCGCAGAGCTATTAAAGCATTCCAAACGCTAGTTTTGTCACGATAACAATCGAGCGACTGCGGCCGGCTTGAGATGGGCGGTCCGACAGTCGGAGCCGGGGGAGTGGAAATAATTCCCTACAGGCCTTATACTCGCCACTCTTATCGGCGCCTTTCTTCACGATCAGTGCCTATGGTTTCTCTCTCGTTCTAGCCAACGGCACACGCCCCCATAACATATCTCCGATCTGCTTGAATGTATAACAGGCAGTTAGCGTGTAAGCTGATCCCTTTGTCGTCGTTTAGCGCGACCGCAGCTGGTGGAAGTACGAATTGAATGTCGGAAAACCTTACCTCAGGTGACATCGATCTCTTATTGTATTTCCCGCAGACCTAACGGTGACAGGGAGTGGGAAGTTTACGCTGCGGCAAACGAGATAGCCCCAGTTCCAACCTTCCTTTCCATTCTGGGAATTAAAGGTTGCCCCTAACTAGGTGTATGTAGAATTAAAGGTGGCCCATAACTAGGTGAATGTAGTTGCCTATGCCTTACTGGACTGGACGAGGGGGAGGAAGTACCGAACTTTCGTATTGTTCAATCAGAAAATAAACATGTTTCGTTATGTCGTTATAAGTATAAGTTCTCGTGAGTCAGATGATAACCTCTGCTGCTGCTGCTGCTGCTGCTGCTGCTGCTGCTGCTGCTGCTGCTGCTACTACGATGAACTGAACTAAACGACAATGAAGTTCTTTACAGGAAACGCACCAAAACGTGTGCACTGCCCTGACCGCAGGGTCGAACCAAAATATCTTAATGGTCTGTATACTGTACGATTTAAGAAGAAAGAGTATCTATTTACATTCAAATATCCCACCCTGGTCATTATTCTTGGGTGAAAACTGTTGTAAATAAGCCAGCTGTTGTGTTTATTTCCATACGAACAATGAGCGTGTGTGTTCATTGGCGAGGCCCACAGCCGGCTCACATACAAAACGTTAGAATGTTGCATTGTCAAACACAACGCCCACCCAACTTCTCCAAGTTACACTTACCCCTGGAATGGCAATGTCATGATGTAGATACATTTGGTTAATAGCGTATTGATGGTTCAGTAGAACATGTTTTGTCTTGTTTACTTCTCCTTCGGTGGAGAAGTCTTTTCAAAACAAAGATACCTTGTAATGAACGATACAACGGTAAAGGCATACTGTGTTTACCCCGAATGTAGTGATTCTGTTGCACACTGAACAGCAGGGTCTATATCCATAAACAAATCAATATAAAATTATATATTTTAAATGTGGTTAATTAAAATACATATTTTGTCTAGATATATAGGGCCTCGTGGGATATATAGGGCCTCGTGGGATACCCAGGGCCTCGTGGGATATATAGGGCCTCGTGGAACTATCAAAAGACGAAAAACAAGAGTTTCATTTGCATCACACATTTATCTCAAAATAACGATGTAAGTACATACTTTGGCCGGTTAGAATATACGACCAGACTTGCAGTGTGCACTTTTAGATATCTTGGTAGCATAGAACGTGTTTCTTGTTCTATGAATCACCCCCCTGCCAACAGCGCGCATCTTAACATACCCAGTGCTTATTAATTCGTCTCATCTGCTTTCAAATTATTCCACTAACGCAATTAGAAGTAAGTTGCCTAAATTAATTAAATGCCCAGCTACACATGTCCGATGTAGATGTGCTTTATGGCGGCGAGGTTACGCAATCCAAGCTCTGAGCGAGTGTGTTCGTTTAGTCACAATACCGCATAGCCTTCCAGCCATACGATGCACATTGTGTGCGCATCTAGGTAAAACATACGCGGGACGGTGCAGGACTATACTCACCGGCGCCCAATGTTACAGCACCGCCGGTAAGGGTAGGACGGTGCTTTCCTGGTGCAGCGCCGGGCATTCTTTAGCCGCATGTATTTGCTACTTACGTGTGAATGTCGCATTTAGCTGACGAGAGGAACCTGATCTGGAAGGTGCGTCGAATCAATGGTGCGTTGTAATCAGCATGACTTGCACACATCAGCGCATGGAGCCTTATTCTACTTCCGGGTTCATTGAATGGATGATCATTTCTTCACCCTGCAATGGTTTACTCGTAGCTCCAGGAAGTCTAACAGTCTGTCACGGAGTTCACCGGAGCCCACCGTGCAAACAATCCTCTGTGCTACTGAAGCTACCACAAACACAGTCCCATGCACGCACGCACGCACGCACGCACGCACGCATCCACCCACCCAAATTACACATACACATACACTATCCCGTTTGCTACCCATGCGTTAAATGAAAAGATCAAAGTGAGCGTAGTTGAGCTGCCGCGTGTAATCAGCAACCCGGGAGAGGCCTTGGGACTCTCACTACATACCGTTACCTGTCGACTGCGGGCATCCAGTACATATCATGGTCTGTCTATACTCAGTACATACCTCGTAGACGGCCAGTGCACATCGTGGCCTGTCGATACTCAGTGTAAAGTAATTATAATGTGGTTCAAATATAGCGCGGTATCCAGTTCTTCCATTAATGGAAGGACAAGTGGAAGGCAGCAGAAGCAGAGGAAGATCTAGGAGACAATGGGGGGAGGACATAGAGGAATGGATGGGAGCAGACGTCTGGCGATTGGGGGACTGGCAAACGAAAGAGCTGTCTATAGACAATCCGTCAAGGCTGCAACGTCCGGAAATGGATAAGCAAACCCAAGGATTCAGTTCTTATAACTGCTCAAAGCGCTTTACACTTTCCTTCCTGGCAGACTTGTTCAATCGAACGCCATCGCGGAAGCATTCAGCCACACCGCATTTACTACATGAAACCTATTCGCACACATATATTCACTGCTGTCTAAACCAAGGTACTGTGATACTCAGTGCATATCGTGGCCTGTTGATAATCAGTATTCTTCGTGGACTGTGGAAGCACGGTACACAATGTGGACTGTGGATGCACGGTACACAGTGTGGACTGTGGATGCACGGTACACAATGTGGACTGAGGATGCACGGTACACAATGTGGACTGCGGATGCACGGTACACAATGTGGACTGCGGATGCACGGTACACAATGTGGACTGCGGATGCACGGTACACAATGTGGACTGCGGATGCACGGTACACAATGTGGACTGTGGATATTCAATGTATACCGTGGCCTGTGGATACTCAGTATATAGTATTACCCGTAGAAACTAAATGCATATGACAGGGCACGTCGCTATCGGACTAAACGCCAGTTAGCCACTTCCGCACCACTTAGGGCTAGGCTACGTTGGTTGCAAAACATATTCTAAAATTGGTTACGCTGTTGACTGCCGCCTTGCTTGCGTCAAGTGTTGGTGCGTGCGACAGAAGTTGGGAGTCCTTGTCTAAACCTTTTAAAAGAGCAGTTGTTTACGTCTACCAAGTAAAATATATGAACAGTATTGTGGAAAGTTCTTGTGTCTACAGAGCGTATAAATAACTCACGGGATAGTTGTTGTTGCAAGTTAGCGAAAAAGATCCTGACATACAAAACATACGTAAACAAGAAACCTTTTTGGCGAGGCTCCGAAATTGCTGTAGGGCTCCGTTACACGAGAATGTCATGACGAATTGTGGTTTGGCAGATGTTGCCACCGCGAGTTGGCCTGGAGTTACACGCGAAAGCGTACCTTGTGGACATCGCTGTAATCGATCACTACTCCGTTTCGCAATGAGTTGGAAGGTGCTCGTTGCGCAAGTAGTCGCCGGCAGACAGCGCATGGTAGGCGGTCGATGCGGGCAACAGCTGTGGACAACAGCGGCCCCGAGAAACTTGGTTAGAATGAGGACCAGTTTCATAGAAACCACCTTGAGGAACCTCGACAACATACTATATTTCTCTTTTGATTGGCCGGTGTAGCAAATTAGAAACACACACACACCCGAGAACACCACGGTAGTGTTTTGAACCTATACTTTCAAAACACTATAGCGTTTACAACTTAAGTTAAAACACGGCGCCGAATTTTAAAACTAATTATGTTTGTAAGAAATGTTGATAGTTTCTATCATAGAAAGAAGTTATGAAGTTTCACCGATTTCTATTCTTAAATGTTAACTATCCAGATGTAGGCTTGGGTTAAAACGCGAGAAACTAGAGTTTGTTTAATTGAAGGTGAAAACGCTCTGGACTGTTTTCGACGGGGTGAGTCGTTTGAATGTCATACACCGGTGCTGTCCATATGTGGATATGGGGGCCTATTTATAGGCCATGTCATGAGAAAAAATAGAACATGTAGTAACAACAAGAAAGATAGAAAGAAAAAGATCCAGAGGACGACAGAGAATAAAAATAATAGATAGTCTCTCAACATGGTGTGGAAGGAGCACAACAGAACTGCTACAAACTACAAACGACCGTGCGGTTTGGAGGGCCATGATCGCCAACGCCTGTGACAGACATGGCACATGGAAGAAAAAGAAAGAAGAAAGCCCCACCCATATACTTATCGATACTCACCGCAACGAATCGTTGTAGAAGGTATATCTTATTGCGGGTGCGTGTCTCGAGTTTGAAATGACGCCAAGAGATTAATGGACACTTCGGTACGCTTGCCACACCTTTAAATGAACTCAACAAGCAACATAACGTATCAATTCACATACACGCGTCTACTTGACGGACAATTTAGTAATTGCGAGATCATTTACCTGTAGTCGAATACATTTCAGCAAACGACTAATATGATCAATACCCCTATGCGTGTCAGCCGTTCTCAGTTTCTTTATTACACATAACTGGTTGGTGCTAAAACAAAGAGCAATGCGCGTAATTGTCATAAATGGTTGGTGACAAAACAAAGAGCAATGTGTGTAATTGTCATAAATGGTTGGTGATAAAACAAACAGCAATGTGTGTAATTGTCATAAATGGTTGGTGATAAAACAAAGAGCAATGTGTGTAATTGTCATAAATGGTTGGTGATAAAACAAAGAGCAATGTGTGTAATTGTCATAAATGGTTGGTGATAAAACAAAGAGCAATGTGTGTAATTGTCATAAATGGTTGGTGACAAAACAAAGATCAATGTGCGTAATTGTCATAAATGGTTGGTGACAAAACAAAGAGCAATGTGCGTAATTGTCATAAATGGTTGGTAATAAAACAAAGAGCAATGTGTGTAATTGTCATAAATGGTTGGTGACAAAACAAATAGCAATGTGTGTAATTTTTATAAATGGTTGGTGATAAAATAAAGAGCAAAGTGTGTAATTGTCATAAATGGTTGGTGATAAAACAAAGAGCAATGTGTGTAATTGTCATAAATGATTGATGATAAAACAAAGAGCAATGTGTGTAATTGTCATAAATGATTGATGATAAAACAAAGAGCAATGTGTGTAATTGTCATAAATGGTTGGTGATAAAACAAAGAGCAATATGTGTAATTGTCATAAATGATTGATGATAAAACAAAGAGCAATATGTGTAATTGTCATAAATGGTTGGAGATAAAACAAAGAGCAATGTGTGTAATTGTCATAAATGGTTGGTGATAAAACAAAGAGCAACGTGTGTAATTGTCATAAATGATTGATGATAAAACAAAGAGCAATGTGTGTAATTGTCATAAATGATTGATGATAAAACAAAGAGCAATGTTTGTAATTGTCATAAATGGTTGGTGATAAATCAAAGAGCGTCTGCATTTGACCTCTTTGAAGATTGCAAAGTAAGCTTCTCAGTAAAACCGTCAACACTGAATGGTGAATATCGCGTTACCGTGACGTCGTCGTTGTCTAGCTACACCATCTGGGTTTGAACCGAGCGCCGTCTATAGCTGTAGAAGGTGACAGACATCAACAATGAGGCGAGGCGTTGTAATGTTGATCGGGCCGTTTGTCTTGGCGTGTCCGGCTTCGGTCAACGACATAAACCGGCGGTAGGCGGATGGAATGCGTATGTTTGGCGGCACTTGTAGTCAAAGAGAGGTGCGGCTGGAGTTATTGCAGCGCTATTTTACGGATTCGGACCAATTGGCCTACTACCTATATGGTAGCCAATGGTTCAGTTTCTGATTCGGTCACACAGGGCTTACTACGAGTGTGATTCAGCCGCCGTTACTACGTTACAATAGCGTCTTGAATATTTGTTATTCAAGGTAAGTACTTGTTTTTTAATAAGTCATTGCAGATTATTACCGTCTTGTTTTATAACAGTCATTGAACCTATGTAATGGTCAGTGTGTTTTGGGGTTGTAATTGCGTGGCTGATACGTCGTTCATTCAAAGTATCTAACATTCCGAATAGCACACACGCACACACGCACACACGCACACACGCACACACGCACACACGAACACACGAACACGCTTGCATGCACTGAGAAGACGAGTATGACCTCATGATGTGCGCCATGTTCTTATGCTTGCCATTATTATGCACGGATAGTGTTTAACCCGGACGTCACCCCAACCATTTGTATCAACTAGTTTAAATTGTTTAATATCACTATGAAAGGTCTAACAAACTTGATATGAGACGAGAACACATATAAATGCAGGGGTGATAGATGAATTTGGCATTTTCAATTTATAGTAAATAATTTATGTGAACGGATAATATCGCCCGTTTCTCCAACTGCCGATCACGATTCTGCACACATGATGACGTAATGATATTGAAATAAGGAATAGTTTTCGGATGTTCCGGCATACGGATCGTATAACCTCGGCGCCTCTGTGCACGGCTCCCGTATACGTGAAAGCCCCGTGTACATCACCCATATCCTGTTGGGCTAATCGGTGGCCGCCTTGTGTTTGATTACCTTCGGTCACGTGTTGTAAATACACTCGGCGTATCTGAGTTGTCGAGGTGACTCCTGATAACCCCTCATAAGTGTTGCCCTAAATTCAACCTAAAGCCGTGCATGGTAGGGCTGGTTCAACGGCCTTTCTTTTGAAGTCTTTGAGTAGTTTATTTATCGCCTAGAAGTGCCTATCGGACCAACGACGGAGAAAGATACGGCGCCCGGCTACTGAGTTGGTAGTTGTACAAGACGTACATTTAGCGATAATCACCACACATTTCCAGAAATATAACAAGCTGCTGGTTGTTATTAGAGAGTCCACTTTCTTTAGAGTGTCATTGGTAAAAAGTGTTATACCGATCTGACCAGTGTGTAATCGCGGTTCGGGTGAGTTTTCTTTAGCTGTGGGTCATAAACGGAAGCTGTGCACCGATAATGCGCAGAGCGGCCCAATATAGCTAAGTGTATTAGTTGGTCTGAGCGCCGAGTTGCTTCCCGCGTGAAAGCTGGCACAGTTGTCGTCTGCTGCGCTGGTGTTGCACCAGCATCGATGTTGTCTCTCACCAAGAAGGCTTCACTGTCGCTTTCTTCGGTAGACATCCGTAACTATTGATCTCTGCCTGAGTGGAATACGTCTACAGTGTGCGAAGTTTTGAATACACCACGGTAAGAATGATATTTGATAATTTTGTAACCAGATGGTAGAAAGAATGTCGTGATTAACACGTCATGAGAACGATGATAGAGTGAGGACACAGTGTATAAGACATATATTATACTCCACAGCACCAGCGATGTGGTACAGACGTGTAGGTCCTACATTATTCATGGATGTATTAGTACTGTAAGTCACAAAAACGAACACCATATGTGAGTTTGAACTTGTCATTGCATGACTCTTCGGAGTATCACCAAACCTATTTATTACCCAGTGTTGAAGCTGCGAACCAAACGAATGCGTAGTATCAATGTAATTAACTACGTGTGATCCCAGACGCGGTCTGGTTCCACAGGAGGTCAACCAGCGCGCTGGTATAGTCGCAACAGGTACCGCGACTATTCATAAGTGTTCCCAAACGAACCTGGACGTGTATTTTGGAGAGGACGAGGGAGGCGTGGAATCACGCACCGGGAGACCGACACCAGCCGCCCGTTATCAAAATATCCGATCCTTGTTTGCTGCACGTTTACTTCATCAAGCTACGGCGGGATTAGATTTGACGCGGCCGACGCTAGCCATGCAGACAATGGTTGAGTTGTTTGGGTGGTGGTGGAGTGTAAGAAAAGCTATGTTGTTGCTGTAATACAATAAAACAAATATTATTGTTATTGCGTTAGTGTTATTGCCAACCGTCTAGCGACAGGTTGTATTGTAATTGCCAACCGTCTAGCGACAGGTTGTAGTGTAATTGCCAACCGTCTAGCGACAGGTTGTAGTGTAATTGTCAACCGTCTAGCGACAGGTCGTAATGCTATTGAAAACGTTCTAGCGTCAGGTCGTAATGCCAGTGACAACGTTCTAGCCACATGTCGTGGTGCCAGTGACAACGTTCTAGCCACATGTCGTGGTGCCAGTGACAACGTTCTAGTCACAGGTCGTGGTGCCAGTGACAACGTTCTGGTCACAGGTCGCAGAGCCATTGAAAATGTTCTAGCCGCAGGTCGTAATGCCATCGACGTTCTAGCTACCAGGTCAAATACATTGAAAAGTATTTAAATGCAAATGCAAATACTTTTATAAATTTCAAATGCAAATACATTTTGTTTATGTCAAATGCAAATACTTTTGAAAAGTACTTCAAATACTTTTCAAATATTTTTCTCATTCTCTTGACGTCCTCGTGGACAATAAATAATGACAAAAAGAATTATACTTGACCATTTTTTATCCAGAATTAAGGGAGTTCATTGAGTCAATAGTACCATGCTATAATTGGTCACACATTGTTAATTGTTTCCCCTGTGACAGGTTAATCCTGTTTTCCATTTCCTGTGCCCACTGATGCACTGTCTTCCAATAAAATTAGATTAAGTCACCCACTGTTAATTAAATGCTTGCTAACCTGAGCCTGTGGCAGGCCAGCTGATACACTGATCACCTATCTGATAATGACCCAAGTTAAAGCTGAGTTAATGATCAAAGCATGCAACTGGCTGCAGTTGGTCAGCTAATAAAAGAGCTATAGGAAGGCCAGTTTTCTCTCAGTAAATGTCATGCCTCGGTGATCACATAAGTAACATGAGTGACCTGTATCAACTGCCTAGACCAAGCAACAATTTAATTAAGCACAGCTGTGATAACAGTTTTCATTGACAACGTTCTAGCCACAGGTCGTAGTGCCATTGACAACTTTCTAGCGACAGGTCGCAGTGCCGTTGACAACGTTCTAGCGACATGTCGCAGTTCCATTGGCAACGTTCTAGCGACAGGTCGTAGTGCCATTGAAAACGTTCAAGCAACAGGTCGTAGTGCTATTGGCAACGTTCTAGCGACAGGTCATAGTGCTATTGGCAACGTTCAAGCAACAGGTCGTAGTGCGATTGACAACGTTGTAGTCCCAGGCTGTAGTGACAGTTGCAACGTTCTAGCGACAGGTCGTAGTGCTATTGACAACGTTCTATCGACAGGTCGTGGTGTTATTGGCAACGTTCTAGTCACAGGTCGTACAGCCATTGGTGACTAGCCACAGGTCGCAGTTTCATTGACAACGTTCTAGCGACAGGTCGTAGTGCTATTGACAACGTTCAAGCAACAGGTCGTAGTGCTATTGGCAACTTTCTAGCGACAGGTCGTAGTGCCATTAACAACGTTCTAGCATCAGGTCGTAGTGCCATTGGCGACGTTCTAGCGACAGGTCGTAGTGCCATTGACGACGTTTTAGCTACAGGTCGTAGTGCCATTGACGACGTTTTAGCTACAGGTCGTAGTGCCATTGACGACGTTCTAGCGACAGGTCTTAATGTTTCCTCGTTGTTAGGCTTCTGATGAAAGACAAAGACACCTCTTTAAACGATGTGATTGTTTTTAATGGCAGTATTATCTATTTGCCAAAACAACAGGTGTCTTTCATCAAGAAAGTTGATCTATTTTATCACAAAGTTTGCTATCTATAACTGCCGTGTCAGCAGTATTTATCTATTCTCCGTTAACAGCACCGTGTTCTAAAGACCGCCACGTTTATATCGTAAATAACACACTACATTGTGTCGTCAATAGCACTAACTCGTTCCCTGCACGCAACAAGACGTCTGAATGTTCCTCGGTAAATTTGTCAAAACAATCGCAGTAGTCATACTGGTGTCTTAAAGCCAGGTGTACAAAGTATAATCGTTTTAACCGTGCATTCGTGTTATGTGGTTTACATTCGAACATGTGTTTAACGATCCACACTATTTTAGTATCATCTTACAGTTATTTGTTTCATTAGAATATGTTAACACGATTATCATGAATATATTGAATGCTGAACGAAAACGTTCATATTCATAGACAAATCACAATCTATTTAGAATTATTTGTGATTCATTAAACATTTTGTGCTCACGCTGTTAGAATAGGTATGAAATGTTGTTACAAACGAACATAAAAAATATTTTGTAACTTTAGTGTTTGCTGCTAAACTGATAAAAAATAAAGCATTGTGTAATGTTATGGAAGCATGACCGGTTGTTAAGTGAAGCTGGAACCTTAGTTGTTTCAGTAGTTAATCCAGGTGCGATGGAAAATTGCAGGTAATTTCATGTAAACTGACAATTCCAATGATTGCGAACTGAAATCATTAGCGTAATGTTGTCTAAGGGCAAAGTGAAGCCATTGTGGCTTGTTTGTGTTTCGATGCGAACTGCAAGTCGAACAACTAGCGTAAGTAACGATCTATTCCCAGGTGCGTTCGATCTTCCACATTACATGGCTCGCTCGTTGTTTGCAGCGTTGAGGCGATGGCGGAGGGTGACGACGTGACTGAGCAAGACCTGCTCGCACTGCACGAGGACATCCTGGAGGGAAGCGAGGAGGCGGTCCGGGAACTGCTGGACGACTTCCGGGACGACGACACGCCCACCCTGCTCCTGTGCACCAACGAGATACAGGTGGGCGCAGTCAGTGGCGACACGCTACGGCTTTATTAATAATTATATTAGTCGCCTTTAACGTACTCTGTTAGGACTAGTGCGTCTTTAATCGCCAGATGCAAGTACGTCGAATCATTCCATGTCGGCATCAAATATAGGCCGGTTAACAATTAAACCACGCAGTTGCGTGTCGTATATGAGTCGGCAAATGCGCTAGAAATATGCAAGCAATAATATAATTAGTGCTGTACTGTTATGCACCTGAGGGGCTTTATCACATACTCCAATAAAATCGTATTTATGCAAGTCTCGTGGACTGTGTTTACACGTCGAATAATGCTGAGTGATGGATGTACCGCAGTCATCGTTAGTGATGTTAAATACGGCATATATCATACACAAAGAACAGTCATTTTAGCACTATAACCAGAAACAAACTACACAGGTAAGCGGAAAAGTAAAACCGTACATGCACCTATTAATTCGCGCAAAATGCACCCAACGAACACGATAAAATGAAAGTTAAACGTATTTACCAACACGTCCAGCATCTTAACGAAACTTACAAACTTAACGTTTGTTTCGATAAGTGTGTGTCTGATTGTCACATCACGCCACCTGTCGGCGATATCACTCATCCTCAAAGTGAGATTCCTTACATGTTACCGGTTGTATTATACTATCATTGCATTGTGTGTATTACACGTGGTGATGTGATGGTACAGTGTGTGTTCTGCCGTCAGATTGAGCCTCTCGACAAGGACCACGAACTCAACAGGATCCCGCAGTCAGCTGTGCACCGGGCAGCCCTGGTCGGCTCCACCAACATCCTAGAGGCGCTGCTTAACTCGGACGCTAGGATCGACGTCAATGCACCGACGAAGCTGAGTGGTTACACAGCTCTACACATGGCGGCCGCAGTCGGCTCGACGCCCCTGGTCAGCTACCTCGCCGCCAACGGAGCATGCGTAAACGCACGTAGTCGTTCCGGTCAGACGCCACTCCATCTGGCGGCGCGACACGGATATGCTGACATCGCCAAAATTCTCGTCGTCAAAGGCGCGACCGTCGACTGCACTGACGAGCGCATGCGCACACCGCTCCACCTGGCTGCCGAGCACGGCCACCGCACGATGGCGCTGCTGCTCCTGAAACGACGTGCGAGTCCGAACGTCATTGACACGGAGGGTCAGCTACCACTGCACCGCGCGCAGGTCGCCGGCCATGTCGCTACGACGGACGTTCTGCTGAGTTACGGGGGGAGCGTCGGACGGCAGGACAGCTGCGGCAACACCGCCCTGCACGTCGCCGTCACCAACTACAACGCAAAAGGTTGGTCGGCCACAACCTGTAGCCAGTTTGAGGACGCATTTGTATTGCACCACATCACTTAATAACTATTTACTTTCATAATAAATGTTCTCACGAGTTGGACATCACATAACTTCGCACATGTCCACAGACGGATCCAGGGGGCCTGTAAGGCAGGTGTCTCCCGTGGACCTTTGGAATTTTGTTGAGTTATGCCTGCGTGCCCCCCCCCACGCATTTTGAACGTGTTCCAGTTACATGCCCCCCCTAGACGTTCTAAAAAATATCACCGCGAAAAATATCCGACAGCACCCTTTCTCGCCCGTCTTCCGATTAGTTAGCGCGTCGGCGGAGTGGCGACAGAGGAGAGATGCTGACACTACGGCGGAAAATCTTCAATAGCATCCCCCCGCTCCCCGTCTTCCGATGTCAAGATGCGCGACAGCAGAGTCGTGCTGAAGCTCCGGCTCAGCTCACCCAATATGAATTTGGTTTGGACGCCAGTGGGATTTTTGCAAGCCTCAAGGTAGTACAATTGGAGGTTTGCTCCCCCAGAGTACTCTCTCAGGATCCGTCACTGCATGCCAATCTATAACACCAGTGTTGGTTCGACGTGCGAATGTGACACTATCTGCCGATTAAAATGTAGCTGACGTATGCGCAGATTGAATGATTAATCATAGAATTAATTATATCAGGTACAATTCGGCATTTTCAGTACACATGACTTAGAGTAGAATATGCGGTAGTCTATTTTACTAGAAAAATAAGATTAAAAACACGAACGTCGTGCTCAGTTTTAAGTAGAATGTTGATTGCCTGTACGATACTGTTACCGTTCCCTTCATAATTCCACAATTATTTTGGGAAGAATAGTACTCTGACTTTTTGTCAAAGCTGTCTTACGCACTGGTACGTTTCCGACTCGTTTCTTCATTTGGTGTATCTTGCAATACGAATGCGTTGTTAAATCGGTTCCTGTGTCGAACGCACCCGCCCGCCCGCCCGCCCGCCCGCCCGCCCGCCCGCCCGCCCGCCGCCCGCCCGCCCGCCCGCCCGCCCGCCCGCCCGCCCGCCCGCCCGCTCGCCCGCACGCACGCACGCACGCACGCACGCATGCACACACGCGCACACGCAACACACACAACGCACCCGGATGCAAGCATGCACGCACACACACACATACACACACACACACACACACACACACACACACACACACACACACACACACACAGAAACACGCCCGCGCACACGCAAATGCATACGCACGCACACATACCATAATGCTTTGGTGTAAAGTAGAGACTCGGACACACGCACTCGCGTACACCCGCCATATATCATAGCTCTACTGTCGACCGTGCCTACTCCCAGGCAGTGAACGCACAAGTAGAGCATGTTATGTTCCACCGCGGAGCGATTGTCCTCGGCCAGGGGCAGTAAACACGCAGGCACGTCCAAATTTGGAGGATACCCAGACAGGAAACTGGAGAACGTTCTCGACGTCAACGGGCGCGGTTCTTTCAGCAAGTCTCCATCTGTTCGTGTCATTATACAGCAGTGTGGCATTCCATGACGACTCTAAGACTCCCGTTTGTGAAGTAAATACTGTGCGCCGTGAACTATTCTGTATTGTGTTGCACATCAACAACCAGTTCGGTAACCATTTCACACATAACATAATCCGTCTTCTGTTATGTTCTATAGGGGCTATTCAATCCTTTCTTCGCGCGGTCAAAACGTTTAGGACTACATGAATTCTGCCAGGTCATATTTCATTTACGATGGGCTAAATCAATTACGTAGGAAGGTTTAAAAATATAAATAGAACCCGGTACGTATATTTACGCACGGAGGATATAGGGAGTTCTGTCTTTCTGTTTCAGAGTTCGAAAAACAAAAACATCAACAATTAATCATGCGAGGGAAGGAAACCGAAAACGGCAACGATACGGACACTTTTACTTTCGGTTCTATCGACGCGTTGTTGCGAGGGGGTTCTGACGTCAACGTCGCGAATGCCAATGGCGACACAGTGCTCCACGTGGCGACTGCTGTGGGTCACGTGGGACTGTTGACGCGGCTCGTAGAGTGCGGAGGCGGGGTAAATGACGTCAACAAGCGAGGCGAGTCGTGCGCTTTCCGTGCGAGCAACTGTCAAGTGCTGGAATACTTGCTGTCGAAAAACGCCAGACTTGATCTGGCAAATGCAGATGGCGACACTGTATTACACCTGTACGCCGGCGCCGATGACGTCAGTTGTGAACAGATGCTCACAGCAATCGACAGTGGCGCTGCTTTCGACTGCCGAAACAAACTCGGTGAGACGGCAATCTTCCGCGCATGCGCAACCGGATGTCGGACTAAAGTGTGCGCACTAATGGAAGCGGGTGCGTCGAGGGAACTTCTCAACAGAAACGGCCGGTCCATCCTTCACGTGACACTCGCCAATAGACACGGCCGGTTGGCGCGCTTCCTCATAGCGCAGGCCGACATGAATCTCAACGTGGGCGATAATAAAGGCATAACCGCGCTACACATGGCTGTC
Source organism: Paraescarpia echinospica (assembly GCA_020002185.1). Taxonomy (NCBI): domain Eukaryota; kingdom Metazoa; phylum Annelida; class Polychaeta; order Sabellida; family Siboglinidae; genus Paraescarpia; species Paraescarpia echinospica. The sequence goes on along the minus strand of CM034540.1, from coordinate 35,319,786 downwards.
ACGAACGATGACCTGGAGACAACGAAGCTGTTGCTGTCTTCAGGTGCTGCCGTCAATGCCTGTGACGTCATCGGGGGGTCGGCAGCAACAAAAGCGGCTGCGGCACGTAACGCCGATATTCTGCGCTTCCTGTTGGAGAACGGAGCCATCATAAACGACTCGGACAGCGACACGGGCGGCTGCACGGACGCCTACCCGTTACTGACGTTCGCCCAGACCGGCGACGTCGACATGGTCCGCGTCCTCATCGGTCAGGGAACGAAACTCAACGAGTGCGACACGGAGGGCCGCAGCGCCTTGCATATTGCCGTCAGAGGGAAGCACTGGGCCGTAGTGAGACTGCTGCTCGACGGCGGCGCGAGCTCGGAATCCCGTGATTGCGAAGGCAGCACGCCCCTGCACGACGCCTGTGAACGTTGTCCCAACATTGACATCATACAGTGGCTGATTACGAGCGGCGCTCCGTTGAATCGGGACAATCTGCGCGGCCGCACACCGCTCCACGCTGCCGTGCAGCACAACTCGGCCGCCGGCATCAGGACGCTCGTCGACAGCGGAAGTGACGTGAGCGCTCAGGACAGAGATGGCTTCACGCCGCTTATGTTAGCGGTGGCAAGTCCTGCCGACACCCAGGAGTTGGAGGCAAAGTGCGAGGTGATGCTGGCGCCGTCAGCAGTCGACCTGCACAACAAAGACCGCAGGACAGCCTTGCATTATGTCGCAATATCCGGTCTTGTTTCCATAGCTAAAATGTTGATTTCACACAACTGTTCGCTAGATTTGACGGACACACTCGAAAGGACGCCTTTACACTATGCATGCGCAGGAGGATTCAGCAAAATGGCGGAGCTGCTGCTAGAGCATGGCGCATGCGTGGAGCGGCGAGACGCCGACGGCCAGTCGCCAGTCTACCACGCCGTCACTTCCGGCAGCGTTGACACTCTCGACTTGCTCATCGCGCACGGCGCCAACCCGAAGCAGCAGCGGACTGACGGTGGCACACCACTCCACCAGGCGCTACACGACCACAGCCTCGACATTGTTGAGCTGCTGCTCATGAGTGACGTCAACGTGAACATCACCGACAGCGAGAACGAGGCACCTCTACACATTGCGGCAGCAATGTCGCCCAACCACGTGGTCAGCGCGTTGCTCAAACTGGATGCTGACGTCACAGTCAAGAATCGCAATGGTCGCACGCCACTTCATGCCAGCATCGAAAATCCGAATGCGGAAGTTACGAAGCTGCTAGTGACGTCGGGCGGAGAACTTGACGCGCGTGACTGCGATCGCAACACGTCGCTCCATCTGGCGGTTAAATCGGATAGCTACGATCACGTGAACGTCTTATTGACTGGAGGGGCTGATATTGACGCGACGAATATCGCCAGGGACACACCGCTCCACCTGGCGGCAGCCAATAAAGAAACTGATGTTTTGGAGCTCCTCATTGCTGACGAGGCTGACATGAACTTACAAAACAGCCGCGGTGAGTCGCCACTGCTCGTAGCGCTGATCCACTCGAACATAGAGGCAGCGTCGATCCTCCTCGACCAAGGCGCCAACGTTGCCCTGGCGGACAACGACGGAGAAACGGCACTACACAAAGCCGTGCGCATGCGCAACGCACGCTCGTCATTCCTGCTTAATCTCGTGCAGCGTGGGTTGTCAGTCGACTGTAAGAACAAACACGGAGCGACGCCCCTGGACACAGTGAAAGGTGTCTCGAAGCAGATTAAGCTTGATCTTCTTCAGGCGCTTGGCATTGAGACGTAGCATGTCTACTCATGTGATGTCAATATGTTTTAATGACTGCAAGCACCCCTATGCCGACTCGGTGATATGTTTTAATGACTGCAAGCACCCCTATGCCGACTCGGTGATATGTTTTAATGACTGCAAGCACCCCTATGCTGACTCGGGGATATGTTTATTGACTGCAAGCACCCCTATGCCGACTCGGTGATATGTTTTAATGACTTCAAGCACCCCTATGCTGACTCGGTGATATGTTTAATGACTGCAAGCACCCCTATGCTGACTCGGGGATATGTTTATTGACTGCAAGCACCCCTATGCCGACTCGGTGATATGTTTTAATGACTTCAAGCACCCCTATGCTGACTCGGTGATATGTTTAATGACTGCAAGCACCCCTATGCCGACTCAGTGATATGATGAATTAGCAGAGTTGTCTGAAACTTGTTTGACTCCTCACAACTGTTGAGGAAGTCAAGACAATCAACTCTACGATCTCGTTCGAAGGCTTCCCGGATATATTTTGTATGCATAATGAAGAACTGTGATCTGACATCTTTGGTCTCCCGCGGACGTAAAGGGAATGCACCTGCTTTTATCTACGTATAATTATTATTTGAACTGTAGCTGCTATATATTGTTACTGTAGCAACGTTTTGAATGAATATCAAGATGATTTTTATTGTAATCTCTTAACCCTCGTCACCAACTCTCCGTGTTGTCCTTTTTATCATTGCTGATCATCGACAAACGTAAACAAATTCTTGTTGTATAATCAAACCGCAATTGTCGTGACTTGATTCACCTGTGATCCGATACAACAGCACAGTGTTACAAATATCAGTATGGACACAAATTGCCTCGACATATTTCTGCACCTCTTAAATTTATGTCAATCGTGGAAGACAACCTATTGACGGAGACGTAAAATTAATAAGAGTGAACAATATTGTCACCCAAAGAATCAATTCCTGGTATAGCAAATGGACAAAGAATCCAACTTTTGTATAACGATTGCTAAAACAATATGTCACTTCGTTGGAATACAATAATATAATAATTGATTGAAAGCGATGTTGATGAAGACCACAATGTCAATGTCACCTATGGTATTGCAACTTGCCATCCAGTAATGCTGTGTTAATCATACCATCTGTGAATTACGTATCTGTTACGTACGATTATGCGTTTAAAAGACTTGCCGCGTTATTGGTCCATCACGGTTACGAGTAGAAATATTGGTTTTGCCGACTTATTAACTACACGGTTACCAGTGTGCATATCACGGGTCAACACACATAACACAATCTATCTACGCAGTTTTCTAAGATGTTGCGTTTTGTTTGTAGAGTATATTACGAACTGTATGTTTGCGGAGGGAATACAAGATACGAATAAAACAACTACTGAATATAATGTTTTTGGAAGACTTTGCCCATAATTAGATTATACACTGTATGCAGTTTTAGCATAGAGGCCATCTGAGAGTAGAACCCTAGACTTTGTTAAACATAACATCGCATCTATACGAAATAAACTGCCCACCTTTTGAAATGGCAGTTACCATATGAGCACTCGAACAGATTATAACGCACGGCACTGTCCACCCGAGACGTGCTATGACGATATCTGTAGTGTGTCGACGTCAGTCGTCGAGATGTCACGATCCCACACTGCACTCGACAACATACGGCGTCGTCGTGTTGGCGCTGTCGTCAACTGACTGCCAGAGGCTGACTCTCTCAGCGTTGACGTGCGAGGAGCAGGGCGAGTCGGAGGTGTGTAGGCCGAGGGAGCGAGCCATGCAGGAGGCGTCGACGCCGACCGAGGCGGCCGAGTCTCCACACGTCTGTAAGAAACTCGTTGTCGTCGGCGACGGCGAGTGTGGCAAGACGAGTCTGCTGATGGTGTTCTGTCGCGGAGAGTTCCCTGAGTATTACGTGCCGACCATCTTCGAAAACTACGTCTCCGAGCTGCAGGTATGAGTGAGAGAAAGTGTAGGGAGGGAGGAGACATGGATGGAGAGGACCTGCGAGACGGAGGGAGGGAGAAAGAAAGGGAAGGTGACAGAGAAAGACGGAGAGAGGGGAGAGAGACAGGAGAGAAAGGGCGAAACGAGAGAGAGGGGGGGGAGGGAGAGGCATGCAAAGATGGAGGGAGGGAGGAAAGGAGGAGGGATGACGACAGAGAGACAGAGAGGGGAGAGAAAGGGAGAGAGGAAAGAGAACGAGAGAGAGCGAGGGAGCGAGAGTGCGAAAGAGCGAGAGAGACAGACAGACAGACAGACAGGTAGACAGTCTGAGCGAGAGAGATAGCGAGAGAGAGAGATAGAGAGGGAGGGAGAGAGGGAGAGAGGGAGAGAGGGAGAGAGGGAGAGAGAGGCCTGATTTTAAATCAACAAACTCACTTACGCCTTCACGCTTACACTCATGACAAGTGAATGTATAGATTATATAGTATGATGAGTACATTAGTCACAGTAATGAAGTTAATCACAGTGAGGTGAATGGTTGCGCTGGTAACAGTGATGATGTTGTCGATATCAGTTGTCGAGGTGATAATGAGTGTGACGGCGAATATTGTGCAATCGACGCATTGTTGACACCATTGAATTTGGGTCATCCGTCATCGTACGTTTCTAGACAATACGTCTTCACGGAAACAGCAATAGTCATCTACACACTGTCTTTGGTGGAATCACGATATACGGCCAACAAAAGTGCGTGTCACAGCGATACGCTCAACGAATGGACCTATGCTGGAAACGTCTTTTACCCACTGGTAAATAAAGACAAATGTACAGCAATGGCGTATTAAGACGCCACACGTAAAACTTGGTAAAGTCTCGTTGATGTCAAACAAATATTAGTTTAACCTATTTAGTTATACAATGTCCACAACAGTGAAAGACTTCGTGTCGTCGCTCAAGTGCCTTCGACCAATGATAAATATAAACTCCAGGTAATATTGTGAGGAGACTCAAGTATTCGCCATACCCAGTTTACTTTCTATGCTATGTTTACTGCTCAGCTTAGTTTCTTCATGACATGGCCCGGTTTACGTACATAGACTGTATTTTATTGTTGTTGTTGTAACGCTAATAGACATCATTGTCATAAACCGGGTTTACTCAACCATATTTATCTTCGCCAATTGGTAGCGTGTGGCATACGTGCACAGAAATATGTCCTAATTGGACTGGTTTTAATATCGTTTACATACTACGTTGGCATGATGGGACCTACAGGTATAATTGTCACTACCTAAGTCAAAGTGCCTACTTCTTTGCCTGGGCAAATCTCATCCACCATAACATGTGTTAATTGCGCAGTAGTGTTCCATTTAGCAAACTGCTCTGTCGGCCTCTGTGACTTTGGAGTTGTCTCTTTTATCAACGACATGGGTCATTTCTCTCAAGTGCAGTTTTCTCGCACTGAGTGACTTCGTGTCCACGGCCTAAAATACGCTTTGATTAATCATATCATATCTTACTAATAATCATCGCCACCAGTACTCCAGTAACAACCACCACCATCAACACCCAAATAACAACAACCACCATCAGCACCCCAATAACAACCACCACAATCAGCACCCCAATAACAACCACCACCATCAGCACCCCAATAACAACCACCACAATCAGCACCCCATAACAACCACCACCATCAGCATCCCAATAACAACCACCACCATCAGCACCCCAATAACAACCACCACCATCAGCACCCCAATAACAACCACCACCATCAGCACTCCAATAACAACCACCACCATCAGCACTCAAATAACAACCACCACCATCAGCACCGCAATAACAACCACCACGATAAGCACCCCAATAACAACAACCACAATCAGCACTCCAGTAACAACCACCACCATCAGCACCCCAATAACAACCACCACCATCAGCACCCAAATAACAACCACCACAATCAGCACCGCAATAACAACCACCACAATCAGCACCCCAATAACAACCATCACAATCAGCACTCCAGTAACAACCACCACCATCAGCACCCAAATAACAACAACCACCATCAGCACCCCAATAACAACCACCACAATCAACACCCCAATAACAACCACCACCATCAGCACCCCAATAACAACCACCACAATCAGCACTCCAGTAACAACCACCACCATCAGCACCCAAATAACAACCACCACAATCAGCACCGCAATAACAACCACCACCATCAGCACCCAAATAACAACCGCCACAATCAGCACCGCAATAACAACCACCACAATCAGCACCCCAATAACAACCACCACAATCAGCACTCCAGTAACAACCACCACCATCAGCACCCAAATAACAACAACCACCATCAGCACCCCAATAACAACCACCACAATCAGCACCCAAATAACAACCACCACAATCAGCACCGCAATAACAACCACCACAATCAGCACCCCAATAACAACCACCACAATCAGCACTCCAGTAACAACCACCACCATCAGCACCCAAATAACAACAACCACCATCAGCACTCCAGTAACAACCACCACCATCAGCACCCAAATAACAACAACCACCATCAGCACCCCAATAACAACCACCACAATCAGCACTCCAGTAACAACCACCACCATCAGCACCCAAATAACAACCACCACAATCAGCACCGCAATAACAACCACCACCATCAGCACCCAAATAACAACCGCCACAATCAGCACCGCAATAACAACCACCACAATCAGCACCCCAATAACAACCACCACAATCAGCACTCCAGTAACAACCACCACCATCAGCACCCAAATAACAACAACCACCATCAGCACCCCAATAACAACCACCACAATCAACACCCCAATAACAACCACCACCATCAGCACCCCAATAACAACCACCACAATCAGCACCGCAATAACAACCACCACAATCAGCACCCCAATAACAACCACCACAATCAGCACTCCAGTAACAACCACCACCATCAGCACCCAAATAACAACAACCACCATCAGCACCCCAATAACAACCACCACAATCAACACCCCAATAACAACCACCACCATCAGCACCCCAATAACAACCACCACAATCAGCACTCCAGTAACAACCACCACCATCAGCACCCAAATAACAACCACCACAATCAGCACCGCAATAACAACCACCACCATCAGCACCCAAATAACAACCGCCACAATCAGCACCGCAATAACAACCACCACAATCAGCACCCCAATAACAACCACCACAATCAGCACTCCAGTAACAACCACCACCATCAACACCCAAATAACAACAACCACCATCAGCACCCCAATAACAACCACCACAATCAGCACCCCAGTAACAACCACCACCATCAGCACCCCAATAACAACCACCACAATCAGCACAGCAATAAAAAACAACCACCACCAGCACCCCAATATCAACCACAGCCATCACCACAACAACACCAGCAACAACGACACCCCGAACCACCACTATCACTGCACTGGCGGCTGCCATCAGGTTGACGACACGAAGGTTCAGCTGGCGCTGTGGGACACGGCGGGTCAGGAAGACTACGACCGTCTGCGGCCTCTCTCCTACCCCGACACCGACGTGCTGCTGTTGTGCTTCGCCGTCGACAACCCCGACAGTTTTGAGAACGTTGCTGACAAGTGGGCGGGCGAACTGGCGGCCTTCTGTCCTAAGGCGCCTGTCGTCCTCGTCGGCACGAAGACAGACCTCCGACACGACAGCGCCGCCATCAAGAACCTGCAGGTTGGTGCCACGTGTCTTGTTGCAGTATGACGCAGACTTCTTATGTTAGCTTCAAATCGAATCATAGTAAACTTTTATTATGAGTCACCTTTAGCTAACGCAATTAAGCGTCGTTTCCGTACGCGAAAACTGGACGCGACGTCAAACTTGAAGTTAACTCCACATCTCGCGACGGCGTCTAACAAAACACCATTATTAGCTAACCGCTCAGTAAGCGGTTCTACGTTCGACTCCGATAAACATTAAACGTAAGTCCAATATAGTTGGAAACTGATGTGCACTGCCATACATGGGATTTAGAACATTCACAGCTAACAAATAATATACACAGACCTGAGACCAAGCCAAAAGAGTTCAATAAACGCATATTATTTGCAGTGAGACAAGGTCGGGACAGCGCCTGGCTTCATTACTTTAATTGGCAACAAGCGACTCGTAGGGCTTTTAAAAACTCGTCAAATGTGCTGACTGGTATTTCATTTCAAACTCAACTTTCTTAATACGCGTGTATTCCTAAGAGGCCTATCTGTCTCACTGCATAATATTTTTTTTTCTCCAATTAATATAACTATTTACATACGAAATAATGCGGCGTTTGTACATACGCCCTATTTATAATTCTCGCACACGAACGCCGCATCAAACGGCAGACCTGCGGTTGATCTCTGATTGCACCGCACAAAGTGTTACATAACACTCAATAACTGACTCAATACACCACAGTATTGGTACGTTCAGTTTAACTGTATTACGTGCAGCTGGATGACAACGTATATGTGATTATGCATAACATGTTCTGATAACGCAACTGACATTGGAATGTCATAATTTTTTTCTCATTTATATCCACCACTGTCTACAGGCTGGAACTCATTTTTATGGCTGATTGAACTAGAGCAACGTGGTGTGAACGCAACTGCCCAAACGAAACAAATGTTATATGTTGTCTGATATATTGGTCTTAGCATCTACCACTATATTGGGAACAGTAATTGAATTCATATGGTTGATACAGCCCCCTACATAATACTAATTGCCTATAGGTATGTGACGTAGGTGACCGTGGTGTCGGTGACAAATGTTTAACAGTTGGCACATAGTTGACAAATTTAAAATCCACTGTAATATATGGATATAAATTCAAAGGCATGTAACCTAATATATGGACAATGAAGATTGTACGTGTTGTGGGCCAAATATCATATATAACAATATGTGCACGTAATATTGGTGCAACTCGTAAGTCACAAAACCACCACGTGACGTTGGAGACAGGATACGCCGCGACAAATAATGCACGACCTGCTTAACAGGCAAGTTATAGTGTAAATTTCGTATACCACTGCATACTTCTGTAAGATAAATCACCAAAATAAATATACATATTATGTTAACACTGCACAAACATAGAGCAAGAAACTATGCACCACAGGCAAGCGACTTGACGTTTTGATACCATATTTGCGTTATAAGCGATATAAATATACACACAAATATGCACAGTGTAATCTAGTATTGATAAAAATGTCACATTGGACTTGAACGTTCGCAGAATGGCTTTAAATCGGTAGCGACAGCATTTCGTATAAATGCTCAGCTATATATAGGAACTATGAGTAACACAATATAAAAACGTTGATCACAAATATTAACACGTAATAAGATATCCCATGTTGCCAATATTTTGGTAATAGTCCAACGCCATGGGCGGATCCTGAAAGTGAGTCGAGTATTGAACAAATTTCGCCTCCACGCCGCCGTATTTTCAGCTCTTCTTCTATGGAACGATATTAGGGCCATAATTCCACAATGCTACATTGTCGAATTCTGACTTTCGATTTTCCATTTACGTCGACATTGTCGAATTCTGACTTTCGATTATCCATTTACGCTGTCATTGTGCAAGATTTTTATCAAATAATTCACTAGAATGCCGTTTGGTTAAATATGTTTGGTCAAATAAGTTGACACACAGAAATCTACCCGAATACGGTTTGCAACAAACTATCAACAACAGAATGCTGGAATATCTTAAAGAATGAAATAGAGTGCATCGTAGATAAATTTGTTCCCTTCAAAAAACAAGGGAAACGGACCAGAAAGAAATACTTATCGAAAGAAGCCATTAGAAAAATTAAGTATAAACAAATGATGTGGAAGTCATATAGACATACTGGAAATGACGAAGACTACAACATTTATAAAGAAGCACTAAATCAAGCTACAGCTGAAATTAGAAATTCAAAGAGAAGCTATGAACATAAATTAGCTTGTAATATAAAACATGACAGCAAGAGTTTTTATGCGTAAGTTCGAAGCAAACAGAAAGTTCAGGATAAGGTCGGTCCTCTAGAAGATAGTGCTGGAAATATAATATCAGAAGGATTCTTAATGGCAGAAGACCTAAATGAATATTTTAGTTCAGTGTTTACCAGAGAAGACACTAGTTCACTGCCAGTACCAGAGGCTAAGTTCAAGGGGGCAGAATCAGACTATTTAAGACAGTTAATTGTAACCCAGAAATGGTAGCTAAGAAAATTAGGGCTATGAAGGAAAATAAATCACCTGGAGTGGATGGTATTCCACCCAAACTACTAGTGGAAATTGTAGAACAAATTAGCATACCGCTTGCAACAGTTTTCAACTTGTCATTAGAAGAGGGAGTGGTTCCTTTAGAATGGAAAGAAGCAAACATTATACCGTTATTTAAAAAGGTTCGAGAAACAAGTCAAATAATTATAGACCAGTTAGTTTAACATCGGTGATTTGTAAATTATTAGAAAGACTAATTAAAGATCACATGGTGGATTTTCTTGTTAAACATAACTTGATAAACCCATCTCAACATGGGTTTCTAAAAGCGAGGTCATGCTTAACAAATATGTTATGTTTTTTGGAAGATATCACTAAGTGGGTAGATGATGGATCACCAGTAGATATCATCTACTTAGATTTTCAAAAAGCTTTCGACAAAGTGCCACATCAGAGATTACTACTTAAACTAAAGGCCCATGGCATAGGAAATGGTATAATTAACTGGATAGAAAAATGGCTGATTGACAGAAGACAACGGGTAGTTGTTGATGGGGAGGCTTCAAACTGGAAATCAGTTTTGAGTGGGGTTCCACAGGGATCAGTACTGGGACCTATATTATTCTTAATATATATAAACGATTTGGACGATGATATAGCTAGCAAGGTGTTGAAATTTGCAGATGATACAAAAATGTTTAGAAGGATTAAAAGTGATGGGGATAGACAGCATTTACAAGATGATCTTGACAGGTTGATCAAATGGTCTGAAAAGTGGCAAATGTTGTTCAATTTGGGAAATGTAAATGCCTTCACACAGGACATGGGAACGAATATGTAGAATATACAATGGGGGGAACTGTACTAAGTACTACTGTAAAAGAAAAAGACTTAGGGCTGACAATTAGTGCCGACATGAAGGTTTCAGAGCAGTGTGGAATTGCAGCTTCAAAGGGAAATCAAATCCTTGGATTGATTAGGCGAAACATAGCATATAAAGAAAAAGAACTAATAATACCGCTGTACAAAACAATAGTTAGGCCTCATTTAGAATATTGTATACAAGCGTGGAGGCCATACCGTAAGAAGGACATAGATATGCTAGAAAGAGTACAGAGGAGAGCGACTAAAATGATACCAAAACTGAGGGATCTTAGTTATGAAAAACGCCTAAAAGAATGTGGTTTAACAACACTAGAGACCAGGAGATTGAGAGGAGATCAGATCGAAGTGTTTAAAATATTGAATGGTTATAAAAATATTGATAGAAATATGTTTTTTTCAGTTAAGAAAGATAGAAAGACTAGAGGACATGAAGTTACATTAGTAAAGGAGCAGTGTAGATTAGACGTGAGAAAGTTCTCATTTTCACAAAGGACTGTGAATGAATGGAACAGATTATCTGATGATTGTGTGGGTGCTAGTAGTGTGAATATGTTTAAAAATAAAATCGACACATACCTCAGAAGGGCTGGATATATGTAGATAAAAGGGTTGGACTCTCGATAAGCCAAAGAGCTTCCTTGTCCACCTGCCATTTAGAGTTAATTCTCTGGATGGCAATCTTGTTAAATCATGTCAAATATGGACTCGTTGACCTTTGACAGATGTGCTGCCCCCTAGCGAATTACACCAACTTGCAAATACTGAAGTATCCCTTGCAAGTCAGGCCTAGCGCTGTCAGTCATCAACGTCACGACGTAGTGTACAGAATACTTATATCGAGCATTTTTCACCCACGTTATGAGCTGTTTTATCAAAGTTGGAGTTTAAAAGAACTCAAAGATGAACGGAAGAAACGAAGTGACAAGCAGTCTGGCAGAAAACGCGAATTGATTGTCAGGTAGGTTGGTACTGTGTGTGAGCGATAATTCATGATGTTTCGTAAACTGTCAATAATAATATTTATTCGTACTATAACGTGTACAATTCAGTGAAAGCAACATATACATCCATTTAATATGTATATAAAACGGTCAGTGCAGCCAGTCTCGTCTATGAAGCGTGAGCGTCTATGTCTTGAATGGGGAGGCTGTTTTTAAGTGAATATTATTAAACTTTAAAGATAAAGATAATAATAGTGTGGAGTCTCCCATCACACAGTGATTTGTTTTGTATTTTGTTGACATTATGTAAATTGTTATTGTAAAATTTGTATCTTAGTATTTGTTTTCATATTTTGTAGTTCTAGTTGTTTCCAGCGCTTGACAATGTTCTATTAACTGACTGGTCTGTATTATTATGGTTACAATGTAATGGTCTTATGATGTCTCATTCTTTATATGCTGGCACTGAGGGTAATCACTACCAGGGTGCTTGTCGTCCTCAATGGTTCTTTTACGTCCCAAATTGAGACGGGACCCAACATTAATGTGATCACCGAGTCACGAGGGATACACAGTCCCCAATTTTGAGAGCCAGATTTTTACACCAAATATGCCTGCTCAGTCCAGTTTTCCAACTCAAAGCACTGGCATGCCAGGCGGATGTGCTAAGCACTGCCAACCACTACACTAGCCGCACTCTCTGTATAATTTGTTTCTGCTGTTGGGATAAATAAAATGTATCCTTACCTTACCTAAATATGGGAGGGTGTGTTTCTATATTTAATAAAAACCAGCACAAAACCTTGGAGTAACATTGTCATTGTTTTTCATTTTACAGGTTAATGAAGAGGAGCTCAGCATGATACTGCCACAGAATAACATGTATAGGGATGTACATGGTGGTATGCACCAACTACCCAAATTTACACTGGGGAGTCTAGAGGAATAATTATCCCAGTACGGAAAGAAGCTGGAGGAAAAGAGCAAGTCTCTACAAAGAAAGGTGAGTTATCTTAACATTAAACTAAAAGGACTGTAGGATTAAAGGTAAAAGCGAATAATCATATGAGTTTTGTAGTTTGTACGTCCCTGTTAAATATGATACTGCCTTGATGAAATAATAGTTTTCTTTGTCAATAGATACCAGCAGGCTTATTTGTAAGAGGTTTGGCAAATTTATATGTGTTAAATGTAAGAACAAGCATTCGAATCCTAACAATAAATTATTCAGGACTAGTATTCTGGAATACCCTGCCTCATAAACTTAGAATACTCCTGACCATTAACCAGTTTAAAAGAAACCTAACAGCTCCTTACTCGTGAATTATTATTGATATTACATTATATATGTGTCTGGGTAAACATATATAGGTGAAGCACAATACTGGGCCAAAAAAGAGGACTGGACAGCAAAAACGTGCAAAACACAAAAAGTCTTAGATGGTAACCAAGATACATCTACACCTAAAATTAAAGAAGATAAGATATTTTTACTCACTGTTATGTGGCGCAATGCCAAGTGAAGTTGATGATCTAAAATATGAGAATGTGAAACCCTTCAGAAATAAAAATTTGCTTGACTGATGTATGCTAGTACCTCATCAGAATCCAACCAAGACTTTTAAAATGCTAAGAATGATCAGAGCACTCTGGACGTGAAATGGTGGACACTGTAACTTACGTTATCCACCACATTGTCCACAACCACAATTTTTTTCAAACAACAATAAACAGGCAGGATGCATTTTTTGTGTCTCTTCTTTCTTCATGGGCCTAAGATACAGCACAAATGTTATTAACAGGAACTATCCGCAAAGAAGCTGGTTATGAATTTGGCCCAGTATTGTGTGACTCCACAATTTATATATATATATTGTACATTGTTTTCTTCAGGTTATTGCGGTATATGCGTACCACCACAGACAACACACAAGGAAAGTGGTTTGTGTCAGTTGTTGTGTGGGCAGAGATGAGGAAGTCTGCCTCTTATAAAGTAGATGTGTCCATGAACAATGATGCGGTGGTGTAAGAAGCACAATGTGAATGTGGTGCTAGGCAGGGCCCTACAGCTCACTGCAAGCATGTTGGAGCAGTTTTGTTCGGCTGGACACTAGTGTCAGATAGGAACTATCTTGACAGAAGTGACATGTACACAGGTAAGATGTTTAAAAAAACATTCAATGTACTATGTACAAATATTGGGGCAATTGTCAATGCAAAAGAAATGGCATTTAGTTTATCCCAATTTTGTACAAATAAGCTGGGTAGTTTCAAGAATGTGACACGCTCTTGTCAACATATCAGCAGCAAAAAGTAAATGAAAGGGTTAAAATGCATATAAAATTCACAAATATGTAGCTGAATGTACACTTTGAATTGACCTGCAGGTCCTCCAGACGTTCCATCATGCTATACCTTTTAAAGGAACTCCTATCAAGTCCAGCAGATTACATGCAATTCGTGGGAAGGACAATGCGGACCTTATATATGATCCTCGATCAGAGCAACTGCAGAATGACTCTACTCCAGTCAGGTTCACTCTATTTGACGAAACAAATCTTATATTCCTTTTACAGACCAATTGAAAATAGTTACTTGTCAAAACATGGGCATTAGTGCAGTCTCTGGCTTTATGTATAAAGCAAATAATACAATGTTGCTTATATCTCTACATATACATATTTCAGGAGAGTCAACCAATGCCAGTGATGCAGCTGTTCCCTCCTGCCAATCCACATGCCCTTGCCAACGACCACAACTACTTGAAGTTAACTCCACAAGATCAGTACTTGAAAGATGAAATGGTTAGTTATTTCCATGCTTTTCAATTCAACATACATCTGTATTTACACAATGTGCTCCATTGAAACAATGCACATGGTTACAATAGAGCACAGTGGCTCAGAGACTAGAACGTTGGACTCTCAATCAAGAGAACCCAGGTTCGAATTCAGTGCTGCTGTGTTGAACCTTGGGCAAGTTCGTTCACTCTACGTTGCTCCAGTTCACTCATCCGTATGAATGAGTACTTGGCTGTAGACAGTGGTGGATATTTGTGTACAAATAGTCTTTGTGCATTAATTGCCGCATGGCTGAATACTTCCCAGAGAAGTTGAGATGGTGCTCGATCGAACAAGTCTGCTAGGGAGTAAAATGTAAAGCGCTTTGAGCAATCATAAGGACTGGATACTGCGTTATTATATAATATATTACTTTTTATAAACATTGCATCGTCACAGCACAGAGTCCAACTTACAAACCATTGTGCAATGCAGCTCTGAGCATTTCATTTGAAACTAAAATAAAACAAAGTTAAAACTTGAAATAAAAAGGGGGTTTGTTGTATTACAATTAATATCAGACTAACTGGTGACAATACAACTATATAGCTTAAACCTGCAATATCAGTTCGATTGTCATCCTCCTCGCTTTTCTGACTAATTTCCCGAAAAAGCAAAGCTATCAAGTATCCCCTATAATATCCTAGTTCGTTGGTGCACTTGTGCTACTTCGTTTTGTTGAAATTAATAAACAAACTGTGAATTATTTCGAATTTGGTTTCGAGTCGAAGGAGTCGAAACTAGTAACACTTACTTGAACTTGGACATGCATCTGGTAGTGGAAACTTCATCAGACGGTCGCCATATGATATCCGCTAGACTAGAGCCTAGAGGCTAGAGGTTCAGTCAACGAGTGACAACGTCAACGAGCATAATATTTGATATGTATTGTATTTGGTTACGCAGGATCTTGTTAATAATGTTATTCCGACAATACATATAGAGAGTAGATGACGTGAGGGTGCAAAATTACAAGAAACATTGCTTTGGCAGCAGGCCCCTGTTGATCGTGCGAGTAACTTAGTCAGGGAGCATCCGTAATTTCATGCAACAGAACGTCAAACACGAGAGTATTATATTGGTGATCGTAATTATTAAAACATTGTTTTGTGACTCATATTTTGATACTATTACTGCAGAATATTGTTGATTTGCATTGTATTTTATGCAAAATAATTAAGATTTTTATATGACAACCACGATGGTGATTTTATTCAATATAATGTAAACGTGTAAATACATAAAATATAAATACAGCTAGAGTACACCATATATATATAAGGATTACATAAGAAAATGCACGCACTTGTTTTTATTGTGGTCTTTGATGCCTGGCTAGTGTATGTAATGCATTAATTGGTATCCTGTGATACCTTTCAACTGACATATGCCGGCTATTCTTATGTATTTACCAATATATGTATATATTCTCACCACAGCAATATATAAATACATAATACGTCACTTGAATTATGATATTGCTAGAGGCCACAATGCAACCCATGAATGAGACTGAGAGGAGGCAGAGGAGGGGCTAGAGGCGGTCACCCGGGCCAGGCAGACACAGGGAGGATACATAGTCTGCGGCAGGCCCACATCAATCCAGGTAATTTCAAATTTATAACAATCAACCACGTATAAGTTACCAACAAATTTTAATGTGCACATTTAAATATACATTTGTTTTCATACACATTTTAATATTGACTTCTGTGCTTGTGTATTATACCCACTTGTGTATATATACAGTGTATCAACAAAGACATTAATACACCTTTAAAAAGTATTTAGCATATGGCGATGACTCTGAAATAAATTTATAAAATAAATTATTTATTCTTGAAGAAGGTAGACATACATATTATGAACCTTTGAATACTTGACGAGGAAAATACATTGTTAGCATCACAATAACACCTCATTTTTTCATTTCCAACATTCAATTTGACCATTAAACCTCAGGCTTAAAATGTCAAACATGAATATGTGTAGTAGTTACACATGGCAGACACTTACATGCATTTATATATTGAAAACAAAACAAAAAATATAAATGCACTTTACTGATTAACATAATTCAAATCAGTCAATAATATTGACTAAGATCAAGCATCACTGTAAAGAAATTGAACAATTTAAAATTGATGTAATGACAATGAATACCTAGTAAAGAAAAATAGTTTAACATTTTCACCGTTTTGAAAAATAGCATATTCCACTAATGTCTGCATGCTGTATCAACCCACCCCCTTTCTCCATCCGGTAAACACTGACTGTTCCTAAGATATCAACATGTATAGATGCAGCTGAAGTAGAACATTTCTTGCTGCCTTTTTTCTTGTGAAATGCTGCAGATCATACATGAAACATTATTTTATATTTTGCTGATTATGACAATGAACAACTCCATAATTATTTACTCCCAACACTACTATGATGCCTGTTTTTGTTTACTGAATATACGCTTTTCTTTACAGGAGATTGAACTAGTGTGCTTAGTACTACTAGCTCTCCAAGTTAATATGGCATACTGGGCAGTTGTATGTCCAGGATCTCGGACAAGATTCTACAGCCATGCAATATGCTGCATATTAACAGTTTGTCATGTGAATGTCCACCGAGTGATCCCAATTGTGTCGTGTGTTGCATCCGTGACAGATTCCCCAGTGCCGATGGGGTGTACACTGGCTTCCAGATCAGTCAGTTAGCTTGACTGACTGGAAACCAATGTAGAATGCAGGTTGCTCGATATAAGAATGTGGTGACACCTGACTAGCTCTGCAATTGGTGATGGAACGGTAGGTGCCAGGGTCTGGCAGATATGGCATGAGTCTTTGGGCAACAACTTTCAACACTGCGAGAGAGGTTCAGTGTCGAGCATTCTTCGGTGAACTACATCGGTTTAGATATCGATGACACCAGCTTCCTGACTTTTTGCTGTACGTCTGCATCTACCTATACCGGAGAAAAAGTGACAATTAGCATGGCTCTGACATGCATGATATTTTTATACGTGACAACATATTTATCAAAAGTCAATAATACAAGGTATTTGTATTCAATTTAACTATAACTTTTACCAGTGTCCATGAAAAAATACATGAATTATCCAGCTTTGTTACAGTGGTTGGGTTTCATTGTCTTTGTGTTGCTGATAGTCAGTGGCAGCCAGAGCTGAGTTCTTGCAACATACACCAGGCACTTGTTACGTACAACACAAGTTTGTGATGAAGTAATGGTATTGAAAGCCCTTTCACATTTTTCAGCAACAGTCTGCTGATACACTAACAGCAGCATTTTACTTGTTTAAATTATCTATGTATCAAGAGGACTGTTATATATTTTTCATGCCACATATCATCTTTCTAAATTATTCTTTTTTATCACCGTTTTATATTTTTACAAATAATTTACATTACATTTTCATTTCTCATGATAATTAAACAACACTTGAGTAAGGTTAGTTCTGATATGGTGCAGTATCCAGTCCTCAGGATTGGTCAAAGCACTTTACACTTTACTCTACTTTTAAATCAAAAACACCATCTTTACTTATGAGGAAAGTATTAAGCTGAAATTAATATGCGAAGACTATCCACCACTGTCTGTAGCAGGTACTCTTCATACAGCTGAGTAAACTGGAGCAATGTAGCATGTAGTGATTTGATATGTAATTCTCAGTCACATGTGGATGACTCTGTTTAGTCTAGTCACTATTTTTTTGCGAATTGTAAACACACCAAGCATTGCACAAACTACACAGTTTTCGAATTTGATATCCTATTGACGTTTTTTTAACAAAGAATTGTAATATAGTTATTTTTATTTGATATTACATTTGTTCAACTAAACATCTTTCTAAGTAATTTGTTCTCATTGGTTTACATTTTATAGGCATTAAATATTATTTTTTTGGTTAAATACACATAATTGTTTAGTCACAAATTTTATTTTGAGTTGTAAACATATAAGGCATGTATAAACTACAACTAGCATTTGATATCATGTACTAACCAGTGTTGTTTTTTGCAACAAAGAATCATAATAAAAATAACTGTTTGTTTTTTAAATGTACTTGACATTTTTTTAACCCCTTCCTAATTTTTGTTCTATTGTTGCTTTGCATATTATGTGATGTGTATGTGATTATTACATTATACATATCAAGTGCAGTGATTGTACCTGTAGTTGTATTGTGCTTTTCATAATTTTGTAGTCAATCTTATCAAATAGTTTCAATAAAATGTTTGTACTTTACATTGTCTTTACTTTAATTCACATGCCTTTCTAACAACAATATGCAATTTAACGAGGACACCCATTACTGCAAAATCCTCATGCAGACAAACAAAACTTTCCACTTCCAGATGCATGTCCAAGTTCAAGTAAGTGTTGCTAGTTTTGACTCCTTCAACTCGAAACCAAATTCGAAATAGTTCGCAGTTTGTTTATTAATTTCAACAAAACGAAGTAGCACAAGTGCACCAATGAACTAGGATATTATAGGGGATACTTGATAGCTTTGCTTTTTCAGGAAATTAGTCAGAAAAGCGAGGAGCATAAAAATCGAACTGATATTGCAGCTTTAAGCTATATAGTTGTATTATCACCAGTTAGTCTGATATTAATTGTAATACAACAAACCCCCTTTTTGTTTCAAGTTTTAACTTCAAGTAGTTGTGGTCGTTGGCAAGGGCATGTGGATTGGCAGGAGGGAACAGCTGCATCACTGGTATTGGTTGACTTTCCTGAAATATGTATATGTAGAGATATAAGCAACATTGTATTATTTGCTTTATACATAAAGCCAGAGACTGCACTAATGCCCATGTTTTGACAAGTAACTATTTTCAATTGGTCTGTAAAAGGAATATAAGATTTGTTTCGTCAAATAGAGTGAACCTGTCTGGAGTAGTCGTTCTGCAGTTGCTCTGATCGAGGATCATATATAAGGTCCGCATTGTCCTTCCCACGAATTGCATGTAATCTGCTGGACTTAATAGGAGTTCCTTTAAAAGGTATAGCATGATGGAACGTCTGGAGGACCTGCAGGTCAAGTCAAAGTGTACATTCAGCTACATATTTGTGAATTTTATATGCATTTTAACCCTTTCATTTATTTATTGCTGCTGATATGTTGACAAGAGCGTGTCACATTCTTGAAACTACCCAGCTTATTTGTACAAAATTGGGATAAACTAAATGCCATTTTTTTTGCATTAACAATTGCCCCAATATTTGTACATAGTACATTGAATGGTTTTTTTTAAACGTCTTACCTGTGTACATGTCACTTCTGTCAAGATAGTTCCTATCTGACACTAGTGTCCGGCCGAACAGAACTGCTGCAACATGCTTGCAGTGAGCTGTAGGGCCCTGCCCAGCACCACATTCACATTGTGCTTCTTACACCACCGCATCATTGTTCATGGACACATCTACTTTATAAGAGGCAGACTTCCTCATCTCTGCCCACACAACAGCTGACACAAACCACTTTCCTTGTGTGTTGTCTGTGGTGGTACGCATATACCGCAATAACCTGAAGAAAACAATGTACAATATATATATATAAATTGTGGAGTCACACAATACTTGGCCAAATTCATAACCAGCTTCTTTGCGGATAGTTCCTGTTGATAACATTTGTGCTGTATCTTAGGCCCATGAAGAAAGAAGAGACACAAAAAACGCATCCTGCCTGTTTATTGTTGTTTGAAAAAAATTTTGGTTGTGGACAATGTGGTGGATAACGTAAGTTACAGTGTCCACCATTTCACGTCCAGAGTGCTCTGATTATTCTTAGCATTTTAAAAGTCTTGGTTGGATTCTGATGAGGTACTAGCATACATCAGTCAAGCAAATTTTGATTTTTGAAGGGTTTCACATTCTCATATTTTAGATCATCAACTTCACTTGGCATTGCGCCACATAACACTGGGTAAAGATATCTTATCTTCTTTAATTTTAGGTGTAGATGTATCTTGGTTACCATCTAAGACGTTTTGTTTTTTGCACTTGTTTTTGCTGTCCAGCCCAGACACATATATAATGTAATATCAATAATAATTCACGAGTAAGGAGCTGTTAGGTTTCTTTTAAACTGGTTAATGGTCAGGAGTATTCTAAGTTTATGAGGCAGGGTATTCCAGAATACTAGTCCTGAATAATTTATTGTTAGGTTTCAAATGTTTGTTCTTACATTTAACACATATATATTTGCCAAACCTCTTACAAATAAGCCTGCTGGTATATATTGACAAAGAAAACTATTATTTCATCAAGGCAGTATCATATTTGATAGGGACGTACAAACTACAAAGCTCATATGGTTATTCGCTTTTACCTTTAATCCTACAGTCCTTTTAGTTTAATGTTAAGATAACTCACCTTTCTTTGTATAGAGACTTGCTCTTTTCCTCCAGCTTCTTTTCGTACTGGGATAAGTATTCCTCTAGACTCCCCAGTGTAAATTTGGGAAGTTGGTGCATACCACCATGTACGTCCCTATACATGTTATTCTGGGCAGTTTCATGCTGAGCTCCTCTTCATTAACCTGTAAAATGAAAAACAAAGACATTATCCCAAGTTATGTTCAATATGTGACTAAGATAAAGTATAATGGGTTTGGAGTAAGACTGCTCATGATATAGAAGAAAGCACTGTGATCAGGCTGGGCTGGTACCCCCGCATCCCTCTCGATAGTGTATGTTACTCCAAGGTTTTGTGCTGGTTTTTATGAAATATAGAAACACACCCTCCCATATTTAGGTAAGGTAAGGATGCATTTTATTTATCCCAACAGCAGAAACAAATTATACAGAGGGTGCGGCTAGTGTATTGGTTAGCAGTGCTTAGCACATCCGCCTGGCATGCCAGTGCTCTGAGTTGAAACCCTGGACTGAGCAGGCATATTTGGTGTAAAAATCTGGCTCTCAAAATTGGGGACTGTGTATCCCTCGTGATCACATTAATGTTGGTCCCGTCTCAATTTGGGACGTAAAAGAACCATTGAGGACAACAAGCACCCTGGTAGTGACCACCCTCAGTGCCAGCATATAAAGAATGAGACATCGTAAGACCATTACATTGTAACCACAATAATACAGACCAGTCACTTAATAGAACATTGTCAAGCGCTGGAAACAACTAGAATTACAAAATATGAAAACAAATATTAAGATATAAATTTTACAATAACAATTTACATAATGTCAACAAAATACAAAACAAATCACTGTGTGATGGGAGACTCCACACTATTATTATCTTTAAAGTTTAATAATATTCACTTAAAAACAGCCTCCCCCATTCATTACACAGACGCTCACGCTTCATAGACGAAACTGGCTGCACTGACCGTTTTATATACATATTAAATGGATGTATATGTTGCTTTCATTTAATTATACACGTTATAGTATGAATAAATATTATTATTGACAGTTTACGAAACATCATGAATTATCGCTCACACACAGTACCAACCTACCTGACAATCAATTCGCGTTTTCTGCCAGACTGCTTGTCACTTCGTTTCTTCCGTTCATCTTTGAGTTCTTTTAAACTCCAACTACAGCTCATAACGTGGGTGAAAAATGCTCGATATAAGTATTATGTACACTACGTCGTGACGTTGGTGACTGACAGCGCTAGTCCTGACTTGCAAGGGATACTTCAGTATTTGCAAGTTGGTGTAATTCGCTAGGGGGCAGCACATCTGTCAAAGGTCAACGAGTCCATATTTGACATGATAGTTTGTTGCAAACCGTATTCGGGTAGATTTCTGTGTGTCAACTTATTTGACCAAACATATTTAACCAAACGGCATTCTAGTGAATTATTTGACAACAATCTTGCACAATGACAGCGTAAATGGATAATCGAAAGTCAGAATTCGACAATGTCGGCGTAAATGGATAATCGAAAGTCAGAATTCGACAATGTCGACGTAAATGGAAAATCGAAAGTCAGAATTCGACAATGTAGCATTGTGGAATTATGGCCCTAATATCGTTCCATATCCTTCAACTTCTCCGATGGCTCGCTAGACTGTGATATTGAAGACGAAGTGTGTGTGTGGAGGGGGGTGTACTCTTGAACATCTGTCGCCGCCGAGTCGGCGTATCTTCATCTTATTGTAACCTGAACGGTCTAGGGGTGGGGCACGGACACCAAGGCCCATTCAAAAAGTTTACGGGCACGCAAAATTACAAAGGTCTAGGGGAGCCATGTGCCCCCAGACCCCCTGGACCCGCCTATGAACGCCCCAGTAAGGACGTAGTGTTGTTGCAGGCCCGTAGGGTGGTTGTTGTTGTTGTTGTTGCGTTTTCGGTCTGGAATTGCACATTTCCCACAAATATCCATCAGCTTTGAGCCGCAGCCTCAGCTCATACTAGTGTTGGAGATTGTTCGCCGTGTCCCGAGGGGGAGAAGTGTTGGATATATTCGCAGAGTTGAGGGGGGTACTGTTACTGTAGCAGATTTTTCGCGGTGTCGATGGGACGCCGGAGTCACAATTCATTATATACGTAACGATTTTAAATCAAACAGAAATAATTCCCTCCAAGCAGAACTAGTACGCACCCCCTTCCGCCGAGGGGGCGGTGCGTACAATAAAATGTACAACAAAATGCATTAAACGTAATACAGTTTAACATCAACGGAACAGTTGTGTGAAATTTTCGGATGACACTGCTGTACCCGGCATCAACATACGCAGTTATCTTTACATATCTTTGTCATCCTTCAAATCATTGCAAATCATTGCATATTTTGCCTATTGTTTGAACATATACACTTGTGTTATTGTTATATAAATATCTTAACAATTCAGATGAAAATGCATGTGGTTCAATAATAATATATATTGCGATAGAACGGGACGGATACGTGAGGCACCTGAAATGCAAAGACAACCGATAATTAATTAACTCGTTAAGTTGGTTATTCTGTCATTATTTGCTTAACGTTATGGCGTAGTATATAACAATATAACTATCGAAATTGACAAGACTGAATTAGTCATAAGACTTCTAAGTTACAGAGTAATATGATAGTCTTACCTGGGAATATGGGTGTCCCGACCGTGTAGCACTGTGTCAACGGTTGCACTCCACACTCCTCCAGTGCCTTCACGTGTCCCTTTGTAGTATATAATATATATTTATTAGAAGTAAATACGGAATATGTGAATGTTTACTCTCAGTGTCAGCTCGCATGCGAGATGTGCCACGAGCACGCCACGTAACTCCCAGGTTTGTTGTGACACGGTTGACAGACGCGATGGCTGGCATCGAAGGAGTCGTAGCGAATCGGCCGGTAGCGATGTCAGTGTGCTCCTTCCTGCCGCCAGCGAGCAAGATGTTTCGACATCGTGACCAGTTGTTGGTCTCGCCCGTGGCTGCTACATATATTCGCTTCGGTGTCGTTCTCGACACAAATTTAGCCCGTGGCTGCTGAGGTTGTTATGACATTTTTAACCGCCAACTCATGGTTACGGTAGCATTTCATGACGTCACCGAGAGCATAAGCCAATTAGCGCATTAATTAACTACCACGGTTTGTGGTACTATGATGTTACGTTATCCGCTATAACGTGACGTGCGAGGCACACTTGTGAAATGCAAACAGTGGTCTTTCGGTATATTTCGTCATCTTCTTCCCCTCCCATGTCACTGGGGGTCCACGACGGGGTGCTTTACATGGATTTACGCAGGCCAGTAATATATATCGCACATATAATTGCCAAACAACACATAAAGACACATTTTTTTCTTCAAATTTCGTTTAGGTATGTTTAAATACTCCTTTTCAGCAGTGGATCCATGGGGTCTGGGGGAGAGTCTTAAACACCCCTATATATGGGAAATGTTACTGAGAAGGACTAAGCATGAACGTTGGAACTATGTACTCTACACTCTCCGCGTCAGTAGGCTGTAGCATACAACCTACCAATGGGTGCCTTCCCTACAGGATGATGATTGTTATAGCAGCCATTCAACCAAAACTTGGTGTCACCGCCCTTGATGAAGTCAGTAATACTTCATGTTGTTTAATGTCAACATAATCCCTTTTGAGGATTACAATTAGGTGGCACAGGCTACCGGAACGGAACCAGCACGGCCTCCATTTATGCATGACAGGCACGTAGAAAGTAGGGCACGAGTTGAGTATAGTAGTATTTAACACAATAATGCATTGTGCTATACCAACGGTGAATTGTTAAATGACGTCAACTTTGTAAGTTCACAAAAAGCCTGCCAGGAAATACGGAACAAGTAAAAGAGCGTGCATAATCTTTCTTGATTGGGACAGTAACTGTTCAATTGTAGTTTTATTTTACAGTTTGTTGTAATTAGACTGTCTCGCAGGTAGCAGAACAGGATACTGCTCTATTGCTGAAAGAGTTTCACAAATTCATCTACGTATCGATAATTATTGTTGCAAATAAAACGCGAAAGAGGCTGCTGAGATGTTGATATTGAATTAGCTTTCTATACGGTATAAATGTGCGGAAAGTGTTGAGAAGCTTTACTCAGAAACTGCTGTTGTTGAATAAAATGTTTGTGCACAGGTGAGAACCTTGTGCAGCACGTGGGATGCTTCTTTGTACGTGAACATAACGTTTTGCTCCTTAGCAATGTTTTGGAAAATTTTGTTTCAATGAGTGTTTTATGCGACCAATGGCCATGCAATTTCTACCTTGTGATATAATTCATTGTCATTCAAGGGGTCTGGTTTAAGCTCGAAAATAAGCTTCATGTTAAACATCAAGAAAACAATTATCATTGGCGTTCAGTGTTGTCAAAGGGCTTATACCTCATTCTTTTTTTACGTTAGGAGTCATAACATGCTTCCGCAAGAGAAAGTCATTGGATTCGGACTGCAGCCGGCCAGACGATGATGTCCTAGGCACGCCTTCGTGTCTTTATCCACGTTCTACTTCGATCGTAAATTGTCCTTAAGGCGAGCTATTTTCTCCTTCTCCCATCACGCGCCAACATAGTAGAGTAAGACTGTCTTGAGCAACGCGCTAAGGGAACAAATTCGACACCTTGTCCTAGCTATCCACATCTTTTTCCCGTGTTGCCAGACATGCTGTTTGTTTTGCGGCGCAGCTCTTTATTGGTGATCATGTCTGGCCCAAGAATCTTCCGAAATTCCAAAGATGCCTGTTTTCAGCACAGTAAACTTTGTGTGAACATGTATCTTTCGCTGTTTTGTTTCGGTCCTGATTCGTGTGACTGGATTGCAAACTTTCTCTCGTGATATGGTCAGCAAGTCTTTGAATCGCTGCAGCCCTTGCTGCCAAATTGACGTTTTCAACCAACACCACACGGACACCTAACGCCAGATCAGTCGCGAATCTCCGCTTGCAACAAACGGTTAGATGGCTGGAGAAGCTCAAGCATTGTGCGAAGTAGATGCGATTTGAAAAATAAACTTCGGGTCTGATATTTTAATCACTTGGCCAGCTGCAAGGGCATCTATGTCACATGGCAAGGTAGTTGGACCAGTCGCTTCTACAGGCACGTTAATTAGCACAGAAAATGTTAATCTGTTCAACAATAAAATCATAACGATTCACTAATGTTTCCGTCCGCCTTGTGAGTTTCCCGCACCAAATGACGTCGCATGGAGGATGGCGGCTGAAGCGACGTTAGCATAAAGTAAATTTTGTATTTATTCAACACACTTAATTATATTATGTGTAGGATATATATGATCTGGGCTTCACACGTAGCCAAATGGACTTGGAAAGTATAATTTTGTTATTGAGTTTCGCATTGTCCGACGTTTACGTTTAGCGTCTTTTCGTAGAAACACGTGCAGGATGTGCTAATTTAAAACTTTTGTCCGCTGCATGAGGTATGTGATATTTTAATTAGTAAAAGAATAGCATTTGTTAAGATTGTTCACATCAAAAGATTAGCCCAGACTGCATAGACTGTTACTTGAGACTGGTAATCATCTTTTAAGCAGTTTCCTGCCGGGCCGGAGCTGGAGCCTGTTCGGCGAGCTGGCCGGGCAATCTTTCTATGGTCGTACCTTTCTCATGTCTTTAGCACAAGTCATCGAACATTTCTGGTAGGGTTCAATAACGAGGTAGGCTTTTTTGAGGGTCATCTGGTAGTCTATTTTGGGTGCGGTTAATTTTTACCAGGATATAATACCAAAAACGACGACGTGCAAAGAAGTGGAACGTTATGATGTTTTGAAACATCTGTCCCTCTGTTGTTTTGTGTGATTCGTTGGGCTTTCCGTGCAGCCTCTCAAGTAGCCCTATACAATGTCATCGAAGCCATCTTCACAAGCTTCGACAGCCTCCACTCTGGTACTCCAACGGGTTTCGGAATGCCAATTGACTGGGGTGGGTATCACCTGCCTTAATTTAATCAATCACAGAGTTGAACATTCAAAAATGAGATAGATACCGTTTCGATTATCCCCAAACAGTTACAACAAGTGGATCCCGACAGGCAGAATGAAACAAGGCTTGGCTAAACTGTGCATCGTTGATTTTGTAATGACGTTATCCGCTTGGTGGGCAAGTTGACAGTCGATTCGGCGCCCCCAAGATACGGCGCCGGGTGCCAGGGCATCCCCCTGCCCCCAGGTCACTACGATACGATTAAGCATTTTTCTAAAAGTAATGGTCATCTCTAAATAATTTTTTTAATAAATATATATTATACGCAACGTGAGCTATGTTGAATCCAAACTGACTGTCAGTTGTATCCAGGTAAGATTCTATAAGTTCAAGCAATGTAATTTCAGAGATGAATTGCTATTAAGATCAAAGTAAAAATAAATTCTTATGTAGCGTGGTATCCTGCCTAAAGCAATAATCGATCAATAACATAGATACTATGTTATATTTACATTGCGATATATGCGTAATTGGCATCAGTAAGAAATGAGACCAATCAATTCCTACCGATTGCAGGCAAGATACCTTGAGCCGGTCTCCACACTGGACGGCGTCCACCTAGCGGCGAGGATTCGAGCACACGCCTACGTGGAGTGTTCGGCAAAGACGGGAGAGGGCGTTGACGGCGTTTTCGAGGTGGCTGCAAAAGCCGCGCTGCATCACAAGTTGGCCTCTCGCAGACGTAGGATGTGCTGGGTGTTATAGTAGCGTGATATTAATTATTATAGCGAGAAAGATATGATATGTGTTGCCTTGTGAAACGTTTGTCAGCAGAAATAGCGTTGCTATAAACGGTGTATAGTTTAATAACACCATAACTCTATTGCATGCAGAAGCTCCAATTCGTTACGGACTCTACAGAGGAGTCCGCATAACAGAATCAGCTGTTTAGTAGAATTGCATATAATAATTGGCAGGGACGAAATCATTCGCTATCCTCGCTGTATAAAAATCGTCGAACATTATCAAATTGCTCTGGCTCAAAGTGTGTCCATTAATCAAAGTTAACTGTATCGTGAAGCGCTGGTTCATTCCTATTAATTCATTTAACAAGATTTAACAAGATTGCCATCCAGAGAATTAACTCTAGATGGCAGGTGGACAAGGAAGCCCTTTGGCTTATCGAGAGTCCAACCCTTTTATCTACATATATCCAGCCCTTCTGAGGTATGTGTCGAATTTATTTTTAAACATATTCACACTACTAGCACCCACGCAATCATCAGATAATCTGTTCCATTCATTCACAGTCCTTTGTAAAAATGAGAACTTTCTTACGTCTAATCTACACTGCTCCTTTACTAATGTAACTTCATGTCCTCTAGTCTTTCTATCTTTCTTAACTGAAAAAACATATTTCTATCAATATTTTCATAACCATTCAATATTTTAAACACTTCTATCTGATCTTTCGCCTAATAAATCCAGGGATTTGATTTCCTTTTGAAGCTGCAATTCCACACTGCTCTGAAACCTTCATGTCAGCACTAATTGTCAGCCCTAAGTCTTTTTATTTTACAGTAGTATTTAGTACAGTTCCCCTCATTGTATATTCTACATATTCGTTCCCATGTCCTGTGTGAAGGCATTTACATTTCCCAAAATTGAACAACATTTGCCACTTTTCAGACCATTTGATCAACCTGTCAAGATCATCTTGTAAATGCTGTCTATCTCCATCACTTTTAATCCTTCTAAACACTTTTGTATCATCTGCAAATTTCAACACCTTGTTAGCTATATCATCGTCCAAATCGTTTATATATATTAAGAATAATATAGGTCCCAGTACTGATCTCTGTGGAACCTCACTCAAAACTGATTTCCAGTTTGAAGCCTCCCCATCAACAACTACCCGTTGTCTTCTGTCAATCAGCCATTTTTCTATCCAGTTAATTATACCATTTCCTATGCCATGGGCTTTTAGTTTAAGCAGTAATCTCTGATGTGGCACTTTGTCGAAAGCTTTTTGAAAATCTAAGTAGATGATATCTACTGGTGATCCATCATCTACCCACTTAGTGATATCTTCAAAAAAACATAACATATTTGTTAAGCATGACCTCGAATTTAGAAACCCATGTTGAGATGGGTTTATCAAGTTATGTTTAACAAGAAAATCCACCATGTGATCTTTAATTAGTCTTTCTAATAATTTACAAATCACCGATGTTAAACTAACTGGTCTATAATGATTTGACTTGTTTCTCGAACCTTTTTTAAATAACGGTATAATGTTTGCTTCTTTCCATTCTAAAGGAACCACTCCCTCTTCTAATGACAAGTTGAAAACTGTTGCAAGCGGTATGCTAATTTGTTCTACAATTTCCAATAGTAGTTTGGGTGGAATACCATCCACTCCAGGTGATTTATTATCCTCCATAGCCCTAATTTTCTTAGCTACCATTTCTGGGGTTACAATTAACTGTCTTAAATAGTCTGATTCTGCCCCCTTGAACTTAGCCTCTGGTACTGGCAGTGAACTAGTGTCTTCTCTGGTAAACACTGAACTAAAATACTCATTCAGGTCTTCTGCCATTAAGAGTCCTGATATTACATTTCCAGCACTATCTTCTAGAGGACCGACCTTATCCTGAACTTTCTGTTTGCTTCGAACATACGCATATAAACTCTTGCTGTCATGTTTTATATTACAAGCTAGTTTATGTTCATAGCTTCTCTTTGAATTTCTAATTTCAGCTGTAGCTTGGTTTAGTGCTTCTTTATAAATGTTGTAGTCTTCGTCATTTCCAATACATCTACATGACTTCCATATCATTTGTTTATACTTAATTTTTCTAATGGCTTCTTTCGATAAGTGTTTCTTTTTGGACCGTAACCCGTGTTTTTTAAGGGAACAAATTTCACTCTTTAAGATATTCCAGCATTCTGTTGCTATCTTATTCTTCAAGTGTGTTATTCCAGTCTATCTTTGCTAAATATTTCCTTATGTCCTTATATTTTCCTTTGTGGAAATTTCTTCTGTACTGCTTTTTACTATTCCTTTCTGATTTTACTTTGATGGTAAAATGTATCTGGTTGTGATCACTATTCCCCAGTGGCTCACATATCCTGACATTGTCAACTAATTCATTCTGTGAGGACAAAAGTATGTCTAACACATTCTCTCCCCTGGTTAGTTCTAGCACATGTTGAGAAAGAAAACTATCTTGTACTAAAACTAAAAACTTGTGGTCCTCACTACCCATACTCTGTAGAGATTTCCATTTTATATGCCCATGGTTGAAATCCCCCATAATAACACAGTCCCGTTTGCTCACTTCCCTTATAGCGTTTTGTATTTTTTCATTCTCTTCTATGCTTATGTTTGGACTTCAATAAACTAATCCAACTGTTAACGTTGAGTTTCCTGTAACTATGTTACACCAAACAGCTTCTTCGCAGTCTGCTTCTCTGTCTAATTTTATTTCATAAGCCTGGATAGATTCTTTAATATATAAAATAACTCCACCTCCCCTTCTTCCTATTCTATCTTTCCTAAACATTACATATCCTGTCAGTCCCAATTCGGCATCTGATTCATCGGTGGTTGCCCATGATTCGGTTATACCTATTATATGAGGGTCAATATCTTCTACCATAATGTTTAGTTCATTTCTTTTGTTTACTATACTCCTTGCATTTAAACAAACACATTTATATCCAGCTTCAGAACAGTTTTCCAGACTGTTTTTTGCTTAATTATTTTTGCTGTTTTTATCTATGCCTCCAGTTTCAGGCTTGTCTGTGAGTCCCCACTACGCATCTAGTTTAAATAGATGCAGCCTGTCCCACTGTCAACAGATCGCAGCAGGTTCTCTGAGAAAAATGCTGCCCCCTTTCCACTAAGATGGAGGCCATCTCTCATGTACATATCTTCCCTCCCAACAAAGTACCCCCATAGATCTATGGATCCCACGCCCTCTTCTTCACACAATTCGCTAGGGTTTGCGCCGTAGCTGAGAAACACGATAACTCAGCCCTGTACGCGCTAGCACGCAATCAGGGAGATATGGGAGTGTTCCGTCATATGCCAATCGTATGCCTTTCGTCAGTTCTTTACTTGGGAGGAGCTATACACACTGTAGACTTGTGTCTGGTTTCAACGCGATGCAATTCGCTACGCTACGTTTTAACCGCCAATCAAAACATTTAATTTAGAAACTCAGGAACTTAGTGCTTTCTCTTCGAGCAAGGCGGTTGTGTACCTTACACGCACACCGCAATACGGCTATCTTTGCATACACTTATCGTACACCACAATACGGCGGTCTCGGCATACACTTATCGTACACCACGATACGGTGGTCTCTATAGACATATCGTACACAACAATACAGCAGTCTCTGCGTACATTTATTGTGCAATACGTCGGTCTCTGCAGACACGTATTGTACACCACAATACGGCGGTCTCTGCATACACTTATCGTACACCACAATACGGCGGTCTCTGCTTACACTTACCGTACACCGCAATACGGCAGACTTTACATACACTTATCGTACACCGCAATACGGAAGACTCTGCATACACTTATCGTACACGTCAATAAGGCAGACTCTGCGTACACTTATCGTACACCGCAATACGGCAGACTCTGCATACACTTATCATACACGGCAATACGGCAGACTCTGCATACACTTATCGTACACCGCAATATGGTAGACTCTGCATACACTTATCGTACACCGCAATACGGCAGACTCTGCATACACTTATCGTACACCGCAATACGGCAGACTCTGCATACACTTATCGTACACCGCAATACGGCAGACTCTGCATATATTTATCGTACACCGCAATACGGCAGACTCTGCATACACTTAGCGTACACCGCAATATGACAGACTCTGCATACACTTATCGTACACCGCAATACGGCAGACTCTGCATACACTTATCGTACACCGCAATACGACAGACTCTGCATACACTTATCGTACACCGCAATACGGCAGACACTGCATACACCTCTTTCTGCCTGAACAATCAATTAGACCGCATAGAACATTGTTTCACATCCTTATGCTTATAGGATGTCCGCCACGTGTCCTACGTACTATCTGCCCTCCTTTTAGACACAGTCAAAAGAATGAAGATTGATTGAACCACCAAGACGACAAACAACCTGGCAACAAGTTATTATAAATTAATAATATTTGTATGCATAGTATGTATTTAAATAATAATACTAATAATACTAAATTCGACCCACTGGAGTTTTCTTGTAAATATAGATGCTAAACCGCACATAGTATTGAAATTGTAAAGCACTGACATTTATTTTTCCAGGACATCGTGTTTTATAAGTTATTTACCATCGCACGCACGCATTCTCACACACACACGCACGCACTCACACACACGCATACACACACACATACACACACACATACACACGCACGCACTCACACACACGCATACACACACACACACACACACACACACACACACCGATAGATGGGAGTACAATTAATGCATGTTTTGTGCGAGTTATTGCGAGAATGCGATTCAAAAATGCACAGTAAATAGATTAACAAATGTGAACAAAGTGGCGTCAGCATTATTTATTGCTGGTCGTTTCAAATGGAAAACTTAATGACACCATTGATTAGCTGAATGGCCTCACATGTTAAGTTGGGTCGTTCTATAATCAATTAGGAGCAGGTCTCTGTGGAGCAAGCGAATTAATAGTTCTGTTGCTAGAAAATTCAACACCAGCAGGCCGCAGATTAATTCCATTGCTGGTAATTGTATTTCAACATCATATTTATCTCACATAATTTATATCATTACTCAGTAGCGACGCGTGTCTTTACTTCAACCCGACTTTGAGTGTTTGTATCAACGCTGGCCTGGACGCAATGAACTGGTCTGGGATTCTCTCAGTGTCATGATTTTTGTGTCGTCACCATCTTGCATTTGACGTCGACATATTATAACCACGAGGCAGGGACGTGCAATACGTAAAACAATTTATTGGTTTTAGAGTAGACACATGACATCGTTGCTTTAAACATAAAAACGGTCATACAAACGATGTAGTTTTGCCATAACAGAATAACCTGAAAGAGGACCAATCTATTCGCAGTAAGAGAATTCTTACCAATTGTTCTAAAGGAATATTGTCATTAATACACAAAGTGCTAGAGTATTATAATAATGGAAATCTATATTATGGCAAAAACATATATACATAGACAAATGCATACATGCATGGGTACATACATGCATACGTGCGTGCGTGCGTGCGTACGTACATACATACATATATATGCATACATAGATGCTGTCATATACACATACATACATACGTACGTACATGCGCACGAACATACGTACATACATGCATAGGACCTACCTACATACATACATGCATGCATGCATGCATACATACATACATGCGTACATGCGTTCATGCGTACATGCGCACATACATACATACATACATACATACATAGGGCCTACATACATACATACATATATAGGGCCTACATACATACATACATATATAGGGCCTATATACATACATACATACATACATACATACATACATACGTACGTACGTACGTACATACATACATACATACACACATACATACGTACATACATACATAGGGCCTACACACATACATACATACATACATAGGGCCTACATAAGAACTCACATACCAACTCTCACCCACCCATCCGCCTACCCACATACACACGTACCTGCGTGTCGTACAAACAAACGTTTCTGTGCGATATTAATTAACATAAATATAACTGCAAATCTAGAGTATATTATTCTGTTGCATATTAAAACCAAAGTTTCAAGCAAAATGTTAAGCATCGTCGAACACATATATGAAAAATCGGTCCACCAAATTCGAGTTAATCGTGGATGTTCGCTGACCAATGCGAATCGTCCCTGCAAGACACGAATCTATGCTTTCTCCGGCGTAACCTCGCTGTTCTTGATGATGTAGACAGCCATGATGAAGCACACCAACTGCAAGAATAAACAAAGCAGGGAACTGTTACACCACTGCATGATTTATTTCATAAGATACATATTGCGTTTTTATTATAACAAGTCAGTGCGTTATTGGCTCTGCGCCGCTTAATAACAACTATGCGTGCACATACGCATTCACACACACACACACACACACACACACACACACACACACACACACACACACACACACACACACACACACACACACACACACACACACACACACAAACAAACAAACAAACAAACAAACAGACAGACAGACAGACAGACAGACACACACATACAGACAGACAGACACGCTCGTACGCACGCACACGCACACGCACACACACACGTGTTTATGCTCCCTCTATCTCTCTCTATTTTTCACCCCTCGCTCTCCGGTCTCTGTCTGTGTCTCCCTCTCCCTCTCCCTCTCCCTCTCCCTCTCCCTCTCCCTCTCCCTCTCCCTCTCCCTCTCCCTCTCCCTCTCCCTCTCCCTCTCCCTCTCCCTCTCTCTCTCCCTCTCCCTCTATCTACTTTTGATATTCCTGCATCACCCTCTTCCTATATGGTATCACCGCTCCCCTCTCAGTTGATCATATAACTTGACGGACTTGCACAAGCTGATATCAATGATCGATTCATTCCGTTAATACTTGCTTTCGTGTCTTGTCGGGCGAAACATGTTAATATAAGTTGTGCTATAATTAGAGCTTAAGCGAAATATACAGAGCCGCTATCTTACATCATGCGCGCACACGAGCAATCACCCAATAGAGCGGCAGAGGGCAGCGAGCGGTGAGAGCGGGGCAAGAGGAGGAGAAGTAAACGAAACCTAAATGAGACAGAGATTGGGGGAAGGACATGGGCTTAGGTTGGTAGGGAAATAGTGGAGGTGGGTGTAGAAAACAATAAAGGCAGATAGCTAAACAAACAAACATACAAATAAAAGTTGAGATAGAGGAAAGTGAAAGCGGAGAGGTAGGGTATAGGCGTCGGAACCGGAGAAGGGGCCTTGGGGGCTGAGCCTCAATATTTTTGATGAGGGGGCTGAAAATAGGATTAGCACCCCATTAATTAGGAAAGGGGTAGTGCAATTGGAGGTTTGTAGAGAGCTTCAAGGTGGGGTTTGATGGGGAGCGTCAGGGTGTACAATTGCAGGTTTTTAAGGAGTCTGAAGGTGTTTTTTGTTTTGGGTAGTCTCATGTGGGTGCAACTGGAAGTTTTTTTCACGACCCTCAGCCCCCCCCCCCGAATATTCAACATGTTCCGATGCCAAAGGAGAGGGATGGAGAGGGGTAGTGGGTGGGAGGGAGGGAAGAATATATATATGTATTTTTATATATATATATAATGGATAGAAAGAAGAAAGAGGAACATGACGGTATAATGGTAACACCTGCGTTCCACGGAGCACACCTAGACGGCGGTGAGTAAGACACGAAGTTGAGTACTGCAGATTACAGATCGAAAACAAGGTGCAGGATGTAGAACGTAGCAGTAATGAAAGTGAAAGTGGAATTATATAATTACAGTGAAACAGTTTGGCTGCGGTTAAGAAACGCGCATGTCATTTAGTTTTACCAACACAATAAATCTTCAAATAAAAGCGAGTAGCATCGGTGTCATGTTGCATGTTTGCAGAAACACTAAAGTTACTCTACCTGGAAGACCATTATGCCGGCGCACGCTCCTACGGCCGGCATGCGGTATGTGTCAAGAGCCTCCGTCACTTTGTCATTGCAACCCTAACCACAAACATACTGCAGCGTTAGGTAAATGAAGACCATTATTGACATAAAATGTAAACCGGTTCCTTTTGTTAAACTCATCTGCATAATTGTTTCAATGGTATGTCATTGGTCACTATTCAACTGCTGAAGTCACAGTAGCCTTTACGCTATTGCAGCGTATGTTGAGGAAGTCAATACGCATTGCACGCGATTGAGGCATCTGTATTTTGACATTCACCGGCCAAATAATTTTATTTACAACCGGCACACTCTGTCGTAACACATGCAGCAGTCCATATCAAAGCGCACAATTTGTATCACTAAACTCGTTGTCCATAAACATTGGACGTCAAATATGTGAAACTCGCATCTATATTTATTACGATTGGCGAAGTAATCACCAGATGCTCAAATCACGACTCAGCTGAACATGCATTTCTAAGCTGTTCCATTGAACAATATCAATTTATTCTTTAAATATGTGTGGGTAGACAGTCTGCTTCGTATGGACGGGCACTGGGAACTTGAAAAGCATGCAGTAACATACGAACGTCAACTAATATTATTTGACTAATACAATGTCAAAAGTATGTTATTTAACGTTCATTATTTCGTGTAATTTGAAAATTGCAGGTTGT
Source organism: Paraescarpia echinospica (assembly GCA_020002185.1). Classification (NCBI taxonomy): domain Eukaryota; kingdom Metazoa; phylum Annelida; class Polychaeta; order Sabellida; family Siboglinidae; genus Paraescarpia; species Paraescarpia echinospica. Next base: position 35,283,283 of record CM034540.1, on the reverse strand, counting down.
TTTCAAGATGATGTTTAAACATGAATTGTCAATCTGTTTACATCTGTTTTGCTACAAAGATTGTATTAGCCAAAACGCACGCTTTCATTACATCGATTGAACATCAACTAAACTGTTTCTTACGGGCTAAATTAATTGAAGAGCCAAATTTATCTTAATTATGGAGGGTTAACTGAATGCGGGAAGTTTAACTGAATTGAGGATGCTTACCCAAACAGAGACGGTAGTTTAATTGAATCACCGTGCTCGACAACCAATGGCTGCCAGCATGATTCGCATTAAGCACTGACAGAGTTAGTTTCCTTGAACCGTTCCACTTACCGTCTTCCAATTGTTATTTTCGTCGGTTGGAACAATTGTGCAGTTTTTGTCTTTCGGCACGCTGCTAGGGAACTCTCCTTCCATCTTGCAGCAAGCAACTGGCGTCTGCGACAAGAGTCTAATATTAATGTCTGCAAAATTTGGCATGTCATGCAGTGTCGTCAAAGACAATGACATTCGGTTGTCTAGACATTTGACTACGACACGAAATTACGAGATCAATCGATCAATCCACTTATAATCGAGCTTTCGTATGTATGCGGGTAGGTTAACTAAAATGTTTTCCTCTTAGACGGCTGGAACCTCGAGCGCCAAACTTGAGGCCAGTAGCACAGCAATACGAATATTATTTCACAATGCTACATTATAACGACTGGGGCCTATCGATGGATGTGAGCTTCACATTCTCTCCGAATTCGACATTTTGAACAAACAACAAATATCTACGAGCGTGTTATGGTTGTTATGTAACAATGGTGCGTGTTTTCTAATATTTGGTAAATATTACTATCACGACTGTCAACTATAAAGACACCCATCAGGTGACGGGCGTTTTTGCTAGTACATGTAATTACAAACAACTTGTTTATGATAACTGTGGTGGTGCAATGGTCTTAATTCACTGTGCATTGTCCGCGACGAAATAATGCGGTGGAATGGCAACCTTGGCAAGTCGATATGATTAATCATAAATTAAACACACACCAAAGTTTTTGTGTAACCAGGATATACTATAATTGCTTAGATTTAATCTTTGTGGATAGTCGTTATGCTTTATGCTTTTGCTTTAAGTTACACCGATTGGTTGATCTTACCACCATGGTAATCAAAACACGGTGTCCCTCGATGTCCATAGTACGAGTCTTTTTCCACTTTTCAGCCGTGTCGAAATCGTGATAATCTTTCATCCCACAGCATTTTCTCTGCAATCCGAGATAACATTATTGTGTGACTGTCGCAAAACTCTTACACATCCGGTGCTGAAAGGTAAACTTAAAGTGTACTAAAGCGTATAGTGGGCACATGCAGGAATATCTGGTGGATGAGTCCCCAAAGGTGTAGTGGGCATGTGCAGGAAGATCTGGTGGATGAGTCCCCAAAGATATAGTGGGCATGTGCAGGAAGATCTGGTGGATGAGTCCCCAAAGGTATAGTGGGCATGTGCAGGACGATCTGGTGGATGAGTCCCCAAAGATATAGTGGGTATGTGCAGGAAGATCTGGTGGATGAGTTCCCAAAGGTATAGTGGGTATGTGCAGGAAGATCTGGTGGATGATTCCCCAAAGGTATAGTGGGCATGTGTAGGAAGATCTGGTGGATGAGTTCCCAAAGGTATAGTGGGTATGTGCAGGAAGATCTAGTGGGTGTGTCCCGACGGTTTGATGAGTGTGTCCCCGAAGTCTGGTGGAACACCTGTATGGATGTGTGTGTGTGTGTGTGTGTGTGTATGTGTGTGTGTGTACGTGTGTACGTGTGTACGTATGTACGTATGTGTGTATGTGTGTATGCGTATATATGTATGTATCTATGTATGTATGTATGTATGTATGTATTTATGTATGTATGTATATATATATATATGTGTGTGTATGTATGTGCGTGTGCGTGTGCGTGTACATCATGTCATGTCATCATCAGCAGCAATCCCTCGTAGCCAGGATGATATTTCCATGGATTGTCGGTGTCATTTGGTGTGTATTCGCAGCTGGCTTATGAGTCCAATCTTTGCTCGGCACAACTTTCCACAGGGCGAACATGTATAGCCAGAATGTGGTAAGGATGATTTTAAAGATTTTCTATGGCTCTAATCTTCCTATCCTGACGCTTTTTGGCTACATTTGTTAGTCTGTTGATTTTGAATGACTGTGCAGTTTCGAGTAATCGTCCGCCATTTAGTTCGTGATAGAGCCTCATATTTACAGGTGTTCTGGTCAATGTCATATATTTTCAAGGTGGATGTGAGGACGTCTTTGTAGTGTTTAGGCTGTCCTCCTTTAGACGACTGCTTCAATGCTTGACATGCGTGCATGTATGTATATGTCCGTGCGTGCGTGTGTATATATATATATACACACACACATACTTACATACATGCATGTCAAACGTATATATATATATTTATTTATTTATATATATATACCACACGTTACTGTGTAATTGACCAGTTCAAATACGTGTTGTGTTGCAAGTGAAGTTGACCTTACCGTGATCATGAAGTAATTTAGTGTCAGAGACTTGATTGAGAAATCATCGATGCCTGCGTACGTCTTCTGTAACACCTTATCCGCTTCCGATTTCACACTTTCGTCCACCTGTATTTACAAGTGTGAGAGGTTAGAACTGCATTCAACATAATTCATACATGTGCAATCATTGTCGGAAACGAATCGCCATGAGGCAAGGCTATGTTGGTTCACGTTGACTTTTCGTTGTCTACAATATTGCGATGGCCTTACGATCGCCATGATAACCAGCACATACAAATCTTGTTTCATCACAACGACCAGTCGATTTCACACATACACCAAGTATAGTTTTGTTTCTACACGGATATATGTCAACAACAAATAAGTTACTTTAAACTGAAGTCCATTAAAATGACAATATCCCGACACTTTCGTTACCTTAAATGATAAACCCCTTACACGTATAACAATGTTGTGTTTTTGTGATGAGTAGCATCACGCTATAATTACTTCTTAATGATGATCCATTCGAATACCAATCGTACACACATAAACGTGTATAATTCATACACAGTTAGCGAACGTATGTTTGTTATGACATTAATCACATTGCTCTATAATAGTCATGTATCTTATGTTCATTCCGTTTCATATATTAAGTGATATACAGCCTGTAATTAAATAATACCAATTTACGATAAGATACCGTTTCTGACTTGCACGTTAGTTCCGTGATAATGTTGTCACGTATCAGTTGTAAGCAACAGCTCCATTATGGCAGTGCGACGTACCTTCTTTGTAGCAAATATGATGAGGACAGCCAGGAAAGCGATGAAGACCAATACAACAAAGAAGACGTACTGCAAACAAAACAATCGTAAATTAGAGTGTACGCCACCGTACAACATTCATACAATGTCATCATATATGGTGTAGGTCGCGCCATAAAATACGATGTCATCACGTGATATATCGACTAACAAGCGAGCTGGTGCAGCTAGCAATATACATATATTTTTAGTATGTATTATTTCACCTTATTGTCACACGAAAAAATGTAATGTTAGAAAACAAAGGTTACGTGCTTAAGACAATATTGTAGATCGATCCAACTTAATGACATCGATCTGTTCTGCCTGTTGATATGATGTATTTATCTATGATAATCGAAAAGCCAACAACCTGCATCACTGGCGACAACAACTACACAGCACTCTACAAAAACAACTGGCTACATTGATCACACTCAATACACTACCAATCAGGCAACAAACAACACTGATTACAATGATCACACACACAACATACTAGCAGCAAACAGCTCTTGTAACAATAACCACACACTAAACAGAACCAGCAAAACTAACCACACGTAAGACACTAGCAACCAACAGCACTGGCGACAATAACCACACACAAGACACTGGCAGCCAAAAACACCGGCGACAATAATCACACACAAAACACTAGTAGCCAACAACACCGGCGATAATAACAACACAAGACACAAGCAACCAACAACATCGGCGGCAACAACCACACACAACACACTAGCAGTCGTCAACACCGGTGACAATAACCACACACAACACACTAGCAGTCGTCAACACCGGTGACAATAACCACACACAACACACTAGCAGTCGTCAACACCGGTGACAATAACCACACACAAGACAATAGCAGTCGACGGCACTCACTATGATGAGCATGGTCTTGATGGCGCAGCAGGCGCCGCAGCAGCCAGACATGCCGAGGAGGAACAAGAAGAGTCCGAGGACGATGAAGGCGATGGTGATGCCATTGAGCAGGTCGTTGATGTCGTCGTCCGACAGCAGTGGATTGGCTGTGGCTTGTGCGTCGTCTATCTGGGCGCCTGACGCCAGGTCAGGTATGTTCTCTTTGATTTGGTCGACGACGCCTGCGGTCTGCTCCGAGGCCACCTTCAAGAAGATGCCCGCGCCGAGCAGCGCTCCCCCGATCACCTGGGCACGTAACGGCACACAGTCTATAAGCTACATCTATTTGTTTTTAATATTGATGGCCCAAATATTTTTTTTAAAGGACTATACAAGTATTTATTTGGGCGACCGCACGAATGTTTAACGCAACGTAGCATCGATGGGGTTATTAGTGTTTAAAGCGTTTCGGTTGGTTAAATAGAATATAAAACAATAAAAACAATAAATCGTGTTACTGCTGTAAAGTTTCACTTCTTAATTATGTTACTGAAAATGCGCGATTTGACAATTATCCAAAAAAATTACCGTTTTAGGTTAATTAAAGACAGACTAATAAATCAATATAACTTTGAAGGTGGAAGATTATTTGACTGAATTAGATGAAACCCCTAAACTAGCAACTTATCAATTACCCAATGGACATCATAATATATTTGGATCTGACATTTGGAGATTTCGTTTATACATTTTTTTCTTCTACTTTTTATATATGTTACATCCTACCTACGTACTACGAAACGCGACAAAACGAACAAACTATTTATAACAACGAACATTGGCAACAGAGACAATGAGATTTGTTTATGTGAATTTGTATTTAGAATCTTACGACGCACAACATTATCGGAAAAACAAGCAAAACCATCGTATAAATAATTATGACATTACCCCATGCATGTCTACACATACTTTATGCACACCCCATACCTGCCCTCGAGGTTACATTACGCCTAAACAGAACAGTTGGGTTTTCTGAAGTCCATAACATGATATCGTCGGGAAACCTATTTTTTATTCGTTCTTTGACGATACTACCGGATCATTAACTCGCTCGAATGGTTTGTGCTTATGTGTATGCGCGTAAATATGTGTACGTGTGCGCGACTGTGTGTGTGTGTGTGGTGTACATGTGTGTGCGTGTTTGAGTGTGTACATATACTGTGTATACACGTGTGTGCGCGGTATGTATGTATGTGTGTGTGTGTGTGTGTGTGTGTGTGTGTGTGTGTGTGTGTGTGTGTGTGTGTGTGTGTGTGTGTGTGTGTGTGTGTGTGTGTGTGTGTGTGAGAGAGAGAGAGAGAGAGAGAGAGAGAGAGAGAGAGAGAGAGAGAGATCGCAACTGTCCATACATATAATTTAAAGAGAAAAAGCATGTTAAAAAGAAGTGTCTTCAGTTGCTTCTTGAACACGATGGGGCAGTCTGTACCACGCATGACAAGGGGCAGATTGATCCAGAGGCGTGGCGCTACGCGTGAAAAAGCTTTGTCGCCTTGAGTACAAAGCTTGCAGCGCGGGACCTCGAGCAGGTGAGCGTCGGCGGAACGTAACGTGCGAGTAGGCTGGTGTCGAGTTAACAGGTCCGCCAGGTATGACGCAGTCATGCCGTGCAAACTGCGGAACGTAAGCAGGAGTAGTTTGTACTCGATGCGCTGTTTAATCGGCAACCAATGAAGCGCAATTAGAGCAGGAGTGGTGTGGTCGTGCTTCGTAGTTCTGGTTATGAGACGGGCTGCAGCATTTTGCACTCTCTGAAGTCTGGTGAGGAGATGGTCAGAAATCCCGTAAAGCAGGCCATTTCCATTGTCAAGACGAGACGTCACGTAGGTATCCACCATGTTCTCTGTCGTTTTCCTATCTACAAGATTTCGAATTCTTCCAATACTGTGTAGATGGAAATGTGCTACACGACATATGTACTGTACATGGCTGTTCATGTTTAAGGCATCATCGAAGAAAACACCAATGTTCCTGGCCACAGTGGAAGTAGGCACGATGTTATTGGCAAGTTCTATGTGCGGCATAGAAAGTTTGTTCTTGATATGCGGCGAACATATCACAATAGTCTCTGTTTTGTCAGCAATGAGTTCGAGTTTATTCATGCGCATCCAAGCTTGTATTTTAGCGACACATGCTTGTATGCGCTTCACAGCCTGGGTTGTGTCTTCCTCTGAGAGAGGACTGAAGGCGATATAGTGCTGGGTGTCATCAGCATCTGTGTGTGTGTGTGGGGTGTACATGTGTGTGCGTGTTTGAGTGTGTACATATACTGTGTATACACGTGTGTGCGCGGTATGTATGTATGTATGTATGTATGTGTGTGTGTGTGTGTGTGTGTGTGTGTGTGTGTGTGTGTGTGTGTGTGTGTGTGTGTGTGTGTGTGTGTGTGTGAGAGAGAGAGAGAGAGAGAGAGAGAGAGAGAGAGAGAGAGAGAGAGAGAGAGAGAGAGAGAGAGAGAGAGAGAGAGAGAGAGAGAGAGAGAGAGAGAGAGAGAGAGAGAGAGATCGCCACTGACCATACATATAATTTAAAGAGAAAAAGCATGTTAAAAAGAAGTGTCTTCAGTTGCTTCTTGAACACGATGGGGCAATCTGTACCATGCATGACAAGGGGCAGATTGATCCAGAGGCGTGGCGCTACGCGTGAAAAAGCTTTGTCGCCTTGAGTACAAAGCTTGCAGCGCGGGACCTCGAGCAGGTGAGCGTCGGCGGAACGTAACGTGCGAGTAGGCTGGTGTCGAGTTAACAGGTCCGCCAGGTATGACGCAGTCATGCCGTGCAAACTGCGGAACGTAAGCAGGAGTAGTTTGTACTCGATGCGCTGTTTAATCGGCAACCAATGAAGCGCAATTAGAGCAGGAGTGGTATGGTCGTGCTTCGTAGTTCTGGTTATGAGACGGGCTGCAGCATTTTGCACTCTCTGAAGTCTGGTGAGGAGATGGTCAGAAATCCCGTAAAGCAGGCCATTTCCATTGTCAAGACGAGACGTCACGTAGGTATCCACCATGTTCTCTGTCGTTTTCCTATCTACAAGATTTCGAATTCTTCCAATACTGTGTAGATGGAAATGTGCTACACGACATATGTACTGTACATGGCTGTTCATGCTTAAGGCATCATCGAAGAAAACACCAATGTTCCTGGCCACAGTGGAAGTAGGCACGATGTTATTGGCAAGTTCTATGTGCGGCATAGAAAGTTTGTTCTTGATATGCGGCGAACATATCACAATAGTCTCTGTTTTGTCAGCAATGAGTTCGAGTTTATTCATGCGCATCCAAGCTTGTATTTTAGCGACACATGCTTGTATGCGCTTCACAGCCTGGGTTGTGTCTTCCTCTGAGAGAGGACTGAAGGCGATGTAGTGCTGGGTGTCATCAGCATATGGATGCATGTTGATCCCGTGCCGACGTGCGATATCACCGAATGGTGCCGTGTAACAAATGAACATGTGCGGGCCGAGAACGGAACTTTGCGGGACTCCGAACGTCACTGGAGTTTCCGCTCATTCTCGTCCGTGCACTTGAATGCTCTCACTTCGGTTGGCCAAATACGAATCAAACCAGGCAAGAGATGTTCCAGTTACTCCAAAACGATCTCTGAGGCGCGATAACATGATCCCGTGGTCGAGTGTGTCGAATGCTGCTGAGAGATCTAGTAGCACAAGTATGGCAGCCTTGCGCTCATCCAATATACAAAGCAGATCGTTGCATATTCTCAGCAATGCGGTCTCAGTGCTGTGATGCGGACGATAAGCAGATTGCATTTGGTCATAGAGTTCGTTGTCGGATGGGTGTTTGGAGAAACGGGCAGCAACGATCTTATGTGCAATTTTTGACACAAAAGACAAGGCCGGAACGATGATAGATGTGACAGCAATCAGGATAACACAGGAATCGTCCGGGCGCAGCAATGTGTGTTTGTCGTGGGTATCAAGATCGCGTCTGATAATGTCAATTTTCTCCGTGAAATAATTGCTGAAGTTGTCAAGCAATTGTCCGAGGTGGTTGTCGGGCAGTGCTGGCAGGTCTTTTGTATGCAGCAGAGAACCAACTATCCAATACAGAGTTTTGGGGTTGCCAGACTGTTCGTTGATTTTGTTGGTATAAAATGTGGCTCTGGCAGTGTACAACATCTTCTTCACTCGTTCTCTCTGGTTGATGGAGATTTCTCTGTCGATGGTCAACCTGGACAATCTTCATCTTCGCTCCTTCCGGTGCCTCTCCTTCCTGGCTGATGGAATTTCGTCATCGACCCACGGCGCATCAGGTCGGATGGTGAGCCATTTCGTTTTCAGTGGTGCGTGTTTGTCAAGCAACTCGCTCAGGACATTGTTGTTTTGAGCTACAATGTCGTCTAATGATTGTTCACGCTTTGTGTGTAATGTGGAGTTCACAGTATCCGACGAGAACGATGTGAGATTGATCGCCTTTATCTTGTGGTAAGCGTTCTTTTCTCTCCGAAATGGAGGCTTGCGCGTTGCAAGACGGCAGTGCATAGCATGGTGATCAGAAATAAGCTCGGCGACCACTGTGTCAGCCGCACAGGAGTTAGTATGGCCTATCACAAGGTCTAAACTGTGGCCTTCTTGATGCATTGGTTGTTGGACATACTGCGTCATGTCATGGCAGTGCAACATGTCACGGAAACGTTTCACGTGAACGTCAGTGTTAATGTCAAAGTGAAAATTAAAGTCGCCAACTATAACAAGTTCATCAGGTAGTGTCGCATACGTGTTAAGAATATATGCGAAGTCATTGAAGAAATCGACAACCGATGATCCGTTCTTCTTAGTTGGTGGTGGGCGATAGACAACAAGCAAGATTATACTTTTCCCGTGTGATGTTAATTTGGCGCTCATCGCTTCGAAGGACTGAACGTTGTTGACAGTTTTCACTGCTGTTGTTTTTATGGAATCTTTATGCAGTATCGCAATGCCGCCACCACGACAACTGGATCTAGGATGGTGAATGAGTTTATAACCAAGTGGTGTGAGAGCCCTGGTTACCGGGAGGTCGGAGTCTTTGTTAGAAAGCCAAGTTTCGGTAATGGCCACAACGTCGAGATCGTGTACGCAGACGTGGTCTAAAATGTCGGTCGTTTTGTTGCGAACAGATCTTGAATTTATCAGGCATAAGGAGGCTTGTGTAGTCGGACAGCATAGTGGATTTGGGGAAAGAGTCACGGAAATCAGGTTATCTCTGTATCTGTATCTGTGTATTACGTTGACCAATCTATCTTGATCATTAAACAACGGTTGGTTTATTGTTGGAGGAAATAACAACAACAACAAAATATACAAAAGACCAAAAGTATGAGAGAAGAGAAAAAATATATAAAATTGCCGTTGTCTTTTTTTAATCGGCAACCGTAGCGGTCCCTGGAGATAAACCCTGCCGACACAGCCCTAGTCCCTAGGTTGACCTAGGTTGTCATGTACTTGTGAAGATGTGCGCACACAGTTGCTCGGTGGTCGATAACCGATCACTGTGGAGATAGGTAGTTGATTACTTCCACCTCGGTATCCACGCTTCGTTGGTCGTCTTGACGCAATGTCAAGTCCAAGTAAAATGTTCCAAGCACTGGCATTCAAGCGTGAAGAATTGGAACGTGCCCCTTGAGCCAGTTGATACAGCTGACAAGCTGTGTATGTGTAGCAGGCTTGGTCAGGCGTGGTCATAGTGGGTAATAATCACTGAAGCTGACGGCAGAGCTGCACACTGGTTCAGCAGACTTGTTGGTAATGTCGCCGATTGTTGTCACGCACGAGTAATCACTGGCACAGCACATCAAGTAAAATGACAGTTCATAAAAACATTTAAAACTCACAGATATGCTGCATATATCTTAAATCGTCCGTTGAACACCAATACAAATGTGCTTGCAATTTCCTCTGTCAAATAGTAGCGGTGTTAGACAGTTATAACTCCTACAAAATCAAAATCTCATGCAGCACTTATAAGGCGCAGCCACACAGGCGCAGCCACATATATCGGAATGTATGTGTATGCGTGCGTGTGTGTGTGTGTGTGTGTGTGTGTGTGCGCGCGCGCGCGTGTGCGTGTCATTGTAATTCGCACTATTGCTGTTTTCAATAATCTCTTCCATTATGCTGTGTTTTGTTGCTGTTATCAACATTCGTTGTCTGTTATTCTATCAATACAAAATATTAATATTCTCGAAATAATGATCGAGGTCGATATAATTATCGACGTAGGCCTGTTAACAATTGTGTTTTCCATCGCTGGTGAATTGTTCTCTTTTATTTGCCAGACGTCTTTTCTAATCCCAACGTACGTCATTGTGCTGACCTCGTGTGCAATGTAGGTAACTTGAAATTGTTCGTTGCTAAAGTATTGTTATTTGCATTGCTTAATGGACGACTAGTGTTGAATGCATTGAAAGACGACGCGGCTGGTGTAGCACACCACACAGCCGTTGAACAATAGGCTGTCAGTGCGAATGGCAAACATTAGAATGCAATAATCGTATTCAAGTATAAGCTTATAAGAGGGACATAGAACGCCAGTAAAGGGACATACATATATGACCTCATGGAAGATTTTAGGTGCACATCAGTTTTCATACGAGAAATCGAGGTCGCTGTCTGAACGTTCACAGTAGAAGAAGAAAGAATATCCAAAGCATTAAACTGTTAGTAGGAAAACTTCATCAAGTGCGTTGCAAATGGTTAGTTTGCATTAACTTTCTTGTGTGATTGTACCACTCAAAAGGTGTTGTGCTAATATTTAAATTGATGATACTTATATAGTAGTTCATCCGTACATTACGTCACGCTTGCGGGGGTGGAAGTTTAGTAATAATAATAAAAGTATTTATATTGCGCCCGATCAATCGAAAATTCTCTCCGGCGCTTTATATACATTCAAAGTGATATTTTATATTAAAAAATGCTAACAAAATAAACATGCAAAATTCTATAACACAACGTTAAATAAATTTTTTTATAAAAAATATGTTTAAAATTATCATAAAACTGCTAATGGTATATGAGATATATGAGCAAGTGTGACGAAGCGTTACATGGGGTGGGGGATATTTAGCTCAACGTCACGAGTTTTGAAATGTTGGCTCATCGAGCTGTTGGTATCAAACTGATAGAGCATCATTTTTTGCAAGTTTTTTGTAGAGATTTAAACAGTATTCCAAAGAAAAACTATTGTTTTATTACTTTTACACACACATATTTTTGTGTAAATAAAAAAAAACAATACAAAAAGCAAAGAATAAAATTATAATAATTATTATAAATGTATGCATTATATTGGGTATTTGCCAAAGCGAACGTAATTTTATGGGAGTGCACATATCAGCATTACGAAGCGTGACAACGGGGTATAGGTGGATCTAAACAAATCGACAAATAGCGTAACGTACTTTATGGATGACCCCATAGGATCGGATCGTCCCTTAATCTAAAGCAACATCTATGTAATCACAATAAAAGTACTCGTATAGCGCCCGCTTATAAGAGGCAGCTTGTGTAATGCCTGGTAATTTTAACTAAAACTTATATTTAAACAAACAATGGTTTGTTTCTAAAATGTACTGCGCACATTGGCTGCGGCCTGAACAAACCAGCGAGCATCGTGCGTGACCATCTGCGAAGTTTCGTTGTCTGAGAACCATTATCGTTGTTATGTGTATCAAATAACATCGACAATGAATAACTTATTAATTAGGCATACATCATGACTGTGCTGTTTTATTTGAGTACGTACGTGTTCCTGTTTCTTAAGAAAACACTATTTGACTGACACATAAAGAGCAATTTTGTAGTAACAATGAATGCGACGTGTTATCTTACCACGAAAACGATGTTAATGATGACTAGAAGAGTCCTTGCGCAGCCTCTCAACCCCATCGCGTCGTCACTCCGTCTTCAACCGCGGATCAACTAACTTTTCTGAAACATAGTTCCGAGTTGAATTATTATATTCTGCAGGTGTATGGGTGACTCACATGCGTTGAACCGGCACAAAATCAATAGACACGGGTAAGGAATTATATTAACCGATTAAGGTTCTTTTAACTACACTGGCGTACCTAACGCCGTGTATTGACATAAATCTTCTGTTGGTAAGACGGTTATTGTGCGTTGGCCGGGTCGTAAGTGTTATTGATTCATATTGGTCAGTAACGCATGTGCGTGCATGCGTGACGTTCTGAGGGACGCCCGCGGGTTATGTACATTGCCAGTGTGTCTGTGTGTGTGTGCCTGTTGCCTTCTTGCATATGCATAGTATGTAGAAAAGATTGGGGCTAGTTGAACCACGTGAGAGGTTAAACTATTCAATAACATTCTGAAATATATTAACATAAAACGTTAGCTGTTCGCTCTAGTGTATAACAGTTACATTACGCTTGATGGCACGTCAAAACTCGGAACAGTACAGTCAGCTTTATTATTTTTGTGTGAACTGAATAAAACATTCGTCCTGTGAAGATTGTATTTTTATTGATGGTAATTCCGGAACCATGTTCTGTATCAGAAAGTTGTATTCAGCGTATTCATGATAAAAGAAATCAAATAATTGTATAACGCAATTTGACGCAGATGTGTAACTATTTCCGTCTTTCTTCTTCTCTACATTATGATAGGTATTACAATTGGGACAGAATTAGATGTATCATAAGATGTCAACATACGTGTTGATAAAAACATCAGGAAAATAGTAATGATACATTATGCGTGTTTCTACTAATTGACACCTTCGCCTGTTTCAACTAACCTCAACCGCATATTCTATAAAAAAAATAACTAAAACAAGTTCCAACATATTATTATCTTTAAAACAAAAGTGTTTTCATTTTGTTTCAGTGTGTGTGAGTGAGTGAGTGAGTGTGTGTATGTGTGTGTGTGTGTGTGTGTGTGTGTGTGTGTGTGTGTGTGTGTGTGTGTGTGTGTGTGTGTGTGTGTGTGTGTGTGTGTGTGTGTGTGTGTGTGTGTCGGCTCATAATTTTTGATAATGCAAACAACGGCCACTTATTTGTGTCAATCGAAAACCTCTTCCAGCCGCCCAGCGTCACTCACAGTATCTCTGCAGCAAAACCTCAATACCATCCGCATTCCACACAGTAACAAATTCGCCTGTTTCCTTTGGACGATAACGTATTGGAATTAAATATAAGACACACAAATGTTTTATTTATTTAAACAAGTTAACAACAACGTTTGATACCAAGCAAACACGACTAAATAACAAACACCACACCCTTGCCACCCTGACAGTCTCCTTTGGGTGTGGGCCAGTATTCAACACAAGACAAGGCGTGTTCGAATATTATTCGCTGTGATTATAATTATAATGACTGAATATCATTATAATTATAACTCTCTGGTTTCACCCATGCCTATACAATAACAGAGCAGTCGAGACAAATATATACGACTAATATAATGATTACGTAAATAAAATCGTAGTGTTTTAATTAAAATGTAATATAGCACCGGGCAATGCCAATGGTAATCTATAGAAACGCTGGCAGGAAGCAGGGCCGTGACTCAGCTGTTAGTGCTGACATTCGATCGGGTGTCATAATGTCCTCAGAAATTTCCAATATCGATTCATTTCTATAACCATGATGTTGGGTAGTTGTCTACTAGTTGAACAGCTGAATGTAGTCTTTTAAACGTTATTCAATATATTTCTTGTGGTGACACCCCTAAAATAGTCAGTTACATTTATAGTTTTGCATGTTGAAAATACACGTTGATTACGTCGGCTGTCACAAACAGCACGCCTAATATGGTGAGACATGTTTTTATTAGTAACTATAAATTATGTTGTTGTAAAGTACATGTTGCTTTGGGTGTTCCTGAGAAAATGTGCACAGTGCATAAGAGGCTTTCAATTGTCCACTTTCAGTTAGCTCATGTAACTCTCCTTGATTGAGTGATGTCTTAAAGCATGACCAAGGACGGTTACATAACTGTTATGTCACATGCTCTTACTCATTCATGCACACACACACACACACACACACACACACACACACACACACACACACACACACACACACACACACACACACACACACACACACACACTCACACACACACACGCACACACACACACACACACACACACACACACACACACACACACACACACACACACACACACACACACACACACACACACACACACACACACACACACACACACACACACACACACACACACACACACACACACACACACACACACACACACACACACACACACACACACACACACACACACACACACACACACACACACACTCACACACACACACACACACACACACACACACACACACACACACACACACACACACACACACACACACACACACACACACACACACACACACACACACGCACACACACACACACACACACACACAAACACATCTTGTCTTTGGATTTGCAGTCATAGTAATAGAAGCGTACAGGCCTTTGCATCATATATTCATTACTTTTATGTTGTGATTCTGTGGTTAAGGAAGCACACTCACACGCACACAAACTGCTTCTAAACAAAACAATCGTGTCTAATATCGCGTACGTCGGCCTAACACCGCGCACGTCGGCCTTACACCGCGTACGTCGGCCTAACACCGCGTACGTCGGCCTAACACCACGTACGTCGGCCTAAAACCGCGTACGTCGGCCTAACACCGCGTACGTCGGCCTAAAACCGCATACGTCGGCCTAACACCGCGTACGTAGACCTACTATCGTGTACAATTACATCGTTATGAGGACAAAGGTTGGTGATATTTTCTGTAAACGATTGCGGAATATAAATATACCACCTCATTGACAGGGTGGTAATATAACGTTGTGTGTTAGTTGTTTCAATGTGATTACAAGTCAGACTTTCTTCGTGTTTCATTGGTTTTGTACAAAATGTCAACACATATTTTCTTAGTGTAACGTTTACTAGATACCATTCACATTATAGACATACGGATAATTCACAACGTTTCATTGCCGAGATATATATCTCCGTAAACAAATAGTAAAATTGATAAGAGGCCTCTACGCGACTGGTAGGTTCATGCACACAGATGAATTATTTTCTTGCGTATGCTTGTATTAAATTTAACTCATGAGTTCAGGATTCCAATGAACTTACAACGTATAGCTACGTCGTTAGGTTCCATTTTACATTGTCACAGTCAGCCTATGTAGTTCCTAATGTGATGATGCGTACACAGTATGCTGTGCGGTATTTCGCCGACAACTCTAGTCTACGATTGCAGCTGTTAGCGTGAAACAGCCGTTGTGCAAAATATGACGTAATGTATTGCTTGCCGATGGATTCCTAGAAAGTCATCCCGAGTAACCAAGACAACATAGATGCTCACAAATTCCGAATCTACGGTGTTGCTTACATATAGAAATACTTAGCAACAAAATCGATGAAGGCTGCAATTTGGGCCGTTGCTAGCCAAGAGGTAGAGAAAGCTTGTAACTCACGTCGATTTCAGCAGGATTTCTAAAGGTGTCAGTTTACCTTATGGAAATAGCACATCATGACTATGAAAACGTATTACGTTTGTCTGGCTACAGCATTGACAATACTGCCAACGTCTCAATATTTACCTTGCTTGTGTGAGATCGACAATTGTTCGGCAGAGATCGAGCGGACAATGGTTCACGACGAGCGTTTGGTTCGAGGACAGGGTCTGCCCAATAGATCCTCAGCTGGCCTCTCAGGAGTCGGCGTATTTTTACACACCGACGTAATCTCAAAGCTGCTCTACGAAAATACCGTAACTGGAAACGTTATCTGGTGTTATCTTATCACTGCGATCTGGGAGATTTCTGCGAGATCCAACCCGACGGGTGGTAAACAGCGCAGGAACAGCGCAGGTATGCGTCGTTCGTGCTGCTACGCGACTGATGTGCCTGGCGAGTGTGCCAAGACTTGTCGGCACGCACCATAATGCCCAATGTTGCGCTAATGAACACGCTTAGTCTCTGACGGCCAATAAGTGCCGGTGAGGGATGTTCTCAAAACGGCACGTATATATATATAATATATGAATCGGTGAATTCGAAAAGGGCCCAACTCCACAGTTTTTTTATTTTCACTTTATGCATTAAACTTAATCTTGGTCTACCAAGCAATGTATGTCCATTGCTAGAATGGCCCGATTTTTATACAAGTGTGCTCCAATGCACAGCTAATAGGTTGAAGTTAATTCAATAACGGCCCAACTCCTGGAGTTGGGCCCTTTTTGAATTAAAGTTCCTGTTTGGTCAATAGAGGGCAGCAGAGTCATCTGCCAAGTTAAGATGGCTGTCCCTCTAGAGCGTGTGGTTGATGCTGACGATGAAATAAGACCAAAAAGAAAGAGGAATGATACTGAATGGGCAACAAATAAAACAAAGCGTCTAAGAGCTGAAGGAAAAGAATATATTAACATCAAGGGAGATCAAGTCAGTGCCCGGAAAACCGGAGATAAATGCAGGTATGAAATAGCTCTGCAAAGTGCAGTTGATCATTGGAAACACTACTTACCGTAAAATATTAATTTACGTGTCCTCTAAATTTATATAATTTTATGTGAAATTTGAAGATAAAGTTTTAAACGAGTTGGCATTATTTCAAGAAAGATAATTAACGATCTATCAGTTATGTCTACTTATGAGGATATAAAATTGTTTTTAGCATAATTAATACAAACTATGTACTATGTAGATTGAAATAAAATATAAACAATGCACAGGTGGCTAAGCAGTTTATTTTTGCTATGTGGACCTGATTAGACCTGTTTAGTTGAATTACTGAGGATTGATCATGTTAGATAGTCACGACTTCTATTTATTTAGATATTAATACTAATTCTAGCTAACAGCATTATTTCTTTGGTGCACGTATTGTAATACGTTGTCGATGCCATGCCACACCTGACATTGCTACATATTGTTATACATTTTTTATTTTATGTTTTTTTGGGTTTAATTTCAGGTGTCGAAGAAGATGTCTTCAGTCATTCACTTTGGCTACAGAAGATGTTATTTTGGAAAATTTTAATGAGATTGCGAATCATGATGGGCAGGATGCGTACTTATCAGCACTGATATCATCCACTGAAACTAAAAGGCGGCGTCTAAAGAATCAAGTCGCTGCGCGTGAACAGAAGTTTCAGTTCAAGTACAAGGTAAAGATCGGCGATGAAGAAAAAATGGTCTGTCGGGAAGGTTTTGCCAGCCTTCACGGGATTGGTACCAAACGGGTGCGTCGTATTTCTGCTCACGTGGCAGAAGGAAGTACCCCAAAGGACAAACGTGGACAACACAACAACAAGCCATGTGTCTCCGATGAACTTAGAGAAAAGGTGGATGCCGATATCAGAAGCTTCCCCTTTCGAGTTTCGCACTATGTAGGGAACGGGAAAAAGCGCAGATACTTATCATGTGAGTTAAGTATAACGAAAATGTACACCTTGTTCTTGGAACTGTTTTATCCAGAACAGTACTTGGAGTACAAACGTGGGTTGGACAATAGAAGGTGAAATGCGAAGTTAGATATCGATTATACTACGATTACTTCAGATCCAACTTCAACTATGGTTTTGGTAGGCCAAGGACTGATGTATGCTGCCAATGCACTGAATTTGATGCAAAAATCAGTGCTGAAAAAAACACTGCAGTAAGAAAAAAATTAGAGATCAAGAAGCGTCTCCACAAGCAGAAAGCCAAGGTCTTTTACAACAAGTTGTCTGCATGTGCCCAGATAGCTAGAGACCAGCATGACACCGAATGTCTCTGTTTTGATTTTAAGCAAAACATGCCATTTCCGCACGTAGCTACAGGTGACGTATTCTACTCACGGCAGCTGTGGCTCTTTGTTTTTGGAGTGCACTCGGCAAAATCGGGGAAAGGCACAATGTACACATGGCCTGAAACACAAGCTAAACGAGGCGTGAATGAGGTTTTGAGCTGCTTGGCACATTACATCGAAGCAAACATACCTAACCAGTAAGAAAACTATACCTGTTCACCGACGGATGCCGCGGTTAAAATCACAACCAAATAATGGTCCATTACCTACAGACACTAGTTATAAATGGTCGCTTTGACAAGATAGTTCACCAACTGCCAGCCACAGCTTCCTACCTTGTGACAGGGACTTTGGGGTTATTAAAAAACTTCAACGAAAGAGAGAGTTAGTGGAGTTGTATGGAGAGTGGGAAGAAATGATCAAGGAAAAATTTACATTGATTTCTATGACTGGTAGAGACATGTTGGATTTCAAGGGTCATTTGCAGAATTTTTACAAGAAATCGGTGACAAAAGATGGTGCAAAGTTCTCTATCTCAAAGTACAAAGTGTTGGAATATTCGGCTGAACTCAAGTATAATGTTGTTGTGTCCGATACCATGTCTGCTTGTCTCACGGGTAAATTTCGCCTTCTCAAGCCTAATGTCAGCGAGGTTACGTACCCTCAACAGCCTCTGTACCAAGATCAGCTGTTCATCAACCCAGCAAAGTTAGCAGATGTCGGAAAACTGGCTAAATACTTGACCCAACCAGCCCAAGCATTTATCGCTCAGTTGACTGATACCAATGCAAGAGATGGTGATGAGTCGGATTTCGGAGAGGAGGACTGAAGTCTACTTTTAACCGAAAACAATTAATCATGTATCCAGTCAAAGCCACATAGATTAGGTTTACGTTGATTAGTGCTCTTTAAGATATGTTTGATAATATTACCATAAAACACAAGACTATGATGGTGATGTAGTTTTAGGTGCATTGCACAATAAATGAACAACTATGAATAAATTAGCATCTTGTCTCAATTCTTTGCCAATGCAATAAGATGGTTAATTCAAAAAGGACCCAACTCCATGACCTAAGTTAGTCTGCCACATATTTATCTGAAATGCAGTTATCATTATAATTTGACCCTGGGTACTACTAATAGTATATTTTACAAACATGCTATAGTTAGTCATTAAAATTGTCAGGTTATGGATATAATTAGAACAAAATGCTCTCCTGGACAATTTAGTTAACTGGAGTTGGGCCCTATTTGAATTCACCGATTCATATATATATATATGCACAGGTATATATATACAGGTGTGTGTGTGTATATATATATATACGAATACCACTCGTCCGTGGTGGGAGACGAAATGCAACGGAGCATACACCAGGGGATATTTAAATTTATTGTACATGATCGGTTTTATAAATACGGAATTACTTGCGTTTGTCTTGTAAATTCTTAATGTAAGACCAGAATCGCTTAGGTTTCCATTTACTGTTTGGTAAAATGATTACGGACACCTTCGACTAATTGTTTTATTTGGTTTCTGACGTATCTATAGACTTAGTCCTCTTTAACAAACTGAAATAAACACATACATTTGTGCGCGCGCACTGATTGTTAGGGTACTATGTTGAAATGATATCCTTCACTTGGCAATATAGCGCTAATTATGACATTTGTTTAGTTGTGCTTCACTTAAGGGTCTTGCCGCGTCAAGTCATTTAATTAAATAGCTGTGCAGCGTTAATCCGTTTCCATTAACTTAATGATGCAGTAATTCATTAATTTAATTAATTTGTTCGTGTCCTCAAACGAATTGCCGAATGACGCGCAATTCTGCTGACATGAATGAGGTAAGCGTATCGAGAAATAACAATCTGAAATATTAATAGGAATGCAAAACATCACGTATCGGCTCACTAGTGTTGCCCGACCCGCATAAATAAGCTATTATCCGTTTACCTGCACTGAACTACTTCGGGCACGAAACTGTGTCCATTGTGGGATAAGTCGTTACCTATGCATCGTGGCTAACGCAACAACACTTGGCGCCGTGATAATAATCGACGAGACGCCATTGCCTCAACGAACACAAACACACAACACACAACACACATCACACAGCACACAACACACAGCAAACAGCACACAACACATAACACACAACAAACCATACACAACACACAACACACAGCACACAGCACACAACACACAGCACACAGCACACAACACACAGCACACAACACACAGCAAACAGCACACAGCAAACAGCACACAACACACAACACATAACACACAACAAACCATACACAACACACAACACACAGCACACAGCACACAACACACAGCACACAACACACAACACACAGCAAACAGCACACAACACACAACATACAACACACAGCAAACAGCACACAACACATAACACACAACAAACCATACACAACACACAACACACAGCACACAGCACACAACACATAACAAACCATACACAACACACAACACACAGCACACAACACACAGCACACAACACACAACACACAGCACACAACACACAACACACAGCACACAGCACACAACACACAACACACAACACACAGCACACAGCACACAACATACAGCACACAACACACAACACACAGCAAACAGCACACAACACACAACACACAACACACAGCAAACAGCACACAACACACAACACATAACACACAACAAACCATACACAACACACAGCACACAACACATAACAAACCATACACAACACACAGCACACAGCACACAACACACAACACACAACAAACCACACACAACAAACCACACACAGCACACAGCACACATCATCCACACACAACAAACCATACACAACACACAGCACACTGCATACGACACACGACACATGACACACAACACACAACACACAGCACACAGCACACTACACAACACACAACAAACAACAAGCGTATGTGTGTAGCTCGTTAACTCTACTTTCGTGTATGTCGGGTTGTTTACGTATGACCACTGCAATGGCAAGGGGATAGTTTGAAACCGCGCTGTGTTAATTACAGTGTAATAAACACCTGGTACTGCCATTCGAAATCTAAACGAACACTGGCAGCCGATAGAACCCATATCTGATACAGCTGTTAGTAATGTACAGTCGAGCGGGTGTCATAAAGTCCTCTGGGCTTCCAATATCGAGCTTCGGTGAATCGACGGTCGCTTCTCATTTATCGTAAACACACCGCAGCCGCCAGCCCACAGGCGCCATGGAAACGGGCTATACAGTCGCACATCATGCAGTCTAGAGCATCCAACAATCAATATTATAAAATAACGGTTAAGTCAGGATATAATCAATAACCAAGCTGAACATATTATAGTAAGCATGGACAGAAGTGTGTATATAGTTCAGTGCGATAACAAGTTCATAGGAATCTTAAATCGCTTTACAACCCCCTGACAGACCTGCCCATTCGAACACCATTATTGACTTCTCTGGGAAGCTATTTTAGACGGGTACTTATTTATATAGCTGAGTGCTTATACAAAGATTTCCGGAGTTCGTATATGATGTATACCGTTTGAAGTGAAATGACGTTGCTTCTGTGTAGTATCAAAGATACTACATTAGTACATATACTTAGTCTTTGGTATTATCAAACATCAATTTATCTAGGATGACCCCTTAATGACATTACTTGTGTAGGGCCGTTAATCAAATGTATGATCGTCCTCAATAAAGGGAGACTACTACTAAGCTGAGTGTTTATGTGTGTGTGCGCGCGCGCATGTGCGTGTGCGCGTGCGCGTGCGTATGCGAGCTACTGCAGCATTTTTGTAGTTCTTGCGGTGTAGTAGCGATATATAATAACAACACCACTTGTTGAAAGCGATGAAAGTGAAAGTACCAGAGACAAAAACCAAGACAATGAGATAGTCAGGGGGCTTATCCTAAAAAAACACCTCGATTGTTCACATTTTTCTACAAGCACCATTTTTGGATCAGCATTAGATATGGTCATGACATTTAATTTTTTCGCGGAAGCCGAGCTGAGCTCTCGCTGTGGCGGCCATATTTGACAAATTCAATATGGCCGCCGTCCAGAGATAGGTTGTGTAATAACTTAAGAACCAAAAGTAGTAGAACCATAAATGAGACCAGTTTTTGCGGAGTTTCGAGAATGGGGAACCCGTTTCTGGTGTTATTTAGTCGATTCCAGGTCGAGGTCACATGACAAAATCAAATTCAAGGCTTGTTTGGCTAAAAAAAATGAGCATAGGATCACTGTAACAGCGTTATATCGCAAGCATGTTGTCCACATTTTATCACGATATCAATGTCAATGTGTTGCAATAATAAATATAATATATGTTTTGACAATTTATGCTCCTAGTGGAAAATGTACCCTAGTCACTGTCGGCTTAAGACTTAGGCATACGAGCTTGCAGTATGCTTATTCTGCGTCCATTGATATACTCATTAGTCATGGCAGATATCTCTAAGTTCTGTTATAGTGATTTTTCTCATCTATGTCATTATAACGAGTAAAATGTTCGTACGTCCCGGGTACCAAATGAAAATGTACTTAAGTCTTAATCTAGCCAATTACCTTGCTACACAAGGTCACGTGATACCAAAATGGCTGATGCAGATAATGTTGAGGTGGAATAATGTGGCCGCTGAAAATGATTGAAGTAAGAGACAAAGCAGCCAAAAGCACTTTACCATGGATGGAAGACTCCTCTTCAGCACAGAGTCTGGGGTGGTGCTCTCCAACAAGCCGTTCTATGTGTTAGCATTCCAGCCCTACAACCACACAGAGGCACATACGCGTATCATCTTGCATCTAGTTCATGCCTCGTCGCAGGGTCAAGAGAAAGCGTTCCTGCGCACTGTCGACACCGACATCGTTGTTCTTGCCGTCGCTTTCTTTGAAGAACTTGACCTTTCAGAGCTTTGGATAGGCTTTGGTAGCAGCAAGAAATACCGAGATACCCCGGTGCACAGCATCCATTCCCAGCTCGGTCCATCAAAATCGTTGGCTCTACCCGTCTTTCACGCCATAACGGGCTGCGATACGACCTCTCAGTTTCTCGGTTGCGGCAAGAAGACGGCGTGTGCTGCATGGAACAGTACACCGGGACTTACAGACACGATGATCTCACTGACCGAAGATCCGGAGTCCTTCACTCTGGAATATGTTCACATGCAACGAATCGAGCGATTCGTTGTGCTCATGTACAGCCGGGCGTATGGTTCTGCAACTGTCAACGATGCTAGGCATCATCTTTTCTCCAATGGCAGTCGTTCACTCGACAATATGCCGCCGACCCAGGCCGCTCTCTTTGAGTATGTCAAGAGGTCCTTGCTCCAAGTCAGTTTCCTCTGGAAGCAGTCATCCACGTGCCACCTGGCAATCCCTATCTTTGATCAATGGGAGTGGGAACACGATGAACGCAGCAAGCAACGGCTCCCTTTCTGGACCACTCTCGCCGACGCAAATAAAGCATGTGCCCTGCGCCTAAACTACGGCTGCACAATGATGACAACGATGTGAACAATTGCACGACTACAAATGGATGGATGGGTAGATATATATTCGGATGATGGGTGAGATTGTCCGATTAAACGAGTGGGGTGAATAAGTAAAATAGCGCTGAACTTGTTTTAGGTACATTTAATTAATCTGAATTTTGTATCCATTTTTGCATGTCAGAGTGGGATACATTCCAAGTTGTGCATAATGAAAAGTTTCTATAATAAAATTAATGCTCGTTGTTCTTGGCCTTGATTACATGACTTCGTCATTCCCCTTTCAATATCGGTTCCAACATTATAATAACTATGTAAACCTTTGCTCACGCAGTAAGATCACTTGAATCATCGACAGATATATGGGGTTTTACGCATTTATGGGCAAATTTAACCTTCACCTTGATTGAAGAAACCTGTATCCAGAGCTTATTCCAGATTCATATATTGTCTAACTAGGATATTTTAGATGAAAGTGACACCAGAACGTTGAATATCTGACATAGTACGTTTTTGGCTCAAAATATCTATATTTAGAGCCAACTGACCTTGGATGTGACCTTATCACGTGATCTCGACCTACAATCAGCACACTAACACCGGAAATGGATTCTCCATACTCGAAAACCCCTAAAAAGTGGTATCATTTGTGGTTCTACTACTTTTTGTTCTCAAGTTATTGCACAGACTTACTCTGGACGGCAGCCATCTTGGATTTGTCAAATATGGCCGCCACAGCAGGAACCCAGCTTGGCTCCCGCCAAAAAATGAAATGTCATGGCTACATCTAGTGCTGGTCCAAAAATGGTGCTTGTAGAACGATGTGAACAATTTTATGATTAAGCCCCCTGATTAAGATTCAAAGAAGAATCACCGCCGACTGGACAGCATTCGCCAAACACCGCGACATCTTCAACGGTAACTTTGGAACCTGCTACACCAAGAAGTCTACAACTCTTGCGTACTTCCAGCGATGACATACGGCGCGGAAACATAGGCACTCACCATCCAGGCAAAGAACAAACTAGCAGCCTCACAAACAAAGATAGAAAGCAGTATATTAAACATCACGTATTGGGAGAGAGAAGACAAAGGTCATAGACGTGTAGAACAAATCAAAAGAAAAAAGTGGACAGGGGCAGAGCACATCAGCAGACTACGAGATAACCGATGGACATCCTGTATCACAACCTGGAGACCTTACATAGGGAAATGATCTAGAGGAAGACCGGCGAGACGGTGAAGAGACGAACTAGACGAGTACTGGAAGGGCACCATCTCTGGCAGAGGAGAGCGCAAGACAGGCACATTTGGAAACGACATGCTGAGGCCTTCGCCTAACCACGGGACACTACGGCTGCACAATGATGATGATCATGATCATGATCATCATCACCATCATCATGTATTATATGATGATGATGATATCATCATCTTCATAAAATAAATAAATATATATATATATATACATACAGGATATATGTATATACTGTTCGTTGCGTTAGCTCATGAAAGAATCCGCATATAACATTACCCATGTGTAACCATACGTGTCGGCGCGTGACATGAGAACTAAGTAAGTAAGCAATTACGTAAAGGCACGTATATCGCGTGATTTTCAATGAACCACCAGTCTCTCTCCCTCTCCATTTCTCTCGCCGCCCCTCCCCCCTCCTTCCTCCTCTCTCCTTCCTCACTCTCTGCCATACAAACGCTCGCACACACTCTCGCATCTTAGATACACTACATCAATTATCATTAGAAGTGAGACCACAACTTGTTCCACGTTTACCACCTGGTGTGATATTCCCACGGCATACACATAAGTGTAGTAACTAGGGATCTGCGGACCAAAAGCAAAATATTTTTGTTTTCCAAACAACAACACTGTCGTTGCCGATTCCCTTCAGGCAGCACCGGATTTAGGGCAGGGCAGGAGGGGCAGTTGCCCAGGAGCGTCAACAAATTATTTTTATGACGGCATCCACAACTTTTTTGGGGGGAGTCATGCCCCCTTCGGCTTGAGGTAAAATCAATTTAGGCCATATATATAACCTATTGTACCTTTACCTGGTAGACGTAGCGTAGCAACTGACAAACTAATGATTTAGCAAAATTGTCACCCAGAGCAAAACCAATCTTATGGCAATTGGACGAAGATTCCGTTGGCATATCGAGAGTCCAACAGTCAGTGTCTATAAGTAACCAGCCCGTCTGAGATATTAATACATTGCGTTTTAAACACAATCACACTGCTAGCATTTACGTAATCAGTAGATAATTATATTCCTCTGTGATAATGAGTCTTTTGATGTCTAATATACCCTGTTCCTTCAATAGTGTTAGTTTGTTTTTACTAGTCCTTCTACTTGCGCGAGAACGAAATTAATATTGTGGGAGCTGCGAGCATCCAATTGCACCTCCCCTAGACGCTCGCCTTTGCTCCACCCCATTCCGCGCCTAAGAGTCCTTCTATTTTTCTTAATTTCATTGAGAAATATGCTTGCATGGATGTGTTCATACCCATTCTTCGATGTCTTAAAAACGGTTAAATCTGATATACGTTTGATCTCTTCTTGATCTCCTTGTCTATAAAAGTGTCTAATAGTCCAGCAGGTAGGTGAATACAGTATACAGTTTTTTTTTTTAATAAAAGCATGACTCTTGGTACACATTTAACAATTACCACTAAATCAAATTTTCCGATATCTTAATAACTGTGTCATCTAGATTTTTGGTGTCAAAATATAGGTTTTTCGGGTCAAATAAGTATTATACCATACATTCTAAATGTGACCTTCTCCATCATTCCTATCCGTCATTCTTACAGATGGCGGTCGTCATGATCAATTTCACCCTATCATAATAACTACGTCACATAGAAACGACGTTTTATATCAATGTGCGTAGGTTTGTTGGCAACTATTTCAAATGTATTACTGTTGTATCGTTATTTTTTTTCAAACTTTTATTAGAAATGCCAAGTATAGTTTGTTTAACTTTTTTCGTTTTGAAAATGCTGACGGAAAAGTCAAGGACGGTATATACACGGACCCTAAATAGATAGGATACACCAGTGCATTATACTAGGTATAATACAACAGGGCATTAATTGCATTAATAACCACGGGCATCGATGAGTTACCCCTCTAGTTTGTGTTTACGTACGTGTTTATTATGTGCATAATTGTTATTAGTCTAAATACAAACGTAGGTCTATTATATTGACGTCATGGACACTTCTTGTCCGAACTAACGTCAAGGACATTGATTTGACATCATGATTCACTAATCTGTTTAAATAATAGATGTAATTAACGAAATAACTGACAAGGAAACAAGTAATGGAAGCATTAGTTTGTTGAGAATGCACAGTCACACTACTCACTGCATTGACACCCCAGATGAACTAACACATTGGAAAATTATATAACTTGTAAACTTTTATTAATTTCCTGTCCAACAATGGGTCCACTAAAATGTTCTGCTAGTAACTTTGACTACCAAAGTTGTTATCTAACAGTTATATAATATTATTGTCTTAAAACGCTACTAATTATTACTGCTCCAGGTGGTATATACAACCGGCATAAACGTGGATGAACAGACACGCCTCCTTTAGATATATATTTTAAAACTTTGCAAACATCCTGTTTGACAGCATAATTCTTCAACAATTAAAAACATTTTTGAGATACTTTAATCGCTTATTACCAAGTAGCCAACTATTTATGTATGCAATGTTGTCTTAAAATAAATTATTTACACGGACACCGGTGGCACGCATACGCCAATTAATTATCTTCACCGCTTGTACTAGTAGTGTGACCATCGAGTGCCAGCTTACCCTGAATGGCAGCAACGTGGCGTGATCCAAGCGTATAAAAACGATTTGTTGATTCTGGTTTACCCACCTTTATAAACGCCTTCTACTGTCTTGAATCTGTATGTGTTCGCTGTGTTACTTTTATATGATTTTCAGTATTTCTTATACATGTGCGGCTGTGTTCGTTGCTGTGTCTTAGTCCTTTTTGTGGGAGAGGAGACTTCCTTCAGCCGTGGCCTTCCTGCGAGAGAGAAGGCTTCCTTCAGCAGTGGCCTTCCTGCGAGAGAGGAGGCTTCCTTCAGAAGTGACCTTTCTACGGGAAAGAATACTTCCTTCATCAGTGGTTTCCATACGGGAGAGAAGGCTTCCTTCAGCAGTGGCCTTCCTATGAAAGAAAAGACTTCCTTCAGCAATTGTCTTCCTACGGGAGAGAAAGCTTCCTTCAGCAGTGGCCTTCTTATGAAAGAAAATACTTCCTTTAGCAATTGTCTTCCTACGGGAGAGAAGGCTTCCTTCAGCAGTGGCCTTCCTATGGGAGAGAAGGGTTCCTTCAGCAGTGGCCTTCCTATGGGAGAGAAGGCTTCATTCAGCAGGGGCCTTCCTGTGGGAGAGGAGACTTCCTTCAGCAGTGGCCTTCCTATGAGAGAAAGCTTCCTTCAGCAGTGGCCTTCCTGCGAGAGAGAAGGCTTCCTTCAGCAGTGACCTTTCTACGGGAAAGAAGACTTCCTTCATCAGTGGTTTCCATACGGGAGAGAAGGCTTCCTTCAGCAGTGGCCTTCCTATGAAAGAAAAGACTTCCTTCAGCAATTGTCTTCCTACGGGAGAGAAAGCTTCCTTCAGCAGTGGCCTTCTTATGAAAGAAAAGACTTCCTTTAGCAATTGTCTTCCTACGGGAGAGAAGGCTTCCTTCAGCAGTGGCCTTCCTACCAGAGAGAAGGCTTCCTTTAGCAGTGGCCTTCCTACGGGAGAGAAGGCTTCATTCAGCAGCGGCCTTCCTGTGGGAGAGGAGACTTCCTTCAGCAGTGGCCTTCCTATGAGAGAAAGCTTCCTTCAGCAGTGGCCTTCCTATGAGAGAAAGCTTCCTTCAGCAGTGGCCTTCCTATGAGAGAAAGCTTCCTTCAGCAGTGGCCTTCTTACGAGAGAGAAGGCTTCCTACTTTAGCGGTACGTGGCCTGCCTGGTGAATGTGTGCATGTGAACGCAATTTCGCTTTAAGTGGGAACAGTTTCGCATGTTTCGTTTCTAAAATGTTCCGGCTCTGTTGGACGCAACTGCATTTGCAATAGAAGGCATTTGTTCCAGATTCGCTGAAGGTACCTGACATCTATGACCTGTCTCAACTGACGACGATGGAATGCGTCAAATTTGACTCACTCTGTACGCGTTATCCCCGCGTGCACATGTTGTAGGTGAGCACACATACTACAAAGGCATTGTTGAGTCGCCGCCTGGGCTCTTCTGCCACATGTTGTTGCCTGATCCAGAGAGACCACAGTCTCCGTTGATACCGGAGTAGTTGTCACCTTCGAGTCATGTCTTGGATGTCCCCAAATAACGATTCTACCTTCCACGTCGTGCGCCAGTCTTTTCCAGCATGGTTGTTTTTTCCGTGCATGTTGGTAGGCTGTGAATGTGCTGTTTTGGCTTCGTTTATGTAAATATACTATTTTGACCCAGGAGCGATTCGCTGTATTTCATTTTGGAAATGTTTGGTATTTCTAACAAAATCAACGCCGTCGGCGTATGTGCCGTGTAGTGTGACTTATATGCTTCTTCCTTTGGGGATCGTTGTGGCAATTTGATTCTCAGATCAAGGAGGACGACATCCATGTAAACCACGAAGATGACAGGTGAGTCGATAAACTGTCCCCTTATTTTGACTCGAGTAATGTATATGTCCTTACTCTACTATATATGTGAAAAATCATCATACGGGATGGTTCGAATCGTTATTCTTGTCATGTATTTTATAGTCAGTTTACTTTTTTTGTAATGTTTTGTTCGCTGCTAGCAAACCTCTTCAGACGACTACCGCTGGTACCTTTCCACGAGCAGATTCCCTTTTATGATTGGCTTGATGTGCAGAAAGGGTTAGGTTTAGATTTGTGGTTTAGGTTAGGTTGAAGGTTAGGATTATGTTGAAGGTTAACAAGGTTGACATCAGATGTTTACATGCACTTGTACGTGGAGGGGTAGCAGAAAGCTCTCTCATCACTGGTGCGGATCCCGGAGACCTTGTCGCCATCTAGCTATAGCTATTGAAAGTATATGTCCAATATAGATACCTATCCGCTGCTTCGTCTCCACTGTTGCTCATTGATCGATTTGGGACGTTATTTCTATTTGTTAAAAAGGACTAGCGACTGGAAAACGGCACCCCTTCATTTTATGCTTCAGATTGTTTTTTTGTGTGCACCCATTGGCGTGCAAATATGCACCCTTCTTTTTAGCACCCTAATTACACCTTCATTGCACCCTCGCTGCACCTTCAATGTTCATGTCACGTGATTAATGGGGTGCAAATCTTCACCCTAAAATCTATGCACCCCTTATGGTGCAATTTTTTGTACTAAAAGCTGCATATATTGCACCCTCGCAGCACCCCAGTTGAACCCTAATTTCTTAGCGTGTATCTAGTTCTCTGAAAACGTTACCTAATAACGAACGAAACGGTATTAAAAAAGTAAAATTATTGCAATGCAAAATATTTTTAAATAGTAAGTTTACGTTACTAGCAATTATCAACAGCAATGTTTTAAACTCAAGCGAAATCATGACTTACTGTTAAGCACTCTCTTTATAACTGTTTGCCGTACAAAACTAGCCCTGGCAGATCTCTTACGCGAAGTGCGCAAGTTAGCTGAGTTAAACTAGTAATTGACTTCACCAGTCGCGACTGCGTCACCCGTGAGAACAGCGCAAATATCCGCCCCAATTTGAAGACGAATAAACGACTTCTGGGAAGCCCAATGTATAATGACCCTTTCGCCTATTAGCACGAGCAGCTGAGCGGTATTGTGTATTCGAATAATTGCTTCTACTTCCTAAACATTGCATGTAACACGAGCCACGGTTGGTTGAAATTAGTTTCATTATGACCACCTGACCTGCTGCCAACCACTGACATAGTGAGCGATTTCATAGGCTGAGCTTAAATTCAGAGTTTCGCAAAACGATCAGCCAGGGGTACTGCTGGCGGGTCCTGACGTAATCAGCAGCAGCGACCCCTAGCGCGCGAGGATGTTCCGAGACCTAGCATTTAATTGTGTAGCTGCACCGACTAACACCATACGTATTTTCTTCTTCTTTATGTTAGGCAGCCACCATCCGGCCTCATTTAGAATATTGTATACAAGCGTGGAGGCCATATCGCACGAAGGACATAGATAGGCCAGAAAGAGTGAAAAGGAGAGTGATACCAAAACTGAGGGATCTTAGTTACGTAATTCGCCTAAAAGAATGTGGTTTAACAACACTAGAGACCAGGAGAATGAGAGGAGATCAGATAGAAGTGTTTAAAATAATAAATGGTTATGATAGAAATATTTTTTTCTCAGTTAAGAAAGATAGGACTAGAGGACATGGATTTACATTAGCAAAGGTGCAGTGAAGATTAGATATAAGAAAGTTCTCATTTTCACAAAGGACTGTAAATTAATGGAACAGATTATCTGCTGACTGTGTGGGTGTTAGTAGCGTGAATATGTTTAAAAATAAAATCGATACATACCTCGAAAGGGCGGGAGACACATAGATAAAAGGGTTGGACTCTCGATAAGCCAAAGGGCTTCCTTGTCCACCTGCCACCTAGAGTTAATTCTCTGGGTGGCAATCTTGTTAAATCTTGTTAAATCCGTTGAGCAGATCGAGTCTGCTCGGAGATTTTGCTGCACTTTCGGGGGCTGCTGTACTTAATAAAATGATAGTTGATCCGTTAGGGATTAAAAGATAAATAAATTAATAAATACATTTAAAAATATAAATTTATAAACGAATAAGTTTTTTTTAAATATGTATAAAACAGTATATAAAAGGCTCTGAGTCATAACAAGAGAAGTAGGAAAAAGTGGGTGATGTGTCAACTACTTGGAGTATCCGGCCAGACCAATCCGGCTGCCGTAGCGGTCACCGGGGTTAAACCCCGACCGGCACAGCTCCAGCTTTCATTTACCCACTTTCGTTAACACATCAGAATTTGAGGAGAGTGCAGACCCTGGTTAGGTATATGTAATCACGCTGACCTAGCATTTATGAGTTGCGCCGACACTTCGCAAATTACTCCCTCCTAGTACTAACAAGTTAGATCAATTAAAAATAGTATAGTTACGACAGCGGTAGAAGGGGCGGCGGAAGCAACGGAGGGGGAGGGGCGGCGGCGGGGGGAGGGGCAATGTCTGCAGCAGCAGTTGTTCTTAACATGGAAATATGCCAATGGTTTTAATTTTCTGAAGTTACCTCTTCCTTCCATCTTTCTTGCAACCCTGCCCGATTCTGTCCAATCGTTTGCCTACCTGCTATTACCATCGTATGCCATCTAGTAGGGTATGTATAGGTCTATGACCGTATGTGATATGATGACCACCCTTGAAACAGGCAGTCCACCCGTTCTGAGTATCCTATCACTGTTGGCCTGTACACGCCCCCCCCCCTAAAATTAAGTTCATTTTGAGAAAGACTTATTTATTATAGACATCAATTTTTGTCGCATATCTGTGTTGATTCGTAGTCCAGTCCAGTATTTGTATGGTTGTAAGTACATTGACATTCAGACGGGTTTTTTTTAAACAAATGCATATTAAGTTTGATACAGCTTCATAAACATTTTGCTACACTGTTGAAAGACAGCAAAAATTCGTACTGCAGTTTTGGCACGACCCCTTCACCAAACATAAAACCATCCCGTACAATTTTGGGTAAACACAAGTCGAGTTATTATGCCAAGTTATGGCTTTGTAAGTATTGTAGTTTTTATAAAAAGTTATATTAAGTAATACTTCCTGTTTGTTATCAATAATACAACTGTCACCAGATGCTTGTTTTTTGCTTAGAAATGTGACTTTTTTATTGGCATGTGGCTTATTTCAACACAATTTGACAGACACATCTATTACTGAGATTTTCCCCCAAGGTTTTCCCGCCAAGTTGTCTCATGATATTGTGTTACGAAGGGCCATGTGTTGAACTTGTTGTGGTAGACAAGATTGATTGACACCTGCTGGGGTCAGTCACGTGTCATTGCAAATGGCGGCTGAGGTCGGGCATTATCGGAGAATAAACAAAACTACGGCCAGTATTTGGTGATTTGACAGCGTGATGTATCTAGGTAATTATAATGCAACAGTATAGTGGCATGAGAATAACCAGACTATTATGATATGCATTCATAGTGAATGAATTTATGTTTGAACTGGGCTGACGCACACGTGATCGTCACTATGGAAACATCGTCAGTTTCCAAGAATCTGAAGGGACTTTCCACAGACACACTAGAAATACTATTTTTTAAAGGACTGATTGGTGACATATGGTGATAGTGCCTTGGTTTTTTTAATAGTACACATGTTCATACTGACACCTACTAATGTTCTATGAAGAAAAAAATTAAGAAATCAACTGACATGATAGCCGGTGCAGCTACCTTAAACTCCAGCCAGTGTTACCGGTAGGGGGCTTTACCCCAGATTTGGGTAAAGACGATGATTGGCTCTCAGGCCAACTATGAAGTAACAAATAAAAATAAGGATACACTTTTATCAGATAATACTATACTATAACAACTATTCAACATTAAACTTATTTTGAAACATGTCACACAAAATAAACCGACATTAAACTGTTCGTAGTTTAGTGTCTT
This sequence comes from Paraescarpia echinospica, assembly GCA_020002185.1. NCBI lineage: Eukaryota > Metazoa > Annelida > Polychaeta > Sabellida > Siboglinidae > Paraescarpia > Paraescarpia echinospica. Next base: position 35,250,024 of record CM034540.1, on the reverse strand, counting down.
TTAATCATATGCATATTCACTAGGTGGCAGCTCTCGTGGTTGTCAAAGATTCCGAAATGACGTTCTTTGCTTATAAATACCAAACAAGGACAAATAAGTAAAGAAAGTGCAATCGATGTCGCCCGCAACGGTCGGATTGCTAACTAATATATGTAGTCGCCAAAGTACAATCCAAACGTGCTGATCTTGGTGGCTAAGCCGGTAGCGTGTCGAGTAGCCATTTTTTATGGTCCTCGGTTGGAATCCCGTACAGAACTCGAAACTTGTGTTTGTATTCGGGCACTATTTCGTAATTCATTATCGAAAACATACATAATATATAAACATTCCGGGGGATAGACATGCTAACTGGCAGTGTGCAGTCAAAAAGCGATTCTGAGCCAGACTATCTTGCTGGCGAAGTCACGCAGCCAGGCGAGAGTCGGTTAAGCGAGACAAATTAAAACGCGGCAAATCCTGACAATACATTACATATAACTTCATAAACTGATGGCGCGTTAAGTCCTGAGTATACCAGTGTTGCCATCTAGCGGATAACATTCAGAAAGGCCATTCAGAGCCAGACTATCGTTCTGGCGAAGTCACGCAGCCAGGTGAGAGTCGGTTAAGCGAGACCAGTGTACCGACTGATATGGCGTGAGGAGTCAATACACAGACGGTTTTCCCATTGGCGACCATGTTAAAGTTCTGTCTGACTATAAGAAAACGTGACCTACAAAATGACTTAAAACTTCTCACCTGCTGTTATCATCTCATTGACAAGCTGATAGATTTTAACGAAAATTGCATACTTCAAGCTCTCGGCAAGCATTATTTCGCAAACAGGTCACACAGGCAAATTGCTGCCAAATATCCTTCCGCTTATTCAGATCACCTACAAATCCACCATTTTACAGTCAACACATTCTACAATCACACATGAAAATCTGCCTACTCAAATCCACTTATGTCACAGCATATGAATTTTGTAAAAAATTATTTATCAAAAATACACTGCACTTTTTTTGTAACCAAACAGGAAGTCTAACTAGAACATGACCCCGTGAGGCGGGGATGGTAGCTCCGTGGGTAGCCGCGTCTGGCTGGCGATCACGGTTTGGGTCCATCTAGGCTTAGTGTGGTTTCTAATTTTTGGCAATCTTGTTCACCTACTTTGTTTGTTCCTTTCAGAAGAGACACTTAAGTCGTGTTCTTTCTAAAATTGGAAGTAAAAAATGTACACATGTAAATCCTTTACGGGCGCTTTATTGCCTGCTGCCAGAATCCTTGTTCTGAGCTTGGAGTAAGTGCTACAATTAAGCGTCTTGTCCAGGCGGTAACAGCCCTGTAAAAGACGGCATGTCAAAACTATAATAGTTGACATTTGTATTGATTGACACACTCAAAACACTAAACAGACGCACATTTCTGATTGTTAATGTCATAGTTAATATTGTTATAAGTCTGATAGAAAGTCTAGGTTACGATTTCTCACATGGTTTATTGCATATTGCTGTTATTTTTAGAATGGTTAGTTCGTTTTGTAAATAGTATTTCAGATTCTATAATATACACCCGGTAGATATCAAGAAATTTCAGCAGTCGACTGAAAATTTAAAAGCACACATTCCAATATTTTACACGTAGCAACAAGAAACCACAATCCATATAAACTTCGCAGAGTCCAAAAACAGCATTATACCTGCATTAGTTCATTTAGTTGGTGGTAGGGTGGTCGTTACCACGTTTCACAAACCAAACTCTGCAGTGGCACCACCTACAGATTGAAACTGGTATTAATGCAAATTGATACTATTTGGCAGCATGATGGGTATAGCCATGGTGGTAGCCATGTCTCGTTTTTTAATATACAAAGCTGTCCATTTTATTGTTATTACATGCGTGATTGTATAAAGCATTTAATGAGTTATGAGTGAACGAAAGTGGCAGTTTTGCACAACTGGCAAATTAATTGCACCAATGGAGAATCGCTGGAGGCCAGCCTCCTTATGTATTCTGTTCAGTATTGCAAACATGGGGTGATTATACTGTTTTAAAATGTACAGTCGTATGATTGACAAGATATACAGGTTATCCACACCACATATTGAAGGAGGTATGTACTATTGTGTAGTGGTCTGACCCAATTAGCATGACAGCATTATAAATGTTTTTTTGACTTTGCGACCTATGGAATACGAAACCACTCCTAACAGTATAAGGATAACCTTTGTCAATTGTATAAGTTTCTGGTTTAAAACAAACAATCAAAGCAGCAGGTTAGCGGTTACCTTGCTCCATCACAACCATCTGTCCCTCCTTGCTGCTATGTCATCATGCATACCAATACAAAGGAAATAACTCAACTTCAATGAGAGCCAAGTTGGCTACAAATCAACACTGGTAGTTTTTGTTCTAAAACTAGTGTGTAGGTTCCACATGCACATAACTATCCATTAGCCAGTATATGAAGGATGTCAATTACCAAACTGCAGGTAAAGTGTGTATTTTATCTCACACACCTGTGTGGAATGTCAGTTACTTCTCTTCACATTGTGTCCTCTAGACTATATTTTACAATAGTCCGAGCATTGAACATATTTCTGAATGTGGAAGTCTTGGCAGAGGCTGAAACACTAAATAGGAAAATAAATAGAACTATGTACAAGATAACCAAACGTGTGATATATTACATGGAGAAGTTTATCAACAGCTCCAACTTAAGACAACCTCTTCCAGAAGAAACAGTCCTTCACCCTATGTCTTCTAACACCTTCCAACACCAGATAAATGCTTTATTTATAAGACATATGAAGGTGCAATGTGTGTACAAGACTGCCAACATTTACAGAAACCTTACCCATGTTTTGCCAACACTTTACAGCACCTCACAATAATGGCTGAGTGATTTGCAAAACCTAACAGTTTGTTGCAAAATATATACAGATAAATGTATGCCCAGTGTACACAGCTGTGAGATGTGACATAAAATGACACACTCTCATACAGTCTCTACTTTGAGTTCTTCAAACACGTCATCATCAATGGCGTCTTCCTGGACCGCATACAGCGATGCGTGCAGTGCAATGGCAAAGAACGAAGCTCCTGAAAGAAGCAGAAACAGCCTGATTATAACAGTCTTACACCAGGAGAGATGATGTGTAGCCTGTTGGATGGAAGGCTTGGTAAATTACTCATCTACTTATGTTCTCATATGACCACACAGCTAAAGAGACATTGTTTCAGTAGAAGGGGTCGACACCATCCACTGGGTTGACACAGACTGAGTTGGTGTCACACTTTCCCAGATGACATGCACTGAGCTCAGGAAGAGGGTCACGTGTGAAGTGAACTCCCATAAACTGAGTTAATAGTATGTCAACTGAACTAATCAACTGAGCTGCTCCCAAGTCAACCCAGTGTCCACAAACTGAATTAGTCCTATATCAATCCAGCTGACATAAAATGTGTTGGTGACATGTCAATCCAGCTGACAGAATATAAGTTAGTGACATGTCGACCTAACTGACACAAACTGATTTGGTGGCATAACAATCCAGCTGACATAAACTGAATTGGTAATAAACTCAACTGGTAATATGTCATATCTAAACATGACAGGTGTGTTGAGAACAGTAAATAAAAAAAAGTAAAGATAAGTTCTTATATAGCACAGTATCCAGTCCTCAGGATTGCTCAAAGCGCTTTACACTTTACTCCCTGGCACACCTGTACAATCGAACATCATCTCAACTTCTCTGGGAAGCATTCAGCCATGCTGTAATTAATTCATGAAGACTATTCATACACAAATATGCACCACTATAGCCAGGTACTCATTCATACAGCTGAGTGAACTGAAGCAATGTACAGTAAAGTAGTGTCTCAATACACTGTCTCACAATATCAATGAACGTTTTTATGTTCTTTTTAATATTTGTTCAGAATATAAATTTCCTACATCAACCAGTCACTTGGGGAATAGCTTTGCATGCTGATTTCACAGGCTTGGTGTAATGGACAAGAATTGTAGTTGTTCGTCAGTTCTCCTGTGCTTCATTGTTCCCTGTGTGAGATACATAATCTGGGAAGAAAGATGACCTACCTATCACCCAGAAGACAGCTGAGCCTGCTCCTGCCATCCAAAAGATGGGGACAGATAAGATCCCCACAGCCGAGTACTGTTCTGCTAAACTCAATTCCCGGCCTGCAACAGAAGGTCACTACATGCATCAGTGATATAGATAAATACTGAAATTAAAATACCATGAATATAACATAATAATTCAAAATTAACACAATAAGCTCTGATAAAAAGGCACACATATAACATTATTTCCCATCATAAGCATTCATTAATAATGAATCCAGACCATGTCGTCATTAATAATGAAGTCCACACCATGTCTTGAAGTCCAGACCATGGCATGGAAGGGTGTTAGTCTAGACTGTGGCATGGAAGTGTGTTAGTCCAGACTGTGACATGGAAGGGTGTTAGTCCAGACTGTGGCTTGGAAGGGTGTTAGTCCAGACCATGGCATGGAAGGGTGTTAGTCCAGACCGTGGCATAGAAGGGTGTTACCGGTAGTCCAGACTGTGGCTTGGAAGGGTATTAGTCCAGACCATGGCTTGGAAGGGTATTAGTCCAGACTGTGGCTTGGAAGGGTATTAACCCAGACTGTGGCTTGGAAGGGTGTTAGCCCAGACTGTGGCTTGGAAGGGTGTTAGTCCAGATCGTGGCTTGGAAGGGTATTAGTCCAGACTGTAGCTTGGAAGGGTATAAGCTCAGACTGTGGCTTGGAAGGGTGTTAGCCCAGACTGTGGCTTGGAAGGGTGTTAGTCCAGACCGTGGCATGGAAGGGTGTTAGTCCAGACCATGGCATGGAAGGGTGTTAGCCCAGACTGTGGCTTGGAAGGGTCTTAGTCCAGACCGTGGCTTGGAAGGGTGTTAGTCCAGACCATGGCATGGAAGGGTGTTAGCCCAGACTGTGGCTTGGAAGGGTGTTAGCCCAGACTGTGGCTTGGAAGGGTGTTAGTCACTTAGTCCAGACCGTGGCTTGGAAGGGTGTTAGTCCAGACCGTGGCATGGAAGGGTGTTAGCCCATCTTTGGCTTGGAAGGATGTTAACCCAGACTGAGACATGGATGGGTGTTAGTCAGTATACAATTGTTCCCAACCATGAACACAAGATTACACAGTATGGTATGTGGATGTTCCAGTAGATATGGAAACATCACACGTCTGTGGTTTAGAAGTAAGAATTATTACAAACCCATGACACGGATCTTGCGATCTTGGTTCTTCAGACTAATGATGTAGCATGCTCCCAGTGATGATGCAATGGCCACAAGAAGCATAGGTGAAGTCAACCTACATACAGCAACATTACAATTTTAGGTGATGTAGTAGATTTTAATTTGTTTACATTAAGCGACACTGTACAAATTATAACAATAAAATGTATACAATCATGCACACATATATAAATTATATATATATGTAACTATAAATATATATAAGTATATATATTATAATGTATATGTGTATATATATATATATACATATAATAAATTGTACAAGTTAGTTCTGTTGATGATACTTCTAAAATCTAAATATTCATATTTAGCACAGGTGGCATCATTGTGAACATGTTACTTGAGGGAGTAAAAGCACTGACACTGTATGAATACTTACAGACAGAAGGCAACAAGGCCAAGAAAGACAAACAGGTAGTTGCTCTGGAACTTCTCAATGTTGCTCATAAAACGTTTTGTTCCTGGGGCTACTGCTTTTGGTAACTTAAAGTTGGACAGATTTAGAAAAATGTTCCATGGTTGGACGCTTTCCCGGCATTTCTGGAACCAGTCGCGTAGTCGGATATTTGTCAGTGTCCTTGACATGATGCTGCAACAGAGAGAGTGAGTGGGTAAGTCTTCCGTTTGATCAAACTGTACGGTTCAATCTAGGATCTTGACAAAGTGGGCCAATTGCCGACTAGATTGTTGAAGGTGGGCCATTCTGGACACAGCTGCACAGTGCACACTGATTATGCTAGGGATGAAGCTATTTCTAATGAAAAGTGGCCAAAGTTGCTCCAAATGATGCCACGGTACGTTTTTTTTCTGAATATGGAATATTTTTTTAAATTTCCTATTCATGACATATTATAGGCTTTTACAGCCCAATCTGGTATCTGTGATCACTCCTACACCATGGACCTAATATGAGTCATAAAATTAATAAAACTACTTATAATGATATACTTATTGTGGGCCAAAATCTTTTTTCCAGTCCCAATTCATTTTTATGATAGTTTTGAATGTATTTAAAATAGTAAATCTACAAAATGTCAGCACTGAATTCAACCTCTGATTAATGAAAACAATTAATTATTGATTTTTTTATAATTTGATTATGGAATTCCTGTTTTGAGATCACAAAGCAAAGTTGTGCCATACTATAAACAATTCATAATTATTGAAAGGCTTGCTTATTGGCAGTAGTGACTGCATTGGAATGCCAGTACAGTCGCTACTTTGGTTTGGAGATAACAAAACAACTACGAAAGGAGACCGAGTCTGCAAGGGCTCACAATATAGATGCAGAGGAAGTAATAGAAACATTTGGTGCTGCTCAAAAGCATGCCCCCAACAGCACCATTTGCTACTTATCATCTAAGCTGAGGGCCAAAGAACAAGGTCGTGGACTACTTGAATGGGTTAGATGAAGATACTTGTAACAGTGTGTTGAAGATGGCTGTGTCATGGGGAAGAAAGCAGAGACAGCATAATAGAACAAAAGTGCAGTCTTGAGACAGGCTTTGAAGTGTGAAGAAAAAAAGAAGAGACATAAAAAAGATTGAGACAAAACTGAGAAGCCCTGAAATGAAACTTGACGTTGACTTTCCCAATTTAAGTGCGAGTGCAAAGAAGGATCTCCAAGATATTTTGAATGGCAAGGTGGTCAGTTGAGACATATGCCACATCTACTATGACCAAGACGAAGATCATGCGCATGCGTCAGGTGTAGTCGAATCCGTTTTATCGCTCCAATATTTACCGATATTATTTACGATTTCCAAACGTTTCTCTCGTTCATAAATGAATAAGGCACTCGTATAACTACATCGGAATACAATCCCACGGTTGTAGTTGCAATCTGACATACCTAAACCAAGTTTTTGACAAATTAGCTTCCCTAACAACCAGCCTAAAACCTACAAAACAAGATGGCGAACTAGTAAACAACGGGTATAAAGCGCGCGAAACCCAAACCACCCCCAAATCAAATCATAAATCGGTGCATTCTCCTAGTGACAAAGTAAAACCTATGTTATTATCATTACTAGTTCTGTTTATATACTATCAGAAATCAAGCTGAAATAAACAGTAAACACAATAAACTGTATACCAATAAGTGAGTGCATAGACCATTCCATAGTCAGACTGCACACACGGAAGTGTCGTGTTAGTTGGGTTTTCAGTTTGACTCATGAACCAGTGTGAGCTGGTTCAACATACACACATGTAAATATATACTTTCACATAAAACTTACGTATCATACTATTACAAATCCGGATTGTAGGCTGTCGAAAAACAGCAACAACTAGTCACTAAACCGTTTACACGGACAGATATTTTATAATTATTTTATATTTACTTAGTTGGGTTTTCAGTTTGACTCATGAACCAGTGTGAGCTGGTTCAACATACACACATGTAAATATATACTTTCACATAAAGCTTACGTATCATACTATTACAAATCCGGATTGTAGGCTGTCAAAAAACAGCAACAACAACAACTAGTCACTAAACCGTTTAGACGGACAGATATTTTATAATTATTTATCTTTTATTTTTTAGTATTATCTCAGTACACGTTTTAAGTGTGGGTGTGTTTCTTAATAACTACTTGACCGTTTTATCAACTCTAAACCACTACCACTCGAGTTGGTGACATGGCAGGCTCCGTACGACATACCTCTACAAGATGCACTTTTAGATGTACCCTGTTCATGATTTTATGTCTGCAGATAACTTTTAGGTTTTTAAATGATCCCAATTTAAAAAAATTGGAGAGTTTCCAGAGCAACACAAACGAGACCTATGTCAACGCCAAAGCTAGACAAGACATCCATTCTGTCACGCCCTACTACATTTATAGTCCCATATGGAAAACCATAGCCCAATTGAAATGTCTCAAATCCAGCACCTCCACTGGATTACTGATCACTCCTCTACCGTATAAACCCAGGACAACAACAAAATTCTCCATTCTTCTATGCATCATGCTCTCAGGAGATGTTCAACTAAATCCAGGCCCCTCTAAATGTCACTCATGTAAGAAATCACTAAGGTCTAATGCACTCATCCTAACTTGTAATGATTGTAATAAATCCACACACATCAAATGCGCCAGGATATCCAGACAAGAATTTAACAACACTTACAGAAACCAAAATGTACCATGGCACTGTTCAAATTGCTCAGCACCGTGTGGCATTTGCCATGGAGATGTCCTAAATGACCATAAAGCAATTCAGTGCGACCACTGCCTAAACTGGATCCACTCACAATGCTGTGCAATAGATGACAATGAATACAAACGATTAATAAATTCCTCATGTTCGTGGGCCTGCCCCGAATGCAACAACTTCAACTTCACAAATTCTTTCTTCAGAGATACAGAAATCCCAACGGCAAATCCCTTTTATCCACTGGACAGTAACTGTCATAACCTAAACGAAACCACCAACAACAATACAACTAATAGCAAGAAAGCATATAGACCAAAAAAGAGACCAAACTTCAGATGCATCCTCATAAACTGCCAAAGCGTTAAAAAGAAAGCCTCAGACATCGAAGCACTAAACAATCTGCATAACCCAGACATCATCTGTGGCACTGAATCATGGTTAGATCCCTCAATAAAAAATGGAGAAATATTCCCAAGCAACTTTAACGTCTTTAGAAAGGACAGAGAAACAGACACTACTGGAGGGGGGGTATTTCAAATATCAAAAGATGACCTCATAACAAGCCACCTACCAGACCTAGACACTAACAGTGAGAGCATTTGGACTGAAACCCAGATAACAGGAATGAAACCAATAATCATGTGTACCCTCTATCGTCCCCCAAATGACTCTCATGGAACTCAAATCGAAGAACTAGACCTAGCCCTTTCTAAATTAGGTAACAAGATCAACACACATAATGTCATCATTACTGGCGATTTCAACCTCCCTAACATCAATTGGGAAATTCACCAAGTCACAACTAACAATGGATACAGTACAGCTGCTGCCAATAAATTACTCTCTCTTACAGAGGAACATGGTCTGATCCAACATGTCAAGGAACCCACGCACAGACAGGGAAATGCCAACAATATTTTAGATCTTGTCTTCACCAATAGACCTGGGTTAATAAAGAAGATAAATGTAGTAGACGGAATAGCAGACCATAGCACAGTCATTATTGATGTAAACATTTCGCCCAAACGCAAACATCGTCCAAAACGTAAAGTCTTCATTAGAAATAAAGCCGACAATATTAACATCCAGAAATCTCTTGAAAACTTTACACATGAATACTTCTCTCAAAACCAAAACATGACTGTCAATGACAAGTGGAATCTTGTTTCCACGAAAATCATCAACATTATGAACCAATATGTACCGCACCGACTTACTACTTCAAGACACAATCTTCCCTGGTTCAATAAAGATTTAAAGAAAATGTGCAAAATAAAGAAACAGCTATATAACAAAGCAAAAAGAACTAGAAATCCAGAAGACTGGAAAGAATTCTGTGACATCAGGAGAAACATGCATAAACACCTTCGTTCTGCTAGACTATCCTACATAAGTCAATTCCTGACAACAACAATAACAGAGAAACCTAAATCATTTTGGAGCTTCATTTCTAAACTTAGACAGGATAACCAGGGTATTGGGGACCTTAACATTGCTGGTAACATCATTAGCGACGACAAACATAAAGCAGAAGCCTTAAACAATCAGTTCCAAAGTGTCTTCACACACGAAGGAAATTCCACCCTACCAGATATGGCCAGAAGTCCACATGGAGAAATCCCCAAACTAACAATTACACTTAAAGGAGTACTTGATCAACTTTCCAAAATTAACATTTCTAAATCGCAAGGACCAGATGGCATTCCACCATGGTTCTTAAACAGATATGCCTCTCATCTAGCACCAGTAATACATGACATTTTCCAATCATCTGTTGACTCTGGACAAGTCCCCAATACCTGGAAAGAAGCCAATGTAACAGCAATTTTTAAGAAAGGAAGTAGAGCAGAAACATCTAACTACAGACCAATATCCTTAACACCTGTGGTTTCTAAACTTCTTGAACACATCATACATAGTCACATTATGAAACATCTTGAACAGCACCACATTCTAACTGACCACCAACATGGCTTCCGTGCCAAAAGATCAACTGAAACACAATTAATTCAAACAATCCATGACATAAGCAAATCACTTGATGAGAAGAAATCTGTAGACATGGCCATCCTTGACTTCACCAAAGCATTCGATAAAGTTCCACATAAAAGATTAATCCACAAACTCAAACACTATGGCATCACAGGCCCAATATCATCATGGATAAATAGCTTCCTTACAGGAAGAACTCAACAGGTCGTTATAAATGGATCTAAGTCAACATCAACTCAAGTCATTTCTGGGGTACCACAGGGCACAGTACTGGGGCCCCTACTTTTCCTACTTTACATAAATGACCTGCCAGACAATCTTTCCTCAACTGTTCGCCTTTTTGCAGACGACTGCCTGTTATATTCACCGATTAAAACTGACCAAGACACATCTGTCCTCCAAAACGATCTGCTCAAACTTGAGAAATGGCAACACACGTGGCTTATGAAATTCAACCCCACTAAATGTTATACAATGACAATAGCCTCAAGAAAACCGACACCAAATCTCTACACATTCTGCGGACAACAACTTAAATCTGTTGAATCACACTGTTATCTTGGCATACATATATCAAATACATTAAATTGGACAATACAAAGCAACTCGGTCACAAAAAAAGCACAACAGACATTGGGAATGATTAGAAGAAATTTAAATAAATGCCCAACCCAAATCAAGTCCATAGCCTACACAACCCTTGTCCGCCCCATACTTGAATATGCGTCAGCATCATGGGATCCACATTGCCTAAGAAATATCAAACTCATAGAAAGAACCCAGAGACAAGCCGCCAGATTTTGTAAGAACAACTATTCTAGAGAGCCTGGAACGGTAACACAACTCCTTAAAGATCTCCAGTGGGACACCCTCCAATCACGAAGAAAAACCCAAAGACTTAGCATATTATATAAAATGGAACATAACCTCATAGATATCCCACTAGATCAATACACCAAACGCAACACCAGATGCTCACGTAAACATAATAAACAGTTAGTACAAATCAGGCACTCGACAAACATATTTGGAAACAGCTTTTTCCCAGTCACAATAAAAGAGTGGAATTCTCTACCTCCAAGCATTGTATCAAGTACGTCACTGAATTCATTCCAGATTAGCCTAGCCCAACATGTAAAAAATTAATCCATAAGAGCCACCATGCGCACTGGCGTGATGTGTCCATAGGACATTTTGCCAGTCAAAATACAGATAAGACCAGAAAGAGAAAACAGTATATAGTGACAGACTGGAGAAAATGAAAAAGAAAGGTGGTGGAATTATATCTCATTGCGGACTGGAATACTGTCATAAGCATATCAACAGACATCAAATGACAGTGTGCATCCACTAATTCCTACGTGTTGGTAAATGATTCTTAATTGCTGATTATGATGTAATTCAGATATTGAAGTACAGATGTATTGCTTATGTATTGAGTAAGACATTTTTTATTTTTTGAGTTGAAAAATAGAAATACATGTATATATGCATATAAATCCCTAATTAATGTGTTGATTAATGGGATAATAGAATTTAAGCTGCATCAATTGGATGAATGTGATATTGAAGGTAATTTCAAATATCGAGACCTTTAAAAAATAGACAACATTTTTGTATAGAGGAAAATTATGTACTTTCATATTAATCCTTTAATTAACTAATTAATTAATTAACATTTTAAGAATACTGAATTGAAACCAAGTTTATGCTAGGATGGTTTCCATGTGCTGTTACGGGTGTTAGTAGTTAGTACTGGACATTTCATGAAGATATGTTGAGTATTAAGAAAGTTATCACAGTTACACTAGTAAAATCTTGATAAATCGGTTACACGTTATTATATGTATTTACCTTAAACAAAAGGAATGCCAATTACCCTTTATTGATGTTACATAAATATTGATAACTTTCTTAATATTTGCCCTAGAGACAAGATATATAGGCATCATTTTAAAGTAATGTCCATGCTCTTTTCAATTGTAGCAGTTGCATTGCTGTATCATGAGATTTATTTGTTGTTACATACCAACTCTGGCTACACTACTATAGTCTATACTCATGACCGGAATATTCGGGTTATGAGGTCAAACAATTTACACAGCGTAAATAGGACCCACGATTTCTGACGTAAGTACTTCAGGCAAAACAACTTTTGTAACAGTTTGTTATGTTTACAGAAATTTGAAGGAATGTGTTAGAGATTTCGCTCATAAATACCTTACGGAAGAATTTGATCAGGTTTTGGTAAAAATTACAAAACATGATTGCACTCACTATTATTGCCCACACCACTGGCACTGCCACCACTCCAGTATACCTCTAGTCTCTTGACTAGAGACAGTAGAGTTTAGGGGGCGCGCGATAGTGTAGTGGTTAGCACATCTGCCTGACATGCTGGCGACCCGAGTTCAATACCCGGACCGGGCAGGTATGGTATATTTGGTGAAAAAACCTGGCTCTCAACATTGGGGACTGTGTTATGACTTATGTGTATCCCTCGTGAATCGGAGATCACGTTAATGTCGGTCCCGTCTCAATTTGGGACGTAAAAGAACCACTGAGGACGACAAGCACCCTGGCAGTGACCACCCTCAGTGCCAGCATAGAAAGGTCGGCTTGGCGATAATGTTCTGAAAAAGGCTGACTAGTTGAATGAGACCTCATAAGATCATAACATTGTAACCACAATAATACAGACTAGTCAGTTAATAGAACGTTGCCGAGTGCTGGAAACAACTAGAATTAGAACTAGTACCTGTTTTTGGGTGTTTGAAGGGACTCCTGTACGTCTATATTTCCAGACAAAAGAGCGTTCGATTCAGTCATACTCCCACGCGTGGTAACTAGTCACAGGAATGCATACATAGGCAACAGCGACAGGTAACATTTACAACACGTACATCTACAACCAAAACTTTCCAAACAACTAAACTTTCCAACGTGGACACAGGAAGGAGGGGCCCCACTATAGGAAGTGACGTAGGGCCGGTTAGGGCCCACCCTAAAAGGCGGACCGGAAGGACTGGTGGTATTCATTCACAGATGCGCATGATCACTGCGTTCCATCTTTACATGCGTTGTTGATGCAGCCCTTTGTAGGCAATCGTTTGTAAATATTGAGGCGTTTATTATTAATATTTGAATAATTATGTAATCTACATTTATTGAAACCTGTGTTTCGTGTATTTGTTATGTAATATGACCAATATCATTGCATTTACAAATATGAAAGCATAATGTTATGAATTATAAAAAGTGGAAGGCAGCAGAAGCAGAGGAAGACCTAGGAGACAATGGGGGAAGGACATAGAGGAATGGATGGGAGCAGACGTCTGGCGAATGGGAAGACTGGCAAACGAAAGAGCTGTCAATAAACAATCCATCAAGGCTGCAACGTCCGGAAATGGATAAGCAAACCCAAGAAATGTTATGAATATTGAATACAACTATTCTTGATGTAGTATATACACATAGTCTCTCTTGGCCATCAGATCGACGAAGACCATGATATCTCATCCCACGTGATAGTTACAGTTAAAGTTTGATCATGTCTTTTTACGGTGGGTCCACATGTGGCCGACATGACCAAGGTTCGCATGAAATTTCTTTTTTGCAGGTTTCGCACACGAATGGTGCTGACTCTGTTGATGTATTTGCAGTTCTCGCATTTCGACCCACGCGTTTGGTCTTGGCTGCTTCGACACGCTGATTCTCGAAAGAGGTTGCACCTTTCCAAACCAGACCTCTCCAGGCAGGATGGTTTGCCGCATGATTTTCCTTGGAGACCTTGTCAATTCCGAAGTTCTTTAGGGAGTCCTTAAGGGTCTTTGTAAATATAAAAAAACTATAATAAAAAAATTGGATAGGATCAATGCTATCCACCCACCCTATACAAAAAAATTGGAAAGGCCTACAAATTGCAGTGATACGTTGACATGTATCTGTCTTCAAGTGACGGAGTTGCTAAAAATAATTACCTGGGTATATACAGACTGGTTCACAATTCTTTCTATTGAAAATAATGGTTAAAACATATTACACGTGAATTGCAACTGGTTTATTATATTAAAAACCAACTACACGTTTACAGGCACAACTAAAAATATATATATAAAGAACAGAATTTGTCCATATTTCGTGTTCACTGAGTAACTCATTTTTTTCTTCTGTATGTGGCTTGTGTCCGTCTTGTGTTTGAGCAAATAGTGTCTTTCAAACACGCTTTGCATGCTGTATACAGCTTTCTCACTTTTGCAGGTGACTGAGTGTCGTTGTTGCTGTCGTGTGTGCGTTTCTTTTTTCTTTGAGCATAAGCCGGTCTTTGTCAGCAGTGGAAGCATCTTTCCAATTTGTTATTCCAAATGGACCCTTTACACAATTTTTCACTGCCGCGCCGTAACTTCAGCTTCTCCGCTGTCTTGGCTCGACTGTTTTCACTGCTCGGCCATAACTTCACCTTCTTTTCACCTTCATCACGCTGTCTCCTGTCTCGGCTGACTCGACTGTGACATCGGAAAATGGGGGTGAAGGGGAGAGTGCTGTTGAATTTTTTTCATCGCTGCGCCACCATAACTTCAGTCACGGGAGCACATTCAAAAGGGTAAAAGGGTCTATGGGGCACAGTCACGGGGGCCCATACAAGCAGGTCTGGTGGCATGCCGAATTCCAAAGGTCTAGGGGGCACGTGCCCCCAGAACCCCTAAACACGCCCTATGATATATGCTAGCTAACTTGTGGGGCACTGTAGTTTCAGACTCTCGACTGAGGGAACCCAGGTTCTAATCCTGTGCAGAGGTGTCAAACCTTGGGCACTTTCGTTTACTCTACATTGCTTCAATTCACTCAGCTGTATGAATGGGTGCCTGGCTATAGACAGTGGTGGATATTTGTGTACCAATAGTGTTCCCGCATTAATTGCAGTGTGACTGAAAGCTCCCAGAGAAATTGAGATGGTGTTCGATTGAACAGGTCTGCCAGGTTGTAAAGTATAAAGTATTTTGAGTAATCCTGAGGACTGGATACTGCGGTATATAAGAACTTACCTTTACTTTATTAATTCCATTTGCAGAGAAGGAGAACGTTAACATGTATACAAACTGTTTCGAAACATAGACTCAACTTCCTTTCGTTGTAAAGAAGCTACTCAATGGCCTTAACCATTATGGTGTAATTATGCTATTGCATGGTGCTACAAAAGGCAACATCAACAATGTGGTGCAATTTTAAATGTTCTTTTTACTGTAAGCAAACTGTTCATTTATCATTATTTTAAGACTTTCTAAATACAAATTACACCATTCATTATATTAAATTAATAACGGTTAAAATATTAATAAGAGACCCTAATGTTGACAGACGCACGCAAAAAAGACAACAACAACAACGCATGTAAAGGCGGAACAGAGATTGTGTGCTTTCTTGTAAATGTGGTCCGTCCCGTTACCTATCCGCCCATTCTTGATCCGCTTTTTAGGGTGGGCCTAACGTCGACATGGACGCCAGCGCCGTTTGACGTCACTATTGTAAACATAGATGGAAACAAAGCGAGAATGATTTAAGGTGGCTGGGTTCCTTACATTAAGGTGCGTCATAACATACGTTTAGCATCTGCCAAAGATGTAAGCATGTTTAATACATAAACCACAGTTGTTTACAGGTGTGTGTTATTGGGGCAATGGCATTGCCTTGACTTGTAGCCATAACGAACCGCCATAAGTTAACACAAGTCATAACTCCATAAACTTAGCCTAGGCTAAACTTAAACAAGGCATAAGTTATGACATCATTACTCATTCAGTCTCAGGATGAGTCACAGTGACTAGTGAGTGAGTGATCAATAATCAACTTTATCAAGTATTCAATTCAAGTGACTGATCGACCGTATTGTTCGTATGCGTAGGGCATACGCCATGATACGGCTACTACCGCATTGCTGAGTCAGCTCGTTGCCGCCTTACTAGTTAGGGCCAATGCCATGCCCATGGCAATGTAGTGGGCCTACCTTATTATGCTTATATAAGTTATAGGTTTAGCCAAATTAGTTAAATTTTAAAGACAAATAATTACCCAATCATCTTCCTATGAACCTAACACTTAGCTTAGGCTAAGCGTAACCATTAACCTGCATGCCCCCGTCACGTCGAGAATGAAAGCTTGCCGACGCAAGGAGCCCTGGTATAATGACGACATTCATCAGCCAGGGCATTGTGATGAACAAACGAAAAGAGATGGAGAACAACGAAGCTCGAGGTGCATCGCCAGATTTTTGTTGAGCAACAACATGATCAAGTGAGCTAAGCATGCTGACTATTAGTCAGTATTATTATCACTTGACCAGTGAACATGTTTTCATGTAGTTAACACCCTGCTGAAGCCACCGGGTATGACTCTTCCACAATCCGCTAACACTGAAACACTGTGCAATGACTTCGCTACCTACTTTGCTGAGAAAAGCTGATCAATGACAAAGAATACACTGGTTACTTTATCAATGCTGGCAGCCAATGAGTGCCAAATTAACTCAATCAACTGCTACCTACCAGTGAAGATGAAATGAAGAACATCATCAGACTATGCCTGTAACAATATCACTTAATGACGTCTCCCCAGAAAGTAGAATAACAGGCCGCTCCCTTGTCGCAGCAGCCACGTTTAATAAAGTTGTTTTACTAGAACTATCGTCTCTGTTCTGCCTGAATATGCTAGCGTCTATACAGTGAGGCCTGAACAGATGTTGTAACATGGTGGCGTATGTGAGATATCGAAGGTAACTGAATATGGCAAGGCAGTCCTGTCAAAAGTGACATTTGTGTTAAAGAGTGAACTATGGCTGACGATAATTCAACTGTAACGGCCGGCGTGGCCGCTGTCGGGGCACCTGCCGTGGCTGCTCCAAATGTCGAAGACCCTCGGTCTCAGAATCACATCTATGTGAACTTGCCCAGTGGCTCGCCTCCACCTGCATTGGAAATGGAAACCAATCAGGTCGATAACTGGAAGTTGTGGAAACAAATGTGGAAAAACTATCTAATCGTGTCTGGACTCGACACTAAGCCAGACAGATATGTGACGGCACTTCTTCTACACTGTATTGGGAAAGACGCACTACGCGTCTTCAATGGTATGGATTTGACGGAAGAAGAACGGGTCAAGCCTGCTGAAATCATCAGAAAATTTGACGAACATTTCTTGGGCGAAGAAAAAGAATTCTTTGAAAGGTATAAGTTTAACACCCAAAATCAGGAAAACGAGTCGTTTGAACAATTCTACTCAGTGTTGAAAAATCTAGCAAAAACCTGGGGGTTTTGCAATTGTATGCGAGACAAGCTGATTGTTGACAGGATAATCCTCGGTGTAAGGAGTGACAAAATTCGCAACAAACTCATTTCACAATCGTAACTTGATCTACCCAGAGCAGTAGACATCTGCCGGTGCAGAAGAGGCTGAAGAACAATGCAAAATTCTGAATAAAACAAGCAGTGAACCGCGTCGACACCAGATACAGACGCTACACTGCCAAGTCGACATTCGGTGGAAGAAAATCTGCTAGTCAGCGAAAATGCAAATTCTGCTGAAAAACGCACCCCATGAAGAAAGAAGTCTGCCCTGCATGGGGCAAGACGTGTGATGCATGTAGGGGTCGAAACCATTTCAGAGGCTCCGTGCAATGCCCTAAGACTGTTCACAGTGTACAAGATGGGTTAGACTCGGATAGCTCCGGTGCTAGCTTTGGCGATATCAGCTGCGTCACTGCCGATGTGCACGCACTCTCCTCACAAGATGGTCCCATTTTGTGCAACATACTGGTCGAAAAGCAGTCGGTGAAGATGCAGGTTGACTGTGGTTCAACTGTCAACATACTGCTCAAGAAGTATGTGAAGGAGAAAGATATCCGCCCAGAACCAATCACTCTGAAGATGTGGAACAATGTGAAGACTGAAGCTCTCGGCAAGTGCCGAGCTAAAACCTTAAATCCTGCTACAGGAGACAAGATCAAAGTGGACTATGTCATAGTGGATGATGACAAACTGACACCACTACTCAGCCGTAAAGCTGCTGAATGCATGAAGCTCATCACGGTGAACTACAAGAACTTCGAAACTGTATCTTCAGTCTCCAGCTGTAGAGTTGCTCAAACTCCAGGCACTGAAGACTATCCTGAAGTGTTCGACGGTAAACTTGGCTCGCTTCCTGGTGGGAAAATTCGTCTCACCCTGGAACAAAATGCTAAACCGGTTGTGAAACCACCTCGTACCCTACCAGAATCACTGAACAATACCGTGAAAGATGAGCTAGACCGACTAGAACACACTGGTGTCATAGTCATAGTGGACCAACCCACTGATTGGGTGAACCAAATGTCTGTAGCCAAGAAACATTCTGGAGCTCTCAGGATCTGCATTGATCCTAGACCTCTCAACCTAGCCCTAAAGCGTGAACACTACAAGCTTCCTGTGCTGGACGACATTCTACCGAAGCTTGTGAATTCCAAGAAATTTACTGTGTGTGACTTGCAACAAGGATATCTACACTGCGAACTGGATGAAGAATCTAGCCTACTGACTACTTTCGCAACACCGTTTGGGCGGTATCGTTGGCGACGACTACCTTTCGGCTTGAAAGTCGGCAGTGAAATTTTCCAAAAGCGTCTGCAACAAGCACTGGAAGGGTTGGAGAATGTTCACTGTATTGCTGATGATATTATCATCCATGGATATGATGACTCTGATCTCTGTGTCAAGATCCAGAAGCTGCTCCAAAGATGCAAGAAACATGGGATCAAACTGAACCATGAGAAATGTCGCTTCAGTGATAATGAAATTCAGTTCTTAGGCCATGTTGTCACAGCTGATGGTCTGAAACCTGACCCATCCAAGGTCGAAGCTGTTCTGAAGATTAAGAGTCCGTGTGACAGGGAAGCTGTGGAGAGGCTAAGAGGTACAGTAACTTACCTGGGGAGATACGTACCCAAGTTGACTGATGTATTCTGTCCCATTGCTGCTCTTGTACAACGAGATGTTGCCTGGATGTGGGGAGATGCTCAGAAGAAAGCTTTCACAACATTGAAACAACTCCTGGCTGAGACACCCACTCTGGCTTACTTTGACACGAGTAAGCAACTGGTCATTCAGTGTGATGCTAGCAACTTTGGCTTGGGATGTGCACTACTTCAGGAAGGAAGACCAATTGCTTACGCCAGTCGTGCTTTGACTGATACCGAGACCAGATATGCCATTATAGAGAAAGAGATGCTGGCCGTCGTCTTTGCTCTTGAGAAGTGGCGTCAGTTCACCTATGGTCGCCCCATCCTTGTCTACAATGACCACAAGCCACTAGAGGCAATAACAAAGAAACCTCTGGACAGAGTACCCAAGCGTCTACAGGGCATGCTCCTATGTGCACTTGCGTATGACATTGATGTCAAGTACTTGGAATGCAAGAAGATGTCTCTCGCTGACACGCTATCACGCGCCTTCCTGCTAGCTGGACAGGAACAACCGACCACTGAGTTCGAAGCTATCCACGCTGTGAACTGTCTATCCATGAGAGAAGATGTTGTCCAGGACATTCGTAATGCCACCGAGCAAGATGCCACTCTACAAGTGCTGACAGCTGTCCTGCAACATGGCTAGCCCGAGAAACCAGATGTGCCGCCACCTGCTGTGCCTTACTATCACTTCAGAGATGAGTTGGCCGTCACTGATGGATTGGTGTTTCGCGGCGAAAGACTTGTGATTCCACAATCCATGAGATCACAAATTAAGAAGGATGTTCACCTAGGCCACGTTGGCATTGAAGGATGCTTAAGAAGAGCAGGGGAGTTGGTGTTCTGGCCTGGCATGAATGCAGAAATCAAAGAGTACATCCAAATGTGTGAAGCCTGTCGTGAGTTCGAACGTTCTCAGACTAAGGAAACTGATGAGCCATGATGTGCCGGACCGTCCATGGCAGAAGGTCGGTCTCGACCTGTTCTCTTACAAAGGAAAGGACTACCTAGTCACCACTGACTACAGATGAAACTTCTGGGAAATAGACTATCTACCAACCACTGGCTCCAAGGCAGTAATCACAAAGCTCAAAGCTCACTTTGCTAGGATGGGAATTCCGGACACTGTAGTTACTGACAATTGTCCACAACTGGTGTCAAACGAGTTTGCTCATTTCAGTAAGAAATGGGGATTCGAACATGTGACGACATCTCCACACCACAGTCGCTCAAACGGCAAAGTGGAATCATCGGTGAAAGCTGCAAAGAAGATGATCGAGAAAGCACAATGCGCTGGCGATGACCAATATTTAGCACTGCTGAATATCCGCAATACCCCAACTCAAGGAATGGACAGTAGTCCTGCACAGAGGCTACTAGGTAGGCGGACGAAAACAATTCTTCCAACAGCGCAGTCTTCTGGAGTCGCGGTCGTCTGGCAGCAACATGAAACAGATATGCTGAAAAGGACACAACGCCGTCAAGCCAAGTACTATGACAAATATGCTACAGATCTCCCACATCTGCATCAAGGTGATACCGTCCGAATGAAGCCGTTCAAGCTTGGAGTCAAGTCATGGAAGAAAGCGAAGGTGGTGAGACGACTGGATGAAAGGTCTTATGAAGTTGAAGATAGTGAGGGAACAGTGCACAGGCGCAAGAAGAACACACGAAACACCACCTCATGTGCTGGTTGAGGAGTCCACGGATATCCCATCCCAAGATGATCCTCTAATCACTCCAGTTGACCCAATTCGGGCCAACACACCAGTTGAAATTCAGCCGAACACACCGGTTGAACAACAACACCAGAGTGACCAGACAGAACCAAACTCTCCGGTACGTCCAACGACACCCAGGAAGTCCGAGAGAATCAACAAGTCCAAGCTACCCAGCAAATACAAGGACTATGTTGTATCTAAATGAACAGTTGATGATACTTACACGAACATTGATGAGTGCAGACATGATTG
Source organism: Paraescarpia echinospica (assembly GCA_020002185.1). Taxonomy (NCBI): domain Eukaryota; kingdom Metazoa; phylum Annelida; class Polychaeta; order Sabellida; family Siboglinidae; genus Paraescarpia; species Paraescarpia echinospica. The sequence goes on along the minus strand of CM034540.1, from coordinate 35,228,611 downwards.
ATGCGTACTCGCATGTATGATAAATTGTGGATGCTCCATCCATGTGTTCATACAAGGACTATGTTGTGTCTAAATGAACAGCTGATGATATTTACATGAACATTGATGAGTACAGACATGATTGATGCAGATACGCAAGTGTGTTGTCTTGTGGATGTTCCATCCTATTCCATATGTTCATGTTTGCCATGTTCGTATGAGCATGACATGTTGTCTGGTGCTATTCTCATAATTGAGCGTTTGCATGTTGACCATGTCATTTTGGCTTTAGCATGACATCAGGAATGTTGCTGCTGTTGTGAAATAGTGTGTTATGTAGTGTTTAGTGTTAGCTGGAACGTTTCGTGATTCAGTTATGTTGCATTCAGGTTTTGGCAACTTTATTTTATTTATACCACTACGAAACATTCATGCTGATCCATAGACTTAATGAGTTGGTTACTTTAATACGTTAGTACGTTTTGGTTGAGTACATGTTGCTTGTAAAACGGAGGGGATGTAACAATATCACTTAATGACGTCTCCCCAGAAAGTAGAATAACAGGCCGCTCCCTTGTCGCAGCAGCCACGTTTAATAAAGTTGGTTTACTAGAACTATCGTCTCTGTTTTGCCTGAATATGCTAGCGTCTATACAGTGAGGCCTGAACAGATGTTGTAACAATGCCCCTCAAAGACATGCAGTCTGGACCCTGCCCCACTGATCTTCGGAAGAAAACACTATGTATCCTCATTCCCTGTCTTGTGGCAATAGTGAACAACAACTTTAAGCAAGGACTATTTCCGATCACTTTGAGAACAGCAATTGTAAAACAACTTCTAAAAACTGACACTCTCGACAGTGACCCGCTGAAGAACTACAGATCGGTCTCCAACATAGCATTCATTGGCAAAGTCCTAGAGAAAGTTGCAGTTCGTCGTCTGATTGACCATCTGGCTGTGAACTGGCTGCAGGAAGAATGCCAATCAGCATATAAGATGCTTCACAGTACAGAGACTGCCCTATTGCGTGTCCAGCATGATATTGCTGGTGTGCTTGACAAGAATCGTGCAATGTTGTTTGTCATGCTGGATTTATCAGCCGCATTTGATGCGATTGACCATAAACATTTGCTGACACTACTGCAGGACGAGTACAGTGTGCGTGAAACTGCATTATCATGGTTCCGGACATACTTGGAAGACCGCACCCATCGTGTCCAGATTGACCCAATAACATCCAAGTCTATTGAGCTATAGAGTGGTGTGCCACACGGCTTGTTATCTTCACTCTATACACCACACCAATGCAGCATATATTCAAAAGATATGAAATAAAGTACCATAAATATGCTGATGACATTCAACTATATGTGTCGCACAATACAGCTATACCGGGCGATCAAGTGGAAACAATGAGGCGACTCACAGACTGCATTGGGAAAGTCAGGCAATGGATGGCGCTGCGCTTGCTGAAACTAAATGATGAAAAAACTAAGATGACCATCTTTACATCAAAACATGATCTCAAGATGTACGGAGGTTGCTCTATGACCATTGGAGACAATACAATTTCACCAGTAGACTGCATACGGAATTTGGGAATTCTGCCAGATCTTGAACATTGGTTCATGTGGTTTGCACATTGTGCATGGTGCGTTTAAGCATGGGTGCAATGCCACGAAGTAGGACATCACTGCCTTTCTCCGTTCGACTCACTCATTGTTTAATGAGACACCGGCTCGTCGCAAAGATTATCAGGCAGTGATTTGTTTGGCCGGAACTTATGCAACACTCACTGGCTTGAGAACGTGCCAGTTGCAGAACGCCTGCTGGAGATGTTGCCTCATCTCTGCAAGTACGTTACAGCCACCAAGATCCACTTTTCACTGTCGAGTTGAACTGCTTTGTGTCAGTGGCAAAGATCATCACACCGTTCCTTCTGCGCTACCAGACGGATCGCCCCATGCTGTCATTTCTTGCGAGTGATCTGCATCGAAATGGTGAAACATCTCTTGTACCGCTTCATGAAACGTGACGTTGTGGATGACACCAGCCTCGCCAGTTTTCCCAGAACTCAACCTGTCGGATCCTGCTTTAATGAGAAAGTCATCCGACATAGACATAGGCTTCACGGCGGATGCGCACCTGAAGCAGATGCAGCAATCTACAAGATCGAAAGTGAGCGACAGGGATGCCTTGGGACTGCGTCATGAATGTCGGGCATTTTCGCGCAAGATCGTCGTTCATGTGTTGATGAAAGCGCCAACGAAGTACAGCATCGTGCGCAATCTGTCATGCCTTGATCCACGCCAGATGGCTGACGACCCAAATGGCTGTTGTGCCAAGCTGCGCAGAGTGTTGCAGACTTTGGTGAACAGTGGCAAGCTGGTGGCAGAGAAATGTGACAACATTCTGCGCCAGTTCACTGATCTGGTCACGTTTGCCATCCTGCCAAAGAAGGACCAGTTTTCGTTGTTTGACCCATTCGACGATGGGCAACGAATGGACGTCTTCCTCGAAAGTCACATCAACTGCTCTGACTTCGCAGATCTGTGGACCACTGTGAATATGCTGCTGCTACTGTCACACGGACAAGCCAGCATTGAACGGGGCTTCTCCGTGAATCAACAGATGGAGGTTGACAACCTATGCAAGAATACATTCATGGCACAGCGAATTGTACATGACCACATCATGTCCGTCAGCGGGATCCTGAGTGTCGACATCACCAAAGACCTGATGATGTCGTGTCAGGCTTCATGGGCACGTTATCAGGCCTACCTTGATGACAAGAAACGTGCCCACGACTCATCGAAGCGCAAGCACGTAGATGAGTCGGACGACCTCAAAGCGAAGAAAATCCATCTCGAGGCTGACATTGCCGAACTCAACAGATGCTGATGAATTCTCTACCGATGCAGAGAAGAAGCGAGATTTCAGCCTCGTTGCAAAGTGCAATGCTCTCCGCAGGTCAGCCAGGGAAAAGGGGGAAGAACTGGCTGATGTACTTCGCCAGTTGAGTGAGAAGAAGTGAGAAGCCTGAAAAGGCTGTAATGTGACACTGTGACAGCAACAGCATATAATGAACGTTATTGTTTGTTGATTTATTTACTGTATTTAATAAACAGGCAGTTACAACTTAAGCATCTTCGTCAAGATTGATTTGTTATTTGAATGTTTGGCTGATGACCCCCCTCATCGTCAAGATTGATTTGTTAATTGAATGTTTGGCTGATGACCCCCCTCATCGTTCTAAGGGTCCTGTGATTTATTGCTTATTTGCTTCATTCATTCCTGAAGTGTGTGCTTGCTTGATTTATTGATGGGTAACCGATCTTTTCAATGGCCGGTTGATTACTTGTAAACCCCAGGTATGGAATGATTGACTGGTCCGGTAAAAATGGGGCTGAAAAATAAAATAAATAACTGCAATATACACCCTTAAAAATGGCATGTTTTTATACCAAGAAAACCCTTGAATTTAATTGTTAGGTATCTGTATGAACCCTGAGCGCATTGATCGGCTATGCGGGAATTAGCGCTAAAGAAATACTGTATTATTATTATTAAGTTCTAACTCCTCTACCTGTATGACTAAGGCACAGTTTCAACTTCATGAAGCCAGGCCCACTAGAAATGTACTAAAACAGTCGACAGACAGATAGTTTGTTTTCTTCACTACAGGAACCACACTAGGACTACACTCGTACATCCAAACATACGTCTGTAATGTGAAGAGCCCAACCACATCTGCCCGGTGCCATTCGTGTGTACATCTAGTAGTAAGTACCACTCTTTGATGGACTGGCAGTTGGCTGTCAAGCTTGTCACGTCACAAACTACTAGGGCCTATGGAGTAACACCATTTCTAGATATTGTTCTATGAATAGGTGACACGTGATATGGTTCAATATATCTTTTAAAAGTGTTATCTAATAGGTTTCTTGCTTTGAGTGATGAGTAATTAAAAAAATTTAAAGTAGTAATTAGAAGATGCCATCCTCAAACTGAAATGTTATACCTAGGTACTTCTGACGAATGAGTTGTGTGTGCTGTAATTCAGTCATGTCAGAACGTCAGAGACACAGAAGTCTTCTCGAGGCAATACAAGACAAGTATGAATGCAAAGAACCACTTCACATTGAGGTCTTTCTGCCGAAAAGTGCACCGGGCAAGACAGGTACGGGGCGATGATCCATAACATTTGTCATGCTATGTTGTAATGTTTTTGAAGCACACCATCCCCATTTAATACTTCATTTATAATGCTGGGCAGTACACCTCTCCTGATCATCGAAGCACGAGTAACGTCTCTTAGGGATGGTAGAACAAATAATGTCACATGATTGGGAACCAGTAACCCTCGATTTGGAAGTCGGTCAAATGTCTAATGCCATTAATTTTATACTTGTTTGTGTAGACTGGTGTCATGTATTAGGCCTTTACACACATGAAGTCTGTTAGCTTCTAAGTCTTCTTAGTCTTCAAGCGGTACATTAACGATGGCTGCTCGAGAGGCCTGGCATGGGGCCACATCCACTGGGCAGATGCACTGCTATCCTGGTTGTCACTATGCCAAGGGGTGGGTCTATAATAACTATGACTATCTGTCATATAAATATGCCAGTAGGTGGAGCTAGTAACAGTTAGTAACTATGAATACGCGTTAACGGGATTATGTTGCACCTTTATTTTCAGGCATGCTTTATTTTCACCTCCAATGTGCGTAGAAACAGTATTCGGACGCATGCAAAATAATCGTTGCATCCCACGGGACGCATGTGTATCCATGACATATAACAAATATATATATTGAATATGAATGCCTTTAACTAGGTAGTTTATTACCAAATCAGTTTGTTTGGTGTTTCTTTTCACAAGTCCTTCCAAATAATCATTCCCATAGGCGTATGTTTCCTGATTCCCACTAGATTCCGATGGATGCCTAATCCTCCATGTGGCACTGTCCTGCGCGTAGTTTTCGAACGCCTCTAGGGACTGAGTGTCCGTTCAGACTTCAAGGTTTGAGTGCAGTCACTGAGCATTTTAAGACTTCCGAATTTATTAGAGGTATAGCAGGGAAAAACATAGTGACTTACGAACATTATTTTGTATAACTAACCGCTTGTTATCACCGAACAATTGACGGATCGTACGGTGACAATAGAGAATGCAAGCACTCCGATCCCGACTCCCATCCAATTCCCGGGGCTGATCGCGCCAGTCGCTCGTCTAATAATTGAACAGATTTGATACCTCAGTGTATTTATGCCTTCATTCCACATTGTTTCAGATATGCAGTACATTGTTATAAAATATTGATTTGAGGACACTTTTGAGGCCCAAATAGCGCTCCAGTTTGCGCCAACATGCGATTTAACCGTGCAATAACCCGTGACTGCAGCGGTGCACGCTGATTCAAACCGGAGCAAGCGCTATTTGGGACATTATATTCCTGAAACGATGTGGAATGAAGGAATAAACACGTTGAGGTATAACATTTAGGCACAACTGTCATAATGCCGAAATCGGGGTGGGCCCGGATTCTACACAACTTAATGCGCAGTTCCATCTGCTGCCTATAGGCTATTCCAATGCTGAGGTCATCACCACGGTCAGGTTTCCCGCCACCGAAACAAATTCAGGAGCCTTCCAAAGTGACTCGTGGCTTCCTCGATATCCTTAGCTTTGCCTTAGTCCCAATGTGACATTTACACGTAAGCCAAGGCATCTAGCAGACTAGCATGCCCTCTCATAAGTGAGGAATGCTGCTGAAGTTCCAAAACTACATCGATTACTAAGGGCAAACATCAACAAATAAAACAAGGCACATTATGTTATTATGTTCTTGTTAGTATCAAACTAATAATAATAACAACCGGGTTTACATGGGTTGTATAAGTTGTGATATTTAGAAAACAATACTTACAATTAAAAAAGAGCAATAAGTGGGACCCACGCTACAGGCTTGGGACCCCATCAAAAGAAGGCTGGGGTCTTGAGGACCCTTGAAGTTGAACACAAACATTCAGGTAAACCCCTGCCACATTACACCCCAATGATAAGGCTATGTCATTTCTTAAATGATCCATTTTGCAAATCCTTGTCAACAAGTGAATCCCGTCTTGGCAGTGTTTCATGAAGCCTGCCTGTGTTTGAAGATTCTGGGAACCTCCTACTGCCACGGGAACTCACACTGGATAAGTGCAGTATCTCGCACGCAGGTGAAGACGACGAGTTAGCACAGTTGCATGCTGATGTGCATGCACTCGATCTCACAGGAAACTCACTACAGGAGTGGCAGGAGGTACTCGCATGAAACTATATAAATGTTCTACTTGCTATACAAATATTGAATTATTTGATATTTTAAAAAGTGGTTTTTAGAAAATAAACCGGTTTGTACTTGTCATATTGGAGCACTTAAGGTATCTAATCGATTTTGAGTATGCTGCTTACTAGTACCAAGTTGTAATCGAATATTTGATCATTTGTGTGTGAATATATTGAGATGAGGTGTGAATGTAGAGCAGTGTCAAACTGTTGCTTTATACAAACATCTTCATCCTGGAGATTTACCCAGTCTATCAGAGAGGTGACCTGATACAGCTTTAGCCATCCTACCAGATAGGTGGCATGATACAGCTTTGGGCATCCTACCAGAGAGGTGACCTGATACAGCTTTGGCCATCCTACCAGAGAGGTGGCCTGCTACAGCTTTGGCCATCTTACTAGAGAGGTGGCCTGCTACAGCTTTGGCCATTCTATTAGAGAAGTGGCCTGATACAGCTTTGGCCATCTTACTAGAGGGGTGGCCTGATACAGCTTTGGTCATCCTATTAGAGGTGGTCTGATTCAGCTTTGGCCATCCTACCAATGAGGTAGCCTGCTACAGCTTTTGCCACCCTATTAAAGAGGTAACCTGATACCGCTTTGGCCATCTTACCAGAGAGGTGGCCTGCTATAGCTTTGGCCATCTTACTAGAGAGGTGGCCTGATACATCTTTGCCTGTCCTAGTAGAGGTGGCCGATACAACATTTCCAGTTCACTCAGCTATATGAATGAGTACCTGGCTATAGACAATGGTGGATATTTGTGTACGAATAGTCTTCATGCATTAATTGCAGCATGGCTTAGGAACTTACCTTTTTAACTCTGTTTTGTTGTCTTTAAAGAATAGGCTATCTGCTAAACAACAGACAGCCTTCCTACTAGAGAAGGGACTATGTGCACACAGGCCTTTCAAGTCGTTGCATCCCTACTAGAGAGGAGCTCTGCTGAAGATGAAGTATTTCCTGAGTTGATACTGTCAGCAGGAAAGAAGTGTTCACTGTAAGTGCTTTGTAGCTTGGATTGTGGTTATTTCAGGTGTTCAAGATCCTGGATCAGTTCCCAAACATCACATTCCTCAATCTCAGCTGTAATCCACTGACCATCCTTGACCAGCCGCCGGACGACAAGCACTATGAGAACGTGGTGAAGCTGGTCTTGAATGGCGTCCATCTGCCCTGGGAGACTGTCCAGCAAGTCCTCACCATACTCCCCAAGTGAGCTCATGACCATCCTACTTGTATAGCATGTGTTGATAATACATGTGACAGTTTCCAAGAGGGTCAATGCTCTATGATACAATAAAAATATATACTTTGAAGTGAAGGTTCTCTCGTCATTATATGACACAAGACTATAGTACACGTTTAAAAACAGTAGAGCCAAATATAAGGATTCCGATCAATTATTTATATTTATAGATAACAGACATTCCAGATGTTATGTTTTATATGCCCAAAACTCACAAAGTGTTGTCACATAAGTTTGATGATGAACAAGCTAAAATTAGCATAATGTCTGTAACTGTTTTGACAAGTTGCATTTCACTGAGTACACATAATAGCAACAAGGTGTTTTTACACTGTTTTTCAGTTAAACCTGACACAAAACATTACTTACCTTTACTGTCTGAGTGGGTCATATATATTAAGTCACTCACTACTCACAGCCTAGCTGTTTTTATTGAATGGTTTTATGTACATATTGCAGTCATGTCTGTTCTCACTCGAGACAAATTTCTCAACTCCATAGTTGAGACAATAAAGCATTATCTTATCGTAATAATTTGCAGGACAAGTTTGAGTTGATGTTCCCATATTTCCACCACAAAACTAGTTCTGTAGTTATATAATATTGAAAGTAAATTGAAAATGTATAAAATAAATAAGTTTTCTTCTGTCTGTTTGTTTGTTGTACAGTCTGGAAGAACTCCATGTGAGCCTGAATGACTTGAGACACATAGATGTCACAGAGGGTCCACCCTACCCCACCCTACGTCTCCTCCATATCAACACAAACAGGCTGACAGATTGGGAAGACATCGAGAAACTGGGAAGATTCTTTCCCAACCTTGAGCAACTGTGTATGATTGAGAATCCCATCAAAGAAATCGCGCAAGACAATATTGCAGCAAGCTTCGTCCACCTTGAAGCCATCAACATTAGCAGCACAGCAGTTACAAGTTGGAAGGAACTCGAGAAGTTTCGGCACTTCCCAAAGTTGCATGCAATCCGACTCAAGGGAATTCCACTGCTGGAGGTCTCGTGTTCATTTCCTGTATAATGAATTTTACTAGTTTTAGTTTTGGTCTGTAGGGCATACCTTTGTTTGATTCAATTATATTTTTGACACAAAATGGATAATAATAATGAAGGCCATGTGTAGTTCAATCAGTCGGTCAATAATGTATTTCCAAAGAACAATGGCACATTTGTTTGTAATGGCCATAGCTTATCCATAAGAAACTCAGTCTAATTGTGTACTAACATTACAGCACAGCACAAGAAGTGTTTCCTACAAATTGTCAAAATGGTCATTGAAATGGACTACAACAGTTAATTTTAGTAGGTCAGATAAGACTTCGAGAGAAACATTTTTATGGTAATGTATTGTTTGTATCATCTAGACACCCAAGAATGGGTCTCATGAAAGTAATGTCCTGATACATCTCCATTAGTACCCCAATTGTTTCTAGCGCAGTTAAGCAATTCACATTTATAATCTGCAGTAGATTTTGGGAGTAGTGTATTGGTGGTTGGTGTGTGCAGAGCTATGACGAAGCAGAGAGAAGATCTCTGGTCGTTGGCTACCTGCCAAACATCACCATGCTCAATGGCAGCCACTTGAAGCAGGGTGAGCGGGACGATGCAGAACATGCCTTCCTTCGCCATTATGTCGACAAAGAGGAGAAACCGTCCAGGTAGTCTTGTCTCACCTCTTCCACTTGTGTAATTTTACTGCCAGATTGAGATTTTTCACCATATTTTGTATTAAGGTTTTACAACATACTAACTAGAACTAGGTTATTTAGATTTAATGAGATTGCCATCCAAAGCAAAACATCCAGACAGCAAGTGGACAAGGAGACTCAAACGATAGTGTGTGAAGCATCTATCACGAATGACGCTTAAACATTCTCGTTGTCTCGAGTAGTAGTGGCGCCACCTGGTGTGTTATATTGTCACTTAGTCCAATTGTATTGGAAGGTACAATGAGAGTGGGAAGCTAAGTGCAATAGTATTGGAAGGTGCAGTGAGAGTGAGCAGGAGACATTACTAAGTGCAATAGTATTGGAAGGTACAATGAGAGTGAGCAGGAGGCATTACTAAGTGCAATAGTATTGGAAGGTGCAATGACAGTGGGCAGGAGGCATTAATAAGTGCAATAGTATTGGAAGGGACAATGAGAGTGGGCAAGATGTATTACCAAGTGCAATAGTATTGGAAGGTGCAATGACAGTGGGCAGGAGGCATTACCAAGTGCAATAGTATTGGAAGGTACAATGAGAATGGGCAAGATGTATTACCAAGTGCAATAGTATTGGAAGGTGCAATGACAGTGGGCAGGAGGCATTACCAAGTGCAATAGTATTGGAAGGTACAATGAGAGTGGACAAGATGTATTACCAAGTGCAATAGTATTGGAAGGTGCAATGACAGTGGGCATGAGGCATTACCAAGTGCAATAGTATTGGAAGGTACAATGAGAGTGGACAAGATGTATTACCAAGTGCAATAGTATTGGAAGGTACAAGATGAGAGTGGGCAAGATGTATTACCAAGTGCAATAGTATAGGAAGGTACAATGAGAGTGGGCAAGATGTATTACCAAGTGCAATAGTATTGGAAGGTACAATGAGAGTGGGCAAGATGTATTACCAAGTGCAATAGTATTGGAAGGTACAATGAGAGTGGGCAAGATGTATTACCAAGTGCAATAGTATTGGAAGGTGCAATGACAGTGGGCAGGAGGCATTAATAAGTGCAATAGTATTGGAAGGGACAATGAGAGTGGGCAAGATGTATTACCAAGTGCAATAGTATTGGAAGGTGCAATGACAGTGGGCAGGAGGCATTACCAAGTGCAATAGTATTGGAAGGTACAATGAGAATGGGCAAGATGTATTACCAAGTGCAATAGTATTGGAAGGTGCAATGACAGTGGGCAGGAGGCATTACCAAGTGCAATAGTATTGGAAGGTACAATGAGAGTGGACAAGATGTATTACCAAGTGCAATAGTATTGGAAGGTGCAATGACAGTGGGCATGAGGCATTACCAAGTGCAATAGTATTGGAAGGTACAATGAGAGTGGACAAGATGTATTACCAAGTGCAATAGTATTGGAAGGTACAATGAGAGTGGGCAAGATGTATTACCAAGTGCAATAGTATTGGAAGGTGCAGAGAGAGTGGGCAAGATGTATTACCAAGTGCAATAGTATAGGAAGGTACAATGAGAGTGGGCAAGATGTATTACCAAGTGCAATAGTATTGGAAGGTACAATGAGAGTGGGCAAGATGTATTACCAAGTGCAATAGTATTGGAAGGTACAATGAGAGTGGGCAAGATGTATTACCAAGTGCAATAGTATTGGAAGGTGCAGAGAGAGTGGGCAAGATGTATTACCAAGTGCAATAGTATAGGAAGGTACAATGAGAGTGGGCAAGATGTATTACCAAGTGCAATAGTATTGGAAGGTACAATGAGAGTGGGCAAGATGTATTACCAAGTGCAATAGTATTGGAAGGTACAATGAGAGTGGGCAAGATGTATTACCAAGTGCAATAGTATTGGAAGGTACAATGAGAGTGGGCAAGATGTATTACCAAGTGCAATAGTATTGGAAGGTACAATGAGAGTGGGCAAGATGTATTACCAAGTGCAATAGTATTGGAAGGTACAATGAGAGTGGGCAAGATGTATTACCAAGTGCAATAGTATTGGAAGGTACAATGAGAGTGGGCAAGATGTATTACCAAGTGCAATAGTATTGGAAGGTGCAGAGAGAGTGGGCAGATGGCGGGATCACAACATGCAACACAGAATGCACGTATTGTAATAACATAAAGTAAATGAACCTGTTCTATAAATATTATACATTTTAGTTCATCTAATACAAAGACGGCCACAGTGAACTTTCTAATTTGTCTGAGTCGACTGTTAGTCGGCTCAGGCACTAAAATACAAACCACATTGATATATGTCACTCGATGTGGGACTAACAATGCAGGCTTTTTGCTGCAGGTATGATGAGCTGATTGCTATACATGGCACACCAGCACCACTAGCAGAAGTCGATTTATCACCACCAGAGTCTGTGGATGTCTTATTGCGATTTGGAGAGAAAAGCCTACTCCGAAAAATTGATATTTGTTGGTCACTGCAGGAACTAAAGAAGCATCTTGTTAACTTTGTGGGCCAGCCTGCCAAGAACTTCCGGCTGTTTCTCTATGATCCAGAGGCATGGTGTGGTCTTGAAGAGATGCGTCTGCCAGCCAAGAAAATTTTCTCATATCGCGTTAAGGATGGCTTTGAAATACATATAGAACTGAAACCATCATGCGAGTCTTGCAAGAAGTAGGGTGTTACTTATATTATAAAAATTGGAATAGTATTTTTTGGAAAGTTGGGCTGATTCAATGTTAAATGGCACCTTGTAACAATGTGCACAAAGTGATTTGAATTACAACTGAAACATTGCTGTTAACCATATTTGCAACCGTTGGAAGAAATCATCAACAATTGGCTTATTTCTATCTGGCAATTAGAGAAAAATTGCAAACACCTAATAAAACTTGTGTGTGTGACTGTGTGTGTGTGTATATAGTTAGGTGATTAACTTGTTGATCCATATCAGGGTTGACAACTTCAAACTGTGAGCAAAGAAACAAACAGTCATAGCACCATTGATGTACTGACTAGATTTTTAGTTTTTTTTATTCACTTGCTTCACATTCTTACTGTTTAAAGTGATTCTTTGAGAGTTTTAATCTCTTTGTAATATACAAAATTATAAAATAATTCTGTTAACATGATTATTTCATGTAATGCTATGCCTTTATTTCATTAGAATTATGTTTTATTAATCACTAATGACCGTGCCAATATATTGAAAAAATGGGCCAACTGGCCCTGAAGTCCTTTGGACTAATACATCTATGTGACCCCGGCTGACCAAATGAGTGATAAGTTGGACAAATTGTAACATTGTTTTCTTACATCCTTGTAAAGGTTTGGTCGGATGCTTTACAGTTTCAAAAATTATGACTGCTACAAAAATTGGTGAAGTTATGGAGCATTGAACATGGTAGGGGTCAAAAAGTTAAAATTAAGAAAACGGCTGTTGAAGTTTTACATTATATATGCAAATGGATTGCATGGAAATATTACATGCACAACATTCAAATGTGGCACACAGTATGTAATATGTATGTTATGTTGCAATGATACACTGTAAGTACAAATGTGTTGCTACAAAGACTTATCAATTATGCCACATTATGTCTTTATGTGTAAAACTAAGAGGACAGATTATTTGAGAGCAAAAGGTAGACTCACTGTTTGACACAGTTTAAAACCTACAGGCAACTGTCCAGTTTAACAGGGGTCTAGTGGCTTAATGATGTCTGTTGACACAAGCTATTGCCAGTGACCAATTACAGATTAGTCACAGTTTCCATCAAACAAAAGCAGGCAGAGAATCTTAGCTCCACATCTGGGTGTAATACACAACAAGTGATAAATATATGATACACTTGAAATACAAATGTGCTGCTACAAAAACGTATAAAGTTATGTCTTTATGTATAAAATTAAGAGGACAGATTATTTGAGAGCAAAAGGTAGTCTAAAGAAAATGTAAAATGGGTCAGCTGGACGGTGATAGACTGTTTGAACATGAAGCCTTTGTCAAACTTTTGTCTCGACTTCACCGAAGGCGGTGTCCTGCTGTCAGAACTTCGAAGGTGTTACTCACCTAACTTACAGGTCTTTGTCAGTAAGAATAATGGGATGATAATTTACACCAACGTTGTTTCCCGTAGAAGTCATTTTGTGGGATATATTAGCATTAGTCGTGCCAATTCAAAAATTAGTGCTATATAATAGTAGTTTGTCAAAATGTAAACAAACTCAAAGACAGTTGCAGCTTAGCGTTAGCCTGTTCTGAAATATTTTAATGACAATGATATATTTCACATAAATATATAGGGATCTAATGGAGAGGCCCATCATAATCCATAGCACTACAAAATGAAGTATCTGAAAGTCACACTTCATATATTGAGGGACACATCTCATACTGTCTTTATGGACTGTCGCAATATCCAATAGTTTCCTATCACAACCCTCATGTACAATATACCAAAGCTATATATTTCAAACACTACAACATATGTATCATCATTGGATAGGTAATTGAATAATCTTTCAGATGAACGCAACTTGTAGCAGCAGAAAATGAAGCATACAAAAGTTATACCGCAAACAATGACATGCATTCTCAAAATGTGATTCGTTCAAAAGTGAGTGCTATATAATAGTAGTTTGTCAAAATGTAAACAAACACAGTTGCAGCTTACTGTCCACCAAGCAGTAGCAGAGCAGTTTTATAATAATAATAATCCACAAGTTAAGTGGCAGTGATCTTCCTTTTTATCATTCATGTGATGTTTATTGTGAGCATGGCGGACAAATGGTTATCATACGTAAACAGGTACAGAAAGAAACTGACATTTTCTATAAAAAGAACACGTTTGCCTATCAATGGCATGTATTTCCTATTGTTGCTGTTTCTGCCGGGCAGAAACAGTTTCTGCTCGGCATAAATCAAACAACCCTGTAGGTAATTATTAATCAAATGTTTTTTGGTGAATCATAGTTACAGATCATTAAGGGTTATGATGGAAGTAAAATGTTTACTGTTCACTTATTGCACCACGTCTTGCATTTAGAGGAATAATTATAATAGAAAATAAAATGTTGTGGCACATATTTTTAAATACATGCATCGATGAGAAACCGGGAATTACTTTTCTGTGGCCTAAGAATAACTAATTTCAATTAACTTTCTGCTTATATAAAACAACTGCATCAAAATATATATCCATACAAGACACAGACTCCGCATGTGACAGGTGTTTTGGGAAGGGGAATAGTGTTCTGTTTCTGGTAAAAGGTGGTTTGTTAACCCAAGCCTCTGCCAGTGACCAATTACAGATTAGTCATACTTCCTACCACCAGCCACAGTGACCTAAGCCTCTGCCAGTGACCAATTACAGATTAGTCACACTTTAACCAGCCAGCCACAGTGAGGTGTGACAGATGTTGTGGGAAAGGGATTAGTTGAACAAAAGGACTGGAAGCCTGCTAGAGCTGCTGTTACAGTAGACCATTTAGTTAACAAATTTAGCATTTTAGGGGTCATTAGGTGCCCTTAGAATGATTCAATCAAATACAGATTTCTTGTGTACAGTGACACTACCACATGAAATGTATATGCAAAATTAGAGAAAAAGTAAAGTTTTTGACAAAATAGGCAAAATGTTACATTTTTACCAGTTTTGGGGTCCTTGGAGGCCCTAGGGAGCCGTTAGAATGATTGAATCAAATACAGATTTCTCGTGCATAGTGGCAGTGCCCTAAGATATGTCTATGCAAAATTAGAGAAAAAGTTGCTGAATGGCCAAAGGACTAAAAATAACTGCGTGTACGCAGAGTTTCCACTTTGGCCCCACCTTCACGATCCGTATAAGGTATGCTCATAAATATTCGGGACTGTCCATCAGACTTTGATTAGCTACACCGAGTTAATATCGCCAAGAAATACGTCGTCGACATGTGTGTATTTGGATTAGCCACCGCCATGCGAATGAGTCGTGACCACTGACCTCTATTTATAAATATAGGTCCGTGGTCGTGACCGATAAAATTATACAAATGAAACTTGGACCAGCTGCTGTTTGTTACAGATTCAGCTAGGAAAATATATGGAATAAACGTAAAATTCAATGTCATATTGAATGATTGGCATTGTTTTTGTTAGAATATAAAAACTATGGTACTATCAGGTTCCTTTTTCACCAGATACATCTGGCTATACATTTTAAAGTTAAGTTTTAGTGAAACGTTTAGATAACAGAAACTTACTGAAGCTGAGAAACATTCAATAATGAAACCATTTTATTTGCAACATAAATCCAGCAGCTATTTCCATAAGCAGTATAAGTACATTATACATCACCCAGAGTAATTTATCATATTAAAATAGCAGAGGTGGTTATGTACTTTCCTACCTACATAAGGTTTAATTTTAGTTTGAAAAATGTAGATCTATAAAGAGCATAACATTATCGTCGACAAAATATATTGCATCAGTGTAAGAACATGTTTTATTTTGTACTGGGAATGAATTTATTTCTGTCGAACTCCTGTTTTGATAACAAATAAAATGGCCATCGTATGATTGAAATAGTTATAAAACTTTAAAAGTAATGCATATTTTAAAACACTGTTTTCAGTCATCATTGGTGTATTTAGCTCAAGAAGATCCCTAAAACATTTTGAATGTAGTGGAACATTTATATTTTATGAATTTTCAAAATTATTGTAAAAGCAATTTTGTCAACACCATTTTATACACTACTCCCAGTATAGTTCACATAACACAAACTTGTTTCAACAAATTTTGAAGAATATGCTGTACAACACAATCCAAACATGATGAGCATAAGAAAGCATCAATTTTATTACGTACTCCTTCTTTGCAACAAAATGACGAGATGATGTGTATTTGGATGCACAAATCCATTTGAAACATGGCGATATACATATTCCCAGCAGAAGCCACGCGGAACTAATGTGGCAGATAACTTCTTCACTACTGTGTCAGTTGACATAATATTGTCCTATAACTCCTATTAATAGCACTGCTAATAAGTGCTATGCATTTTGATACACAAAGCTGTCGGATGCACACATCCATTTGAAACTCGAAGTGAGGTAAAACTTCCCAGTAGATGTCGCACAGAACAGAATGGGGCAGAACAAAGTCAGACACTCTTATGTCAGGTGACCCATTGTTCAATTAATGGCACTAATGAGTAGAGCTCTTCAATTTCCTCTTTCCATCAGCTCGGCTATTTCCAATGTTTCTGCAAATAAATAAAGTTTAATTTAGGAAACTGAGCCTAAATATGAGTTAACTAACTCAACACTGTGCAGATTAATTCAGTTTAGATATTGGATTATGGGACTTATCACCAAATGTACAGCTGACTAAATGGAAAAGAAATACAAGAGAACCTTGTTATGTTGATTCAGTCAGACTACAATCCCAGTCCATTACTTTGGCCAACTTTTAATTTGCTTCTACATAATTACCTGTATGCATTGGTTATATACAATGCACTCCAAATAACCTGAACTCACATAAGTGAATTTTCACTAAGTTAAGTCAATCTTTTTCTTGGTCCAGGGCAAAGGTCCCAATAAGGGGACCTTCTGATAACTTTCTAGTTATCAGAAATTTCACTTATCAGTATTGTCATGGGTCCCTGGAGGTTCGACCTTATCCAGAGTGCACTGTATGTTTTCCTTTATTCTTGCTCTAATAATTTATGTTATATATAATTATATATATGGGCCATTCTCGTGAAAAGTGTACAGTAAGGGTAAAGTAACATGTCAAAAACAAATGTTTAATTTGTCTTTAGCGAGTCCTATTATTATTATCAAATGTGCTATTCACATGAAGCAGCGCAACTTGATCTGATCTGTTATTAGATTTAAAAATATATATTCATGGATAAAAACTTATGTACAGTGTATACTAGAGTGCAGATCTGCTGGTGTCCAAAATTTGTGCGTTGCAAAATTCCGTGGCAACACGGTATTGTGTACTTTTTAACAAACCTAAAACGTTTACATTGCATAATGACATGCCAGCCAGGTTTACTAACAATTGTAGCTGTAGTATTAAAAACAGTTTGTGAACATACGAATCTCACGATGTGATGTTTCGGTTTAAATAAACGCCAGCCTTAAATAAATGGGGAAACAGGGACTTTTCAAAAGACAATGCAGTTTTACTAACTAAAAAGGTGAGACCATTGCCTATGCTAGGCTAAGGCTAGGTTAGTTACTGTAGTAGAGGCTTGACAGACCCAGTGACAGTCCCAGCGCAGCCGACACCGACTGTAGCCGTCCGCATTGGCGGACGTTATAATTCTATTTAATCAAAATGTTACTCGACTGACGGCATTGGGAAGTAGGATATATAAACAATACATATGCTTCCTACACTTATAAAAATAGCTGTCAATATACATATGTCTACAAATTGCTTATTTACAATGCCATTGCTTGAATCATAACCTCAGAATATGACATGTTAGCTGTGTGTGACGTCAACGGTCTTTGTGTGGTTCACTGCGCGAGCATGAATATTCATTATACTCGGGCTGCAGAATTTATCATCCACATGGCAGCAACTTCAAAATGATTTGCGTAAACACAATTATTTATCGGCTTTTTGCACAGATAACACCCTAATTATGCATATACATGCAAGACATAAGTAGCAAAGAAAGTACTTATGGAAAATTATCATGTGTTGATGCAGTATAACTTGAATGCACATTTTGTATTGTATAGTGAACAGAAAAATATATATAACTGTTGCAAGTTTGTAATGTGCAAATTTTACACCTATGCAATTTCACAAGTTTTCCCGAGTTTTGTTTTCTTTTACTGAACCAACTGGTAGTTTCTATTTTGTAGAGATTACTGGAATGCAGTATGCAGTGACATTTGAATGTCGTCATTAGTTGTATTAAAAAGAAGCCTTAATCCTTGACTGTATATTGATGGAAGTAAGTTGTTGTGTACATCATTTAGGCTCTACTGTGAAGACACTCCCTTCTGGTATTAAAAGGTATACATTTTGATATTTTTTTCAAAATTCCATTATTATATAGTACGACCTAGATCTAGCATATTGACTGCCTAAATGTGTTTGAATTAACCACAACTTTTAATATAATTTGACCGTTACCTAGTTATGAATATTGACCTGAAACATTCCAGTAACAGTCAAGTTATCTTAAAAATGTAATTCACTGAAACACATCTGGGCATTTAATGTTAGAACAGATGGAGTTTATATTATTATTTATATAATTGTGCCGCAATGACTGACCAGATGGAACCACTGTTGTTGAGGCCAAATGTGTGATCTAGCATTCAATGTAGCCCCAGCTTGGAGTAACCTTAGAGCTTGGTTGGCGGAAAGAAGCTTTAGTTTGATTTGCTGACAAATAGGCAACCAATGTAGACACCTAGAGTGATGTGATTTGATCTGCAGGTTCTAGTAAAGAGCCATGCTGCGCTGACTGCAGTCCCCACCACTGCCCCTCAGGCAATACCTGGCAGTACAAGAAACAAGGTTTTATCTCACACAAATTGCAACATCAGTTTTCTGATTTCTACCCAGAACAGTATCCACAAAAGTCCTTAAAGTACTCAGCAGAAAAGCACTGAAACATAAAATGGGCACCAAACATATTTTTGCTCATAACTTTTGAAGTAGATTCATAGTTTGTTTCTACTGTTTTGGCAAAGCAGTATCCAGTAAATGCAATATTATAACAGGGTCTTAAGTGTGTACTGAAGAATAGGACCTATACTATTACAATTCTAAAGCTGTAGAGCTTATTTGAAATGCAACCATACACAGCAGAAACTGAATATACCATTACATTATACCCGTACTGGAAAGTCTGGGAAATATCCATACTCTCGGCAATGTCATCTCTTTTTAATGTTATGTCCACAAATCCAAATGCTACAAATAATCTGAAATTGTTCTTCTCTAAACATAAGCATTCCATCATATAGCCCTGTACCCACCCAGCCCTCCATCCATCCTGCACCCACCAACCCTACCATCCACCCAGCCTTCCGTCCACCCTGCGCCCACCAACCCCTCCATCCACCATGCACCCACCAATCCCTCCATCCACCCTGCACTCACCAACCCCTGCATCCATCCACCCTGCACCCACTAACCCCTCCAACCACACTGCACTCACCCAGCCCTCCATCCACCCTGCACCAACCAACCCATCCATCCACCTTGCACCCACCAACCCCTCCATCCATCCTGCACCCACCAACCCCTCCATCCATCCTGCACCCACCAACCCCTCTATCCACCCTGCATCACCAACCCCTCCATCCATCCTGCACCCACCAATCCCTCCATCCACCCTGTACCCACCCAGCTCTGCATCCACCCAGCCTTCTATCCACCCTGCACCCAACCAAACATACAATGAAGACGTACCAAAATGGCTATAAACATCACGGATTAGATGCCCACTTTGGCACAGCACAACCCATAATGCAACACACTAATCTGAATCAGACTGCTTCCTGAATGAGGCAGAGATGGAAGGAGAAGGTGATGACACCTGATAATGTCATGTCACTTAGAACTGAATTATCCTGCCCCCTACTGCTCTTTGATTTGGAGATCAAGAATTGGGCTCCTGAATCACCCCTTGAAAGACATGCAATAAACTCTCGGCAGGCATCATCCTCATTTTTATATTTAATATACCTGAAACATGAAAACAATATTTAAAAAATTCTTTGTAAATTGTTTGTTTGTTAAAACATAATTCTCAGGGATGATGATTTATCGGCTATGTCAAAATGAAGGAGACTCCACAGAATTGATGGAGAGTTGATATGTAGGAGTCTACTGAAGGAACCCTTGGTAGGAAGTTGGTACATAGCAATCTCACAATAAATTATCACGCTTTACATGTGGTTATGGCATCATGTGTTGGCCACTGTATGCACTAGCAATCGTTATATGTGAAAGGATATATACAATATTCAAACACCCACCTTTTTTGTTTCAGGCCCTGGCAAAGTCGAGCAACAAACGTGTGTATGATTATGTTGTAAAGATGACATTTTCATAGAAGATGTGAACATCAAACACTACACACACAAAAAAAAAGAATATTGTCTGTAATTTACACTGAATTACATTTGCACATGTGTCCACTACAATCAGGCCCTAAGCCAGCTTTATTATTTTTTGCTAGTCTTGAATTTATCCAAAGTGTACCTTTTAGTGCACAAACAGCATGCGTGAAAGTCATTATTATATCAATCACAGCCATTATTGGCCAGTTTATTTTTTTCAATGACTAGCCTGCAGCATTGAGCCATTTATTTAATTAATGACGATTTATTTGATTTGTTCCACTACCAATTGTGCCAATGATACATAACTGTGGACCTCTAGGCTTGAAACTACTAGTTAATCTAGTGGCCAGCTGGCCCCCTCTAAATTCCACTAGTCTTACCAGTTGTAATTACCCGTCTTGGCCAATAATCTGCCTGTCTTGAAGACAGGTCTCTGGCTAAGCCCATGGCTACATACCTGTTTCACTGTGCATAACAAAAGCACACCAGTATAATGTGCAGCTTACACCAATATCCAGCACAATAAGCACCTACAATGCCAGTCAGGATGAATTCAAGTGCGACTCAAAAGCACTGAGCTAGTTTACAAAATATTTTATTTACATGTTTGGTGGGTATCCATTTTTGTTCACAGCTATCTACATAAAAATATTATAACATGTTCCAATAAATGATTTGCACATATTCTGCCAATTAGTCTCGGCAACATCCCACTGTGTATCCTTGCAGAAAGAACTACTGACATTAGCTCATGCACTCTTTTTTTTGGTATGCTTTATGTTTGTGTTTTGACTTGTTTCTTCTGTGGCGAGACTTATGCAATGAGTGCTCCTTTTTGTGTTTTGTGGCATCATCTATTGGTCTGTCTTTGCTGTCATTGTCAATCATATCATCACTATGCCCGCCATCCACACGTGTACTTGAGCACTTCATGCTGTTCTTCTTACTCACAAGATCACCACTAGATGTCACCATTGGTTTCTCGACCCACACATACTCGACTGAAGACTTCTTGTGTCTTCTTGCACGCTTTCTGTAAGGCATCTCCTCTTCTTTCCCTTCAGATACTGCCTCATCAGCACTCCTGCTGCGATGGCGACGTCTGCCTAGAAAATCACCAGTTCAACACGTTCTTAGGAAATATGAAACCAACACAACAGTGCAATAAATATATATGCACATACTCTCATTTGAAATGTGTGCATGTTTATTTACAAAACAGATGTACAGTGTAACAGTGACAGTGTCAACATTGTTTGGCTAAGGAATACTCTCAAAGCAGTGCACAACAGCATGCACATTTATTGTTATGGACAGAGAATCAGCTCATTCAGCTATTGTTGTATTTTCTTTCAAGACCACCAGGCTGCAGACTTTGAGTGCATACATGCATCAAGTTTAGTGTTACGACAGCTAAAATTCCACCTGACAAATACAAAGTTGTCACTAAGGTAATTCATAGTTTCTTGTAGTAGGGGTAGAGGTTGGAGGTCAATTTATATTGGTTTCATGTAGTGTCAAACATCAACATTTGGATTTCATTTCATTGGATTTCAACTATAGTAATTTGATTATACTCATTACAGCATTAGATTGCACAAAATAGTGCATCTGCAAACTGGCCTCAGAGTCAGACAAATAGTTTCCAAGGTACATTTCTTACCTCTGTAAGAACTTTTGTCCTTTTGTTTGTAAGTTTTGTCTTTGTGTCGCTTGTGTTTCTTCTTACTATGAATTAAATTGTTGCAATTATTATAAATCAAAACAACTTTGTTAGCATTGTAATTTTTTGACAAGAACAGTACACAAAGAAATTCATTCAAAACATCCACTACAGGTGTATACAATTAAACTGGTTGGATTACAAAATGTCAATTATGTTTTAATACGTATATACATTTAGAAATAGTATTCCAAAATAGCTTCCAGTGTCCTCTGACTGTCCTGATAGCATTGTAAAGATACAAGAATAATTACCAGTTCTTCTTTGCACCAAGTAAATGTTTCTGTTTGTGGTCTTCTGAATGTGACGTGTCACTGTCAAACTCTTTGTACAATTCCTTGAAGCCACTGTGGCCCCACCTATAACAACAATGACACTATCTGAAAACAGTGACAGGTTTATTAAAGCAGGATCATCACCCAATATTCAGAATACTGTCAAGCATTTTGCTGAAATCTTGACGTGCACACTTGAAATAATAGGTCCCAAGACAATGAAGTAGGATAAACTAGACAGCAGTGGACTCGTTGATGTGATCTGGAATAGATGATGTGTCTCTCTCTGTGCTACACCCACCTGTCTGGATCAGTCTCTCACTGTGATACAACCACCTGTCTGGATCAGTCTCTCACTGTGATACACTCATCTGTCTGGATCAGTCTCTCTCTGTGCTACACCCACCTGTCTGGATCAGTCTCTCACTGTGATACACTCACCTGTCTAGATCAGTCTCTCTCTGTGCTACACCCACCTGTCTGGCTCATTTCTCTCTGTGCTACACCCACCTGTCTGGATCAGTCTCTCTCTGTGCTACACCCACCTGTCTGGCTCATTTCTCTCTCTGTGCTACACCCACCTGTCTGGGTCAGTCTCTCTCTGTGCTACACCCATCTATCTGGGTTAGTCTCTCTCTGTGCTATACTCACCTGTCTGGATCAATCTCTTCTGCTTTCAGCAGCTGTTTCCTCCAGTACGTACTCTTGTCTTCTCCCTTTCTCACATTCTCTGCTGAGCCACCGACATCCCAGTCCGTGTGAGCCCGAGACAGACAGGCACCAGCAGATCCCTGACCAAGGCTGGGCCTTCCATTGCATCTAAGAGATCCTCGCACTAAGCTGTGTCTTCCCTTATCTTCAGGGGATCCTCGGACTGAGCTGTGTCTTCCCCTATCTTCCAGGGATCCTCGGACTGGGCTGTGTCTTCCCTTGTATTTATCCTGTTCTTCCCACTGCTTCCACATGTCTCCTTCCTCCAACAGCTGTTAGAGAACTTCTATTTAGCAGTTATTCAACTATAATGGAGTCAATGTTTATGGGAAAGTAATCACACTGGGACCATCTGAAGGGTAAAACCAACTCTCCAGTATTTGGAGTGGAGTGGCATTCAAATCGCAGGGCCACATATTGTTAATTTATATTGGTGATATTCTTAATGTGTCAAATTGTGTCAGTCAGTAAATAAGTGTTTTCAATCCTATTAACATGTATTAGACAAATTAGTATGTAAGTCTGTATCGGTAATATGTTTAATCATGTCACCTCCACACAACTCTTAAAGAAGCTATAGTTTTACCAAATACCATTAAGACAAATCTACAAATACATTAAATATTGTGTTTATGTAAAAAAAGTTGTGTCTGAAGAATATGTTAATGTTCATTATAACAAGTATGTTTAATAGAAATAATTTCTATAATAGATCATCATCACCAAACCAAAGGATGTGACAGAATGAATCCCATTCTCTCAACACCCGTACAGGAAATTTAGTTTAAAAATTAAAATTTCAGTTGAAATGGAAGGTGCATGAGTTCTCTCCTCACCCTGTTGTGGGTCTTTGTGTGTCGGATGACATTCTTCAGCAGTATTTTTGCATCAGCAGAAAACATCTTGTTGTGAAATGGGCTGCCAGAATGGCTATAAAACAGAAAATGAACATCCTGACATATATTGCAACAAAGCTAATTTTTCTCACCAATAACACCTTCCTAGAACGAAACATGACAGAAGCACTTGGAATGTCAACTCACTTTAATATCTAAGAGTGATCACATCTAAAGGATTGAAGACCTGAAATTAGTTTACTGAAAGCACAAACCACTGCAGCATTTGCTCAACTAAAACAAGTCTAGTTAGACAAAAATCTCTCATAAACATAAAAAAATGTGGCTTCTGAGAGCTTTTCCTTTGGCATAGATCTGTAATATAAATATTTCTGTACATCCAATGTCATAGGCCAACAACTGACAGCATGACATTTGTTTGGAACCATGAAATAAATCTTTCAAATTGCAATCTATGTTGGTCTA
Organism: Paraescarpia echinospica; assembly: GCA_020002185.1. Lineage (NCBI taxonomy): Eukaryota > Metazoa > Annelida > Polychaeta > Sabellida > Siboglinidae > Paraescarpia > Paraescarpia echinospica. Next base: position 35,204,269 of record CM034540.1, on the reverse strand, counting down.
CAAAGGAAAACACGATCACCTTCACAACATATCTAGTGCTTGATTCCTTATTGTTCATGTTGTTCACTTTCAATTTTTGTTTTAAACCAGGTTATTTAATATATATGTTAGATATTCCTTTCTATAATGTGGGGGTGTTCGACACTTAAATAAACGTAAATAAACTGGAGAGATAACTAACATACAACTGTTTCACTTGTCCCTAACTCGGACAATTGTTTTCCTTGCATAAGATTTCATGGTTGCGATGGACTGGAGTGGCAATCGCCAGTAATGAAGAGAACATCGTGGGGTTGGACACGTTCTAATCTATATCTGTATCCCCCGATGATATGTATCCCATACAATGGCAGTGCATACTAGGGCAATATATACCATCCGTCTGCTATTTATCAGACAATGGCATATATTGTGCCTTAGGAAGCCAAATGTACTGTTTGCTTTTTTAGTTATATTGTAGATATGGGAGTGCCACTTTAGGTCGTCGGAGATGGAGATGCCAAGATAAGGGTTGCTATTTACAAGTTCCAGGGTCTTGTTATTTAGGCTGTAGAAATAATCAGTTTTGTTCTTTATACTGAGGATTTAATAATTATTTGCAATGAAGCTCATTACCAGTCCTTTGCCTTGGAAGTGTTTTCACGAGCACAATGTGATGACTGAGTTTTGATCCCTCGGTATAGTAAGCAGTCCTCTGCATTCAGCCATTACAGGCAGACTTTTCTTCTTCCATTAATGACCATTGGTCAAGCAGTTGACCATTATTGTCATATAATATGGTTTTGTGAATTTGTCTTTTTACTTGACTGATCAATGCTGGTAAGTCATTTATGTTACAATTTAAGTCAAATTCAAAGAAAGAGCAAAGCCAAAGGGCCATTGGCATTGGCCATTGTGAGAACAGTTCAATACAACCATTGGTCATTCTAAGATATTATGGCAATCTTTTACGTTTTAACTTGCCAAAAGTATTAGATTAGCAGCATCCGCCTTCTAGATACTCCCTGTGACAGTGTATGTGTGTTGACTGTTGTCTTACTCTTACTAGTCTTTGTCTTAAGTTAGAGTCAGACTTAGTCTTAGACTTTGTGTTGAAGGATATCATATGGACTCGGAGGGGTTAGCGGTACCGTCGAAGTACAATAATTCTAGCCTAAAATGCTAAATTAGTTCAGATTATGCCTCCTTGGTATTGGATGTGTTTGTGCCAAATGTCCCTTTATGAACCTACACAACTGGCTAGATTACCAATTACTACATAACACAAAGTGACAAAACACATTTACTAGTCAGTCCCCGCTTATCCGCAACCTTTAGCGCCACAAAACGTCATCAAATTACGTGGGTAGGCGGACAACTCGGCCCTCGGACAAGTCGGCCCGAGACAACTCTGCCCGGGCCGAGTTGTCTCGAGACGACTCGGCCCCCGTTCCGTGAGCTTCACAGCGCAGCATATGTCGGTGTCATATGTTTGCTGCATGTTTCCCCTCTGCCTGATATTTTCTGCTTTTCCAATTATGTTTTTTCCACCTGAGTGGAAACCTGCGAGTTGTACTTTATCGTCATCTGATTATCCGCCATTTGTATTTAAGCGAATGACATAGCTGGACTGATTACGTTTTAAAAAATTGGCCTCGCTGGATTGAACTAGTTTTGTGAAAATTTGCAAACTTTGATGACCTCATCTGTAGGGACTAAGCTCGGTTTGGGTCAACTGTTTTGGTAGCATTAAGCATCTATAACTAGAGACCAGGGGTCCGTCATTATCTCATATCTTTTGAAAATGGACTTTGTTCAGTGTTTACGTGGATGGTTTATCCAATGTACATAATGGTTGCAATGTATAAGTTATGTAGGATATAATTGTGTAAATAACATTATGTATGCTGATGATCGTGTAGTATTTTGTCCGTCCAGCAGGGGATTACAGACGCTTCTCACCGTCTGTGATCATATGGATTATCTCATGACATAAGGTACAATGCCAAAAAGAGTATGGTCATGATAATTAGAAACAAGAGTTGTAAGAATATTAAATTTCCAAGTGTTATCTTGGTAACGACAAACTATGAGAGGTAGAATCTGTAAAATATTTGGGTCATATCATTTCAAATAGTATGCTAGATGACAATGATATATCTAGACAATGTCGCTTGTGTGCACAAGGCAACATGTCAGTGCCATGCTTCTTTTTAAAACCAAACTGGTTGTCACTGGTTGTTGTTTGTTTTAAGCACAGCGAACTAAGACACCGGCGAATGGTCTATGATCGGTGTGTGAGAGACAAAGCATAGTAACGTCTTAATACAACTTTAATAGGATTCCATCACCACCTCCACACACAATGGTAATATCTTAGCACACAGGTGGCTACAGTCCTCATTTATAGACGGCTCGGAGCATACACATTGCCACACGACTTAAGCAATTTCGAAGTCGAGATTTCGCCAGCTGCATATCTAGCCCACAGACGAAACAATTTCCCTTGTAACTGCCTGTAACATTTCCGCTGGCGCCGCACGAGTTTCTTCTCCGAAACGAATCGAGACAAAATCGGGATCAGTTGCGCTTCTGCAAACAGCAGTGGCACCAACCTGTAGAATGGCGGGGCTGTACCGCGGGCGCGTTGGTTGATGCGGTGGTGCCAACCTTCTACGTCGTTATTCGTCCGTATACTTTGCTGGTATACCGACCAGGAATCGGTATTCCAAACACGACTGTTGATCCACGTGTTTTCGACGTAGTCCATGAGGTCGACCAGCACGAATGTCGTCGCCTGTGGCATCAGCGCATGGAACGCTGCCGGGATGTGTTTGGCCGGCAAGAAAGGAAGTGCTAGAACCTGGAAAACACATACACCAGAAATATATTTATAAAGCAGTTATATTTACTAGGACAAACAACTTATATTTAGTAAAGCTAGCTGCTTGGTGGACAGTTAATTATTGGCGCTCATACAGATACATCAGGATGTTTTTCACACCTCTGTTGTTTAGTCCTAGTAGTGTGCAGGCAGCCACTAAACCCACAGGCATGTGTGAAAAGGGTAGTTGGCAAGAGAACAAACGTCAAAGAACTATTGAAGCCATGTAGCTATCACACTGTTCCAGTGTCCCCTGCTATATAAACTTTCATAACTTCGTAAATCGTTACTACTACATATTACTACCCCAGTCCTGGTTGTCAGTCGTGCTAGCAATACTTACCAAATGTTTGGATACACACAACATTGTTACATAGACATATACCAATCTGGCAAAGTGCAGGGTATTAAGTATGCCTACCTTCTTGATGTATTTGTACGTTCCTTCGTCTGTCAGGTAAGCCTGACGCAACCCCAAGTCCTACACCTTGCGCCACACCGCCTGGGTCCAGTGGAAACAACACCCCTTTATGATAGGCTCATTGAATACGGCGCGGAGACCCTTCCACATTCCTGCAAACATACGGAACTCTTACAATTAGTTAATCACACGTGATAGGAAAATAACTAGTACTTACTACTACAGTTTACTGTATCAGCATAAACTCACAACACTCAAATAATTTCAATGGCTGCCAATAGAATTTCGCTTTAAATATAAAATATTGTTACTGACTACACCACAATTATGGAACATCCTACCCATGCAAATATGTGCGCAACTCTCACCATGTCTGTGTGCAAACTGAAGACTCACAATTTTAGCATAGCATACAAGTAACATTTTCATATACGATCATCATTCTATAAAAAGTGATTAAGTCATTGTTTCGTTGAGCAGATACTTCTGAAGATGTAGCTGTTTGTCGGCTTCTTGTTTACTACGACAGTATAAATGTGTGAATGGACACAGAGGGGTAACTCGCTTGCGACTCCGTCATTGTTTCGTTGAGCTGATACTTCTGAAGCGAATGTAGCTGTTTGTCGGCTTCTTGTTTACTACGACAGTATAAATGTGTGAATGGACACAGAGGGGTAACTCGCTTGCGACTCCGTCATTGTTTCGTTGAGCAGATAATGCTGAAGTTGTCAGAATATATCATCCGACTGATCTTTTCACACTTTCAATAACAACGAAGATTATGCAAACAACTGGAATATATGCTAACAACTTAGATTTGGGGGAAGTGATTATAGTATGGACATTATGGTAAGCACTACGATTATGATCGAGTACGAATACGATTACTTGGTATTTTTAAGCAACTTTATTTAGTACGATTGAATACAATGATGAGCAAAAAGGAACGGAACCATGGCCAGTCTCACCCCATGACGACGGGATTCATGTGGAGAACAACAACAACAATTACAGTGTTTTTTTCAACATCTTAAAACAAATTCATGATCAAAATAGGTGATTTGTGAGGTCCATCAGTCAGTCAAGCTATACGAGTCTTATTGCTGTTTCGAACCTGGCTTGTGCAAAACTGACACTCAAGATCTGCTCGGTAACTATCGACTCTGAGCTATTTTAATTCATGTACTCGTCATCAAAGGGAAGGTAAACCAGTTTTGTCAGAAAGTGCTGAAGTTCAAACACCCTATGTGTGTGTTTTGATCTATGAAACGACACAACGGGGTAATTGGCATGCTACGTACTCTCGGAGTACGTGTGAATAACTGAACATTCATGCGATCTGGTGAAAAACTCCGATCAAAGACCGTTGGGTGGCTTAGTTAGTTTAAATATGAATAAATATTTATGTTAAATATTTATCGTCCCGAGACATTTTTTATCGAGCCGACCTGCGGGGGCCGAGTTGTTTCATGATGGGGGCCGAGTTGTCTCAGGATGGGGCCGAGATGTCTCGAGACTACTCGGCCCGGGCCGAGTTGTCCGTGGGCCGAGTTGTCTGGCATTCATTACGTGCACATTCGACCTCGAAAGGGTCCCTCCGAAAGCGATGACACTATGCGTTGCTATAAACAACAGTGCATGATTTGTTTCGTGGTAGTAAGTTATATTATATATCACACAGTATTATTTAATTACTATATTACGAAATTTTCTATGTACAAAATATCACTTTTTTAATTGGAGGTTTGGTATATGCGCAATAGAGAACTGTTATTTATGCAATAAATGCTACAAACTAGCATTTAACTTGTATTATCGCTCACTGGCAGGTCGTTGGAGAAAACTGTCGTTAGCGTGAATACACAGTCTAAAGACATGGACAAGACAAAATTGCTTAAAAAGGCTGACCAGATATGGAAAATGCTGGACGACATGGCTGTTGATGATCCAGCGGCTTACAAGAAATTCATTGATCAACAAATGAAGGCTGGCAAGGAAGCCATGAAGCCACCCGTGTCTCACATGTGTGTGCAGACGATGATGCTGGTAAGTGGAGGGTTTGACTAAAAGGAGCACGACCACGCACGACCACGAAGTTAACGAACGACTACGCACGACCATGTAATATAATATGTTGGTAGATAGTTTGGCAGTTGATGGTATATATATATGGTTTGTGTGTGCATTATTACAAATTTTGAGTGTGTATTTCACCCAGGAGTTACACAATTTTGGCATTTTATCCGATCTTCCGGACGAGTATTTAGTGGCGAATGGAACCATAGAGTTACCAGAAGCGATGATTAAAGTTGCAAATTTCGTTACTCCAATGTGAAGAACATATCTGAAATTTGGCGAGCTGCACACACATACCTCCTACGTGCCACCAACAGCCCGCTTGGTTACCAACACTACAAACATTTTGGTCGTGCGTGGTCGTGCGCCTTTTAGTCATACCGAAGTGGAGGGGTGTGGAGGGTCTCATCCCATTATTATAATTACTAGCAAAAATGTCCGTCACCTGACAGGATGACTTGGTAGAAGACAGTCGTGAAAGTAATATTTACAAAATGTTAGAAAACAGCATCGTTACATAAACACCATAATGATAAGCCATAAGGCATATCACATTCATAGATACTCAATCGTTGTTTGTTCAAAATGACGAAGGTCGGAGAGAATGTGAAGTTCACGTCCTTCGATAGGCCCTAGTTGTGATAGTGTAGAATTGTCAAATAATATTCTTATTGCTTTGCTATTGGGCCATTGGCGTGAAGGTAGACATAAACATTATTGTGTCAACGTCTACTCCATGATGCCAATTCTATCAGGCAGAAGCTGTTTTGCCACATGCACTTGGTTCCAGGAATCGTTAGGCTGTATGTTTTACATATTACCTGTACATGCACATTACAATTTCCTTGCACGTTCCTTAACGGTTAAGTTCAGAACCGTTAAGGAACAAAATTATTTACCCCATAAAGTTATCTTGTTATACATGGGGTATTTTGAAAAGATATAGGGGCATGTCTTATTCTAGGGGTCGACGGGGTCGTAGATTAATCCCTGAAAGTTTGGCCCTCAAGGTTCAACGTTCTAAGAGGGAAACCTTAACCTACATATGCAAGCTTGATTATAATAAAATATTTTGTAATTCCAACTCATTTATCTGAGCAACACTAAACAGAGTTCTAACCATCAACAAATCAGTGCTGATAATGCAACCTCACAAACATGCAATATAAATAGACCTGACCACTGAGAACATTAACTCTGTAGACCAAGTGTAATGGAGATCCAGCTGCAAAAACTGGCTTGCGGCATGTCACTTGGTCTTGAACACTGAAGAATAGCAGCTGCTGAACGATCATGGTTACATAAGTCTAGATGTAATAAGAGCACCATGGTGATGTCTGTATTTCCAAGTACTGTTAGTCAACCATTAGGCAAATAAATGTTTGTAATGTGTGTCTGGCCAAGTCTCAGATTACTAATTGACCAGTTCAATCACCAATGCTTTAAAGCATTTAACGGGATATCATCATCCCATTATTCAGATCTTCATACTGGACCATGGGTGTTTGCAAGATATACATGTTCGATTCAAAAAATGTTGCACATCTCATTTACCACAAATGCATTTTTTTTTGTATTTATGTTGTGTTAAAATTGTAGATCTCAGGAAGATCTTTCAGCATGCAAAAAAATTATAATGTGCTGAGCTGGAAATAACACATATCATAATATGTGATCAGAATAATTAAGGCTTGAGTTAATTGTGTGCCCATATAACTAAATCTATTAAACACAAGGGCAACATGTTATGTAAATAGTTACTTATATATTTTATACAGTGTTTAGTATTAGTTAAAATAAAAAATAAGCAAAATATTATATTATTCCAAATGAAAAGAGTCTTGTGAGGCTAAAGTATATGGTTGATTTTTGCATAGTACATTTTCCTGTCAGTTTTTTCTAATGGCTTTCAGCTGAAGTACAAGATCTACACCTAAACTGAAAATGGTCTTTTTTTTTGCAGGTGCCAGAAACAGGTGCTTTCTTCATCAACATATTTCAGTGGACAAAGGTACCCTATCCTGAGAATGATGAAGCTCCAATTCCTGTTGCTGGAGGTCCTATCTATGACAATTCAGGCAACGAAGGTAATCTCTTATTGCATATTGGGTCTTATCTATACAAAAACACTGTATCTGACTGGTGTTCTGCATTTCTAAAATATCCTTATACAACTCAGATCATCTCACAATAATGTTTTGCTTATTTGCCTAAGACAGCTGAAAGCTGCTAAAACATAACTGAACATATATGCTAATTGGGCTGTGAATGACAGTTTGATTAATCTTCAAAACAACTTCTGATTTATGTTATAAATAAGCTTATACACAGTACTAGCTTATGCTGTTTGGTTGTTACCAGTATGAGGATGTGTGTGTACCTGGTGTTTATGATGTAATAGCCCATACAAAAGGTCAGCAGTAAACAAAGGTAAACAGTAATTTATAACTTTAAAGTATCCAGTCCTTAGGGCCACTCTACACACTTTATAGTACAGTTGACCTGCTGGCAGACTTATTATCTCCACAAACTCAATTTCTCAATGAAGCATGTGCTTAAAGGAAATAAAAACAAGGCATTAGCTAAAATCCGTTTTCCATGTGTACACAAAGTTTAACATTGTACGTAACATTCGAGAACATTAAAAAAATACAGAAAATACATTTGTAGCATAAATTCGATTTTAAACCCGTCTGTGTAGCGATTCCCATGGAAAATAAAAAAATAATGAGCTAGGCGATCACGTGATATCATAACGTTACATATGACCCACACTCACAGCAGGCCGACCCCGAAAAGCACGTTCATTGAATGTTTTGATTTTGTTTGGCTTGGTGAACATAAAAATAGATAGCAGGATGTAATATAATATGAATTCAAGCATTATATGTTTTTATTCCCTTTAATTGCATTCAACCATTCAACACTGTTCTGATTTATTCAGCAAATCCACATGTTCATTAAAGTTAGATAATTACAATTAGTTTAAATAGTTAGTTGATGTAGCCTAAACACAATCATTTGAAATGGAACCTAGATCATTTTGGTACAAAATCTGCAATTAACGTACTGGTCATTAACGTACATCTTGATTCTCTGGAGAAAATAACTGCAGAATTTAAAAGAAAAAATTAAGAAGGTAATAAAAAAAACATTACCATACTTTATTTTCAGAATATTCAAAATAAAAAAGCTCATACTAGTACAGCATTGACAAATGTTAACATTGTTGCCAGTGAAACAAAATTATGATTTATTGAATATTCCCATATCTGCGTTTCCTTTAATATTGTGGCATGGATTCTGACCTTAATTTATTTAATCTCTGGCAGGTACTCATCAAATCGTCTGTGTCGCCTTTAACCCTGGGGTGCTGAAGACATTTGGCATTGAATCTGATCTCGTGGCTGACCGCAACCTTCTTATAAATCTGGCCATAGACTTCATTGAAGACCGGAATGAAATAAAATTGTCCCGTCATTTTACTTTATTTGGTGAGGATCATAGAATCCACGGCTGTCTTGAAAAGGCCAAGGAGAGTCTGCTGGGGAAGTACAAGAGAGAAGAAGGACAGTTTGAAGCTGATCTTAGTGAGATTGAACAGAAATTTGGCCCAATGGCAAGTGGTTGCAAAAACTCATTTCTCAATGAACTGTCAAACATTTCTTCCGGTGCGCAGAATTTGAATCCAAATGAAGCACCAGAAATCACACTAAGCACGAGCATGAAGCCAACAAGACATGGGTTGATTGAAGAAGTATCAAGCTCAGAGGTTACCCTAACAAAGCCTCACTATGAGCTTGACACAAGAGAAGGGGACAAAACAAAATCACGCAGGCTGATAGTGAAAATTAAGTTGCCGACAGTTGCTTCAGTGGTGGAGTGTGACCTGGACATTTCTGAGGTCAGTATGCAAGCATATTGTGTTTTGTGTGACTGTCTTTTAATTTTAACTTTGTTATAAAAGCAATCTCTAAAACATCTGCATTAGTTGTTTTCCGAGTTAAAGTACCATTTTAACTGTGTGTAAGAAAGTGTACATACAACATGAACATTTGATAGTACCTTCTACCATGTATGTCACTTTGGCATGTAAAGTAAAGAAACATGTTTCTTGACCAAAAGTGGGAGGCCATTATAATTGTTTGCTATCAGGATGTCTCGTATAACCTGAGATCCTGCTACAAATTAATTTCCACACGGTAAGCCTGATCTTCATGGCACTTACAAATTGCTATTAAATTAATTTGTATTTGTAGCAATTCAGTTATATTATATTAAGTCTGGTCCTCTAACGTCGTGGGCATCTATTTTTCTCAAATTGTCAGCACCATGAATGGTGGCGATTAGTTTATTTTCTTCAAATGTTCTGTTGTCTATCAGTGTGACCTGCAGCTGACGGTCGTTGGCAAGTACTCTCTGCAGCTACAGTTCCCCGAGGATGTCGCCGACAACGAAGCCAAGGCCAAATTCAGCAGAAAATCGTCATGTCTCACTCTAACGCTTCCGACGAAAATGAAATGTTGACATATTCTACGTAATCCGTGTAGTGCAGTCGACACGATAATGGTACATCATAAGAGCCGACGAAGACCACTGCGGGTGATATCACGACATGCGGGCGGACTTGATGGCAAGACCCGTCAGACATTGTTTCTGACATTCGTACTCGAAATATTCTTAATGGCTGTGTTATTTTGCTAATGTGGTCCTGCAATGTTTATTTTGAGATTAGACAGTGCATTAATGTGTGCCCGAGTTGCTGTGTGCCAGCTATACGATTGCAACATATTGGTTTGCATAGTTACTCTGGTTAAATTGGCTGAGGGAGGAATACATCGAATCCACCTGATCCTAAGAGTAAACACATTTTACAATAGTAAATCTTAACTAAGGGTAAACATATTTTAAGCTACAAATCAATCACTGCCATGTATATTAGTTAAAAAGTATAATGAACACTTTAGTTTTGTGTGTATTGTTTGGTAATTGAAAGGCTGCATACGTTGTATATGTTGATGAGTCGACTAATGTGCGCAAGTTTAACATGATGTCGTTTATGTAATGCATTCAACTACAGTTGTTTATTAATTCTAATAGTTAATTTTACGACCATAATAAATAACATTGTGAGGTACAGTGTACCTTTATTCAGCATACGTTGTTTGATTTATTTTAACAAGAATCGCTTTACGACAGGTATTTCAGGCCAGTTCATTCTTCGTCGTCCTCTGACCAGCTGGTGTCCACCATAGTGCTTGTGGGGCAGGTCTAGTAGGTGGGAGCCTCTTGAGAAATTAGCATTTACTTAAACATCTGCCCAACTTCTCGCCATATTACCTATATGGTATTATAAGAAATGAAAAATCGATGCTGTGAAATGAGGCCGTTGCCTGGCCAATGGATACATATATCATTTATGCATCAAACGAAGTTCGCCGTGTCAGCCTTGCCGCTGTGTCGAGAGCGGCACTCCCTCGCATTGGAAACGGAACACAATTGATTGACTACTCAAAGTGGGTGCCGCGAGCCAGTTCAAGCCTGTATATAATAATTATTATAACCAGTTTATTGCAACGTGAGCTAACCAGCTGCCCGTCTCCACACGCGTAATGCGTGGAGACGCCCAGCACGCGATACATCATGCTACTGGGGTGTTCGAAATTACTGCTGATCCGGAGGCCCGAGACCGTCAAATATTTTGTCGGACCGGTAACTTCGAAAAAGTTATCATTCAACATTATCATAGACATATCTATATTACAAAATTTTGCGTCTTAGCAAAGTTTTGAGGCCCAAAGAGCGACCCGGTCTGGCCCGCTGCGACCGCGCGTTACCGCAGTGAGCGATATAGCAGCGTATACTGTTGCGAACTGGGTCGCTCTTTGTGCTTCAAAACAGTGCGCTAAGACGTAATATTTTGAAACCTGGATATGCATGGGATGATGTTGATTAATGCCAATAACACACGAGGTATCAAAATTAGACAAAATGTTGTTTATAACCCATTAGATCCAGCGCTTCTGAAAGCGCCAGGGCGTTTTCTCCTCCGGCTCAAAGCGCCCGAGTGCTCCCAGTGGAGATAAAGCCTCTGGCGGTGGCCCCATCTTACGGATACTTAAGAGACTAATACTGGCTGATTCCTTGATATCTGAACTAATGTCTACGAATTGTGAGTATTTTCGACATGTTATGAAAATTGAGTTTTTCCACTCGTTTTTGCACTTATGAAGCTTCGGTTGCCTTGCCGCTTCGGCTAGGCGGCAAAAGTTGGTGGCTTCATCTGAAACAATCAAATGTCAACCATTAGAATAATTGACAGAGTGTTAGAATAATTAATTATAATAAAATACATAATTATATATATAGCACCATATAAACAGCAGCCTCCGCGCCGAAAACCCAACTGACGGTGTCCAAATTTGGACAAAGAAACATAAACAAAGCCCAAGTCATACATTTTATCGTTCATTCAGTTGCATTTCGAACATAATGTCAACTTACCTTTAGTTCGGTCCGTGTATATACCGTCTTTTTCGTTTTGAAATTTGCGAACGAAAAAGCAAACAATGTTCGTTTTTCGTTTTCATATCTGAAGTACGAAAAACGAATACAATCTACTATTCGCGGTATTTCTAATACTTGTTAGAAAAACAAAATAACGATAAAACAAACCAGTTTTCGTTTTCACTGCATCAGAACGGAAAACGAAATACGACTGCAACGTCACACGTTTTTGCACTTAGGAAACGACGGCTGCCTTACCGCTTCGGCTAGGCGGCAAAAGTTGGTGGATTCGACGGGACAATTCGATCGCACTGGCGGCGTTTTAAAAACAAATTCGCTGAAATTGAATTGTTGCCGAAGTTGCCGGCGCGACAAGTACGGGCGAATATGGTCGTTTTGGCGCCGTTATTTTATGATAGGTTTCGACTATTACATTTATTATACTAAAATTTTCGTGGTAAACTACTTTATTAGTTATTATGTTTAGCAGAAATACATAATATAAAACTAGTATTTGAGATTGTACTGTTATGTGAAAGTGCTTGAAAATCTAAATAATAGTATAGCATATTTGAATGCAAAGATTAGTATTTTGTAAAACAGTCGAATTAAACGTTGCATTCTGAGATCACCCATATTTTTAAAATATAAATAAAGTATACAAACAACCTCCGTCTGACAAACTATTACACTGGCGACGAGTAAAACACTGAACAAATGGCGGTGGCATTGAACATAAATGCGGTGCAGCCGTTCGATGGCGATGCACACGGTAACGCAAATAGTATGTGTCAACGTTGGGAGAGATGGCTACGCTCATTCGAACTGTACAGTGTACGTAGCTGTAGGTGCGTCAAGCGTCACAGATGATTAAGTGAGGGACGTTAATGTCAGCAAAGGCCGTAAATTTTCACATCTGGACAAAAGCATGACATTTGGCACAGATGACCTTGCTACCATATTATTTCAGAATTTCGATTGAAGCAATCTGAGATGTTGATGCTTCTGCCATTTTGTGCAAAATCCAAAATGGCCGCCACCCGAAATCGAAAATTGCCAGATCTCTGGAACCTGTGCTCCAATTTGGATGATCTTAGTGTCGTTTCTAGGGAATTTGGGGGTGCTGAAGTAATTGATGAAGTTTTTGAATCGATTTAGGGTCAAGGTCACATGCTAGAGGTCAATGACAAGGTCAAATAGTCACCAAAATACGAGTAAACACACAGCTGTGAATCCTCACTACCAGTTCATAGGTAATTGGTGTCCATTGTGGGGTTTACATACACCCTGGGTGGATTGATAGAGATTTGTTTTCAATTGGGGGTTATGGTCACACATTTTGAGGGTCAATATCAAGGTGCAATGACCCCCTTGTATCCACTGGCATGGCAATCGTGATCTCTAAGTGTATCATTGGGTTTTCTTGTACCCAAAGTTATTTATGAGTTTTCGTCAATCAATTGGATCAAAAGTCATATGTTGGGTTGAGCTCAATCCAATTATGGAGGCAATATACTGATGTATATATTATGCGCTTACTGGCGTTAGTTAACTTCGTAATCGCAAAAGAGCGCCTCGAGCGACAAGCGCAATGCATCCTGGTATTATGGCAGTGCATGTATTTGTGTTTACGGTTTTGAAACAATATCGTTTTACCATACGAAGTATCATAGTATTGCTTCCATGTTTTATATAGACTGAAGTATAAATATATAATTTTGGTACATGCTACTTAGTATGCAACATTACTGGATAGTTTAACTGAATTAGAATTAAATACTCGACCGATAGCGATGCAAATTACACGCCGGCGTTTCGTTATCGGCTGCATTGTTGCTTCGTACGTTCTCTCAGAGAAGGTGATTTTGACCTATATGTGCAGGTTATCAATGAACTCTGGGTGGCTGTTTATCTTTGACCAGATCCGTTACTCACGGTGGTTGCCAGTTCACGTGAAGGGCCTGGTTGAGCTGGAGCAGAAGCACCCCAATGTCCTAGAAGAGTTCCACAAAGGCAACTTTGTCGTACAAAAGAGTGAGAAGAAGTTTTTGCTCATCCCCAAGGACCATAGCCACGAACAAACAACCAAGCTCTGTAAAAGCGCTTCAGGAGTTGCCAACCTCTTTGATATGCCAGTTACAATGGATGAGCATGTGACGGCACTAAATGAGAAGCTGCAACCACTCGCTGCCTTCGAGGACGCTGCTGATATCGGTGCAACTGCGCAACATCTCGGTCATCACGAACATGGTTACAGCCTGCAAATGACATTCGCCAAAGATGTCCTCTCAGTTTTCAATGTTCTACCAACGAAAAACCCTTTCTTATCACAAAATGGTCCAGATTTGGTCACGCTCCATACTGGAGAGGTCATGCCATCTGCAATCGCAGAGGCGCTCTGAAATGCAAACGAAATAGGCAAGGATCGCAATGAAACCTTCGTTAGTGAGCGCCTGAAGAAAGGTAAGGTTTCCATCACAGACACAATCAAGAGGTCAGCTCTCCAGACGTTTGCAAGATGCACAGATGAAACAAAAAACAGGAACAAAGTCAGTGCACTGAAAAAAGATGTCTCACTGGTGTTTCATCTTTTCCTGTCGCTACAGTCCCGGCCAGATTTCGACTTGAACAATTTATTCAAGTTCGAAAATCAGTCCGGCACAAAATCTGATATTTTGCACTGTATGACTATCCCAAAACTCACAACTCCAGATGATGTTATGGTGGAGATGTTGGATGCCCCAGCTGTGGTTCACATGGTCCGTCCAACCAACGCCGCTACCTTCGAGCAATATGTTGTGCGTCATTTCACGCCCTTCATTACCAGCTCTCTCTCAAGTTCAACATCGCGACTCGACACTTTATGAGACACCTACCCTGATGACCACCTCAAAGCCCAGGGTCTAGCTAAACGAGGTACCCCTGGCGTGTAACCATCGTCGAAGGCTCTACACCTGTCCCTCGTGACTGGAACAAGTTCCTGGCAAAATTAGAAAACAAGGTCCAGCTGCTTAGGTTCCTTTCAAAGGCTGTTAACGAGGTATCGTCTTAGCACAACAATGTTATGGTTTGCTCTACGTATGACGATCTTGTCCCGGTGAATACCCGTCACAACCAATCAACAGCGGACACGATCATGCCATGCAATCACAAGGAGACCGATAGCAGGATATTTCTGCATCTCTCTCACGCCGCACAACAAGGTCACTCAAAGGCTTTCATCCGCATGATGCTTCATATGGCAAAACGATATTGTTTCAAAACCGTAAACACAAATACATGCCATAATACCCAAGCAAAGCGTGTGCCCCTTCACCACTGTGGGTGTGGAAAAGCCTGCACAGGAAACCGCAAATGTGCCAGGGCAGCTATCAAATGCACTATTCGTTGTCACTGTGAAGGTGGATGCATTAACAACGACGGACTGTAAATAATAAGAGATTTCATGTATGCAAAACGTCTGGCTGGCGAGAAGGATTTTGATGCGATCCTGCAAGTTGATAGCCTGTAAATATTACGTACATGTGTAACTGGTGGTGCCTAAGCTCTATGTCATGGTCTTAATGGTATTCCTTTCACTGATTTGAAATAAACTTTATGTTTTCCACTACAATATATTTATACTTTCCACAACCTATATCATGCTGTGATATCCACTGCCTATATCATATTCCATGAAAGACCCAATGCCACATACACGTAGCTTTGATAAACAGCAAAGTTATGAAACCATACTGACCTTGATTCCGAACATGGGACCTTTGACCCCAATATAGATGGAACGATCTCATCGATGTACTAAGGATACATGAAGACCCAATGAAAGACATCAAGATAATAATTATCGTACTGGAGGATACCAGAGATAAATAAGATAAAATATTAAGAAAGTAGTGCTTTAGCGGAAATTTGACCTTCACATTGGCCCATAGCTTGTGACCTTCACACTAAATCGATTCAAAAACTTCACCAATCATTTTAACACTACACTAAGATCATCCAAATCGGAGCACAGGTTCCAGAGATCTGGCAATTTTCAATTTCGGGTGGCGACCATTTTTTATTTTGCAAAAAATGGTAGAAGCATCAACATCTCAGGTTGCTTCCATCAAAATTCTGAAATAGTATGGTATCAAGGTCATGCATCTGTGCCAAATTTCATGCTTTTGACCACATGTGAAAATGTATTATTTTAACGTCCCTCACTAGATAGCCAGAAACAACAATTGTTACTACAGTGCGTTGGTGAAGGCGTGCAGGACATTTTCTTCACACTAGTTAATACTGGCACTACGTACGAAACAACCAAGGTTAAAGTAACAGCTTATTTTACGCCTCGTAAAAATACGTCATACAACAGACACATGTTTAGGAAGTCTGGACAAAACGATGGGCCACTGTTCGTTACACGCCTACGTCAACTAGCCAAAACGTGAATTAGGAGACAAGGTAGAGGACTTCATCAGGGACCAGGTTATCAACAACTGCTGGTCGAAGAGTCTACGGACGAAGCTGCTGGCTGAGAGGGACCTCAACTTGGAGCGCGTCCTTGACCTCGCTGCTGCAATGGAAGCGTCGGAACGGCAAGCGGCACAGCTCACTGAAGGGGATGAGCGTTAGAGGGAGCAAGGCGAAACAGCAGACCCAAACAACGAACCAAACAACAAAACACGAAGCGCCAACCGCACCCAATGCACTCAGACAACGGCTCAGGGCAACAGATTTGTACAATATGTGTTCGATTCTGGATCGGCATGCAACATCATCAACACGGTGTGCAAAGAACAGCTTGTTGAGCAGGGTGTTCCACTAACCGCATGTCGTCGCAAGATTCATCCGTACAGCTCACCGCCGATTCATGTACGTCAGTTAGTAAATGCTAACATCACGCTAGACGATGGCCGAGCAGTTCTCAGTGAGTTCTTGATCGTCGAGGGCAAGGCGACAGCAGAGTTGCTGGGTCTTCTACGAGTCGGCGTGTGTCGAGTCATAGGGCCGGACGAGTACAGTCAGAACGTGGTCAATCGTTTTCCGAAATTGTGGACTGGCATTGGTTTCTGAAGGGCGTGAAGGTAAAACTTCACATCGACAAATCGGTACCTCCTGTCGCAGTGAGACACAATCGTGTTCCGTTTTACCAACAGCAGAAGGTAGCGAAGGAAATCGCCAAACTGGAAGCCGCTGACATAATAAAAAAGTGCCAGGCCCTACATAGTGGGTATCCAGAGTGGTGACGCCGCCTAAACCAAAAAAACGGAGGCAATCAGGCTATGTGCTGACATGAAAACGGCAAACAAGGCCATGTGACACCAACCTTAGATGAGCTGATCACAACATTCAATGGCGCGACCGTCTTCAGTAAGATCGATCTGCGATCAGGATACCATCAATTGGTGTAACATCCATCCTGTCGTTACATAACGACACTCAACGCATGTGAGCCTGTACCAGTACAAGCGTCTCACGTTCGGAATAAACGCAGCCGCTGAGGTATTTCAACACGAGATTCAGACAGTCATACAAGGGGTGGCAAGAGCCGTCAATATCAGCACGACATCGCAGTCTTCGGTGTTGACCAGTGCTCACAACAAAGCACTGAATGACGTGACGGACAGACTTCAGAATGCGGGGCTCACAGCGAACCTGGAGAAATGCGAGTTTGACAAAAGGAAAATTGAGTTTTTCGGACTTGTATTCTCTAGCGAAGGAGTCTCACCCGACCCGAAGAAGGTAGCTGGCCTTCAAGAGGCTAAGGAGCCGTAGAACGCATCAGAGGTTCGTTCGTTGTTGGGCATGGCGCAGTACAGCGCCAGGTTCATAAATAACTTTGCAACCATCACTGAGCCCTTGCGTGAGCTCACAAAGCAGACTGCGGAATGGAGATGGGGTGCGAAGGAAGTATACTATCGCGACTATAAAGTGTCGCCACCTATAATACTTAGCTGCTACGATATTTACGAGGACAATTATTACAGTAGGACAGCCCCCGTATAATGGCGGAATGGAGCATGTTTCTGTTTGCGTTGCCATCAATATAGCATACAAACTATTACATTGGCGACGAGTAAAAACACCGAACCGATGGCGGTGGCATTGAACGTACAGGCGGTGCAGCCGTTCGATGCATACGGTAACGCAAATAGTATGTGTCAACGTTGGGAAAGATGGCTTCGCTCATTCGAACTGTACGTAGGTGCGTCAGGCGTCACAGATGATAGCCAGAAACGACAATTGTTGCTACATTGCGCTGGTGCAGGAGTGCAGGACATTTTCCTCACACTAGCTGATACTGGCACTACGTACGAATCAGCCAAGGCTAAAATAACAGCTTATTTTACGCCTCGTAAAAACACGTCATACAACAGACACATGTTTAGGAAGGCTGGACAAAACGATGGGGAGAGTGTGGCGCAGTTCGTTACACGCCTACGTCAACTAGCCATGTGAATTCGGAGACCAGATAGAGGACTTCATCAGGGACCAGGTTATCGACAACTGCTGGTCGAAACGTCTACGGACGAAGCTGCTGGCTGAGAGGGACCTTAAATTGGAGCGCGTCCTTGACCTCGCTGCTGCAATGGAAGCGTCGGAACGGCAAGCGGCACAGATCACTGAAGGGGGTGAGCGTTCGTGTATGGTAGAGGGAGCAAGGCGAAACAGCAGACCCAAACAAATAACCAAACAGCAAAACACGAAGCGCCAACCGTGCCCAAGACACTCGGACAACGGCTCGAGACAACAGAATTGTACAAGATGTGGTCGACGGGAACACAGGGCTGAGGCATATCAGCGCACTCCGAACGCGAAGTGCTTCAAATGTGGCAGGACTGGACATTTAAGTAAAATGTGCGGCTACCACAATATGCATGCGCAGTCACGTGCACAGCCCCAATCGAAGCATGATGTCGGACACGTCAGTGAGCAGACGAGTGGCTCTGAGGAAGACTATGACGATGAATATACGTTCTCAACTACAGATGCTGAAACGATGACAATTGACAACATCAAAACAAACATGCTGATCGATTCTGGGTCGACATGCAACATCATCAACACACCGTGCAAAGAACAGCTTGTTGAGCAGGGTGTTCCACTAACCGCATGTCATCGCAAGATTCATCCGTACAGCTCGCCGCCGATTCATGTACGTCAGTTAGTAAATGCTAACATCACGCTAGACGATGGCCGAGCAGTTCTCAGTGAGTTCTTGATCGTCGATGGGAATGCTACGCCATTGCTGGGCAAGGCGACAGCAGAGTTGCTGGGTCTTCTACGAGTCGGCGTGTGTCGAGTCATAGGCTCGGACGAGTACGGTCAGGACGTGGTCAATCGTTATCCCAAGTTGTGGACTGGCATTGGTTGTCTGAAGGGCGTGGAAGTAAAACTTCACATCGACAAATCGGTGCCTCTTGTCGCAGTGAGACACACAATCGTGTTCCGTTTCACCAACAGCAGAAGGTAGCGAAGGAAATCGCCAAACTGGAAGCCGCTGACATAATAGAAAAAGTGTCAGGCCCCACAGAGTGGGTATCTAGAGTTGTGACGCCGCCAAAACCAAAAAACGGAGGAAATCAGACTGTGTGTTGACATGAGAGCGGCAAACAAGGCCATTCTGCATACGCGATACGTGACGCCAACCTTAGATGAGCTAATCAAGTTCAATGGCGCGACCGTCTTCAGTAAGATCGATCTGCGGTCAGGATACCATCAATTGGTAGTACACCCATCCTGTCGTTACATAACGACATTCTCAACGCATGTAGGCCTGTACCAGTACAAGCGACTGTCGTTCGGAATAAACTCAGCCGCTGAGGTATTTCAACACGATATTCAGACAGTCATAGAAGGGGTGGCAGGAGCCGTCAATATCAGCGACGACATCGCGGTGTTCGGTGTAGACCAGAGTGATCACGACAAAGCACTGAATGACATGCTAGAGAGACTTCAGAAGGTGGGACTCACAGCGAACCTTGAGAAATGCGAGTTTGGCAAAAGGAAAATTTAGTTTTTCGGACTTGTATTCTCTAGCGAGGGAGTCTCACCCGACCCGAAGAATGTAGCCGACCTTCACGAGGCAAAGGAGCCGCAGAACGCATCCGAGGTTCGTTCATTCTTGGGCATGGCGCAGTTCAGCGCTAGGTTCATAAAGAACTTTGCAACCGTCACTGAGCCCTAGCGTGAGCTCACAAAGCAGACTACGGAATGGAGATGGGGTGCGAGGGAAGCAGCAGCATTCCAGAGGGTGAAAGCTAGTCTAGAGGAGTCGGCAACAACTGCGTACTTCGACATGCAGAAGGACATCGAGATCGTGGTCGAGCAAGCCTAGTCGGGTTAGCAGCACTGCTGGTCCAGGAGGAGCGTGTGGTCATATATGCTAGTAGGGCATTGACCAATGTCGAGACGCGCTACAGTCAGACAGAGCGCGAAGCTTTGGCTGTAGTCTGGGCGTGCGAGCACTTCAACAGGTTCATCCAGGGTGCGCCTAGATTCAGCGACCACAAGCCTCTTGAGGCCATCTGGCAGAAGGCAAGGCTTCCGCTGCGGATCGAACGTTGGGGACTACGCCTCCAGCCCTACAACATGATCATAAAGTATCGTCCCGGCGCCAGCAGCCCCGCTGATTACATGTCCCGACATCCGGCCATATCAAACATCAAACAGAGTCGGGAACAGCAGATGGCAGAACAGTATGTGAACGCACTAGCTTCCGTTGCAACACCGATTGCACTGACTGTCGAGGAGGTGAAGCGAGAAACGGTCAAAGACGCAACACTTCAGGCTGTCATCAAGCTAGTGCAGACGAACAAATGGCATGACATTGTGCAGTATCAGGGAACCGGTATCAACTATGGGAGTCTGTGCAGCTACAACAAAGTGAGAGACGCCTTGACAGTCAATGAGAGTGCTGATTTGGTGATGCGAGACAACCAGATTGTCATTCCTAGCACTCTACAGAAACGCGTCACCGAACTAGCTCATGAGGGACATCAAGGAATGTTCAAAACAAAGGCATTACTACGCTCGAAAGTGTGGTTCCCCGGAATCGACGTGGCGGTAGAAGAAGCAGTTAAAAGATGCATTCCGTGTCAGGCGAATACTAAACGTCGAGATACACAACCGCTAACGATGTCGACACTACCAAGAGGTCCATGGCTGGAGATCAGCATATACTTCTGCGGTCCACTTCCCACAGGAGAATATCTACTAGTAATGGTGGATGAGTTCTCGCGCTTCCCAGTAGTAAAGGTCGTGAGGAGCATCTCCGCAGAGACGGTGATCCCTGTGGTCGACGATGTGTTTAGCCTTCTTGGCTACCCAGAGGTCGTGAAGTCAGACAACGGGCCGCCGTTCAACGGACACGCCTGGAAGTCGTTCCTGCAGGAGAACAACGTACGTCATCGCAAGATAACGCCACTCTGGCCTCAGGCAAACGCTCAGGCAGAGGCTTTCAACAAGCCACTCATGAAAGCACTGAAGGCAGCCAACATCAGTGGCAAAGCATGGAGGAAAGAGATGCGACAGTTTCTGAGAGCTTATCGATGTACTCCCCATGTGACGACAGCGTTCACCCCTCATCGACTAATGTTCGGCCGAAATCATCGCACTAAACTGCCCGAAGTCAGGCAACACGTGTTTGCTGACGATAAGGCCGCGAGAGAGAAGGATGCAGCCGCAAAGCGCCGCATGAAAACACGAGCTGACAAGAGGTCGAAAGCGAAAATGTCAAACCTCAACGAGGGCGACGTTGTGCTCGTGCAACGACACAAGAAGGGCAAACTGTCCACACCGTTTGACCCAAATCCGTTGGTTGTGACCAGTCGGAAGGGTTCAATGGTAACTGCTCGTCGCGCTAACGGATCGCGAGTGACGAGAAACACGTCGATGTTTCGCCTACTTCTGTTCGAGTCACCGTTACTTGAAGACGACGTCGAAGACGACTTCGAGGACGAGAGTGAGTTGGCAGGCATTCCAGAGGCTGACGACGACACCCCTACGTCGCCTGTCGTGGTAGGCGAACCGAGAAGATCGTCGCGTCTTCGTAAGCCGCCACAACGGCTGCTCGAACTTATGTAGACCCTCGCATACATCACAGACTATGCCTTTATTATACTTTAATACTTCTTTAGTTTATTAGTAACAGTCCGTGTTTGTGACATTTCTTATTTTAGGGAGGGATGTACTATCGCGACAGTAAAGTGTCGCCACCTATAATACTTAGCTGCTATCATTTTACGAGGGCAATTATTACAGTAGGACACCCCCGGATAATGGCGGAGTGGAGCAAGTTTCTGTTTGCGTTGCCATCGATAAAGTATACAAACCACCTCAGTCTGACAAACTATTACACCATCCAAAAAATTAACTCTAGAGGGCAGATGGACAAGGAATCCTTTTGGCTTATCGAGAGTCCAATACTTTTTATTTAGTTTTTAAGGTATTTGTTGATTTAATTTTTAAACAGTTACGCTACTTGCACCAACAGTACAACACAATCAGGAGATACTTGCAAAGTTGTGTTTGCTATCTATATTTATACAAAGTGAACTTATGTTACATTGTCTCATGTCTAAGCAAGGAATGGCAAGTGTAAATACACAGTAGAATGCATTTTATGTCAATAAAATGTATGATATTCCTCTCTATAGTTGTCCAGAATATTATTTTTGTATGTGTTCACCTATAAACGACAACATATTTAACCAATCGACACCACGGTCACACCATTTTAACGATAATTCTGTAGAAATAAAAAAACACAACTTGCAGTTAAAGAAAATCAATAGTTTTGAAGATACAGCTTAAAAACTGCAGGCACCCAGAAATATTGAGATATGTGACAGCAGCCCGGGATGAAATCGAGGTGAGCCCGGAAACTATGACAAATGCCAATAATGGTAACATTTGTATACTCCCCGTAACTTTCGAACGGGAAATTTGACGTAAGCGTGGTCCAAAAACAAGTTGGAAAAAACAATAAAATGTCGAGGAAATGCCGATAGATCGATTGAGTTTATTTTCGTAGTGCTGGCACTTCCAGCAAGTTTCGCTGAATGTGAAAGAGGCTTCAGCACAGTGACAGGAGTGAAGAGTTCAAGACTGAGTTTCGAAACTGCATGAAGCCATCCACGTACAGTGTCAGCTGTCATCACCATCCAGCTGCATTCACACGACAGTCAAACCCACACCAGCTGTCCACCTGTGGAATACATCGGGCGCGAGGATGCCCAACTTCAAATCCGAGTTGGAGTCACTGTCAATGACTGGGGTGACTGTTTCACGGAACCTGACAAATGACAGCAACAGGTCTGAGTAGACACCTGCAGACATTCGTGCTGTGGTGTTCGTTGTAATTTGCAACATTGACGTTTTTCTGTCAACAATAAACTGCTGCCTATGTTGTAATTTTAGGCCGATATTTGCTGGTTCATTACTCCGAATATCGTAAATTAATATATGCATGGCAGACTTGGCCTGAACTAGTATATATTAATAAATACCATGCGTTTCAGCTGCAAATGTATATTACTCGTGTAATTACGTTAATATTTGGACCACCAACTTTTGAAAGTTGAAGGTTCGAAAGACCACCATTTTTTCAGCTAAGGTGTAGAACCCTGCACGTTAGGCGTCATATATAAATCAGTTTTGTAACGTGTTTTCGTACCATGCGCCTACACGTTTCCACGCTAAATTGTACTGGCACAAATTACATAGGAATAAATAAAACAATTGCCCAAAGGAACCACATGACTTACTAAATACGTCACTGCTGAACACACACACACGCACGCACACACATACAAACACACGCACGCATGGACGCACGCACACACACACACACAAATGTACGCGCGCGCACATACACAAACTCACACGCGCGCGCGCATACACATACCAACATCAATCCAAACACATACACCACACACGCACGTCGCACACAAGCACACACTCACATAGACGTGTTCGCGCACACACACACATACACAAACCACACACTCACATACGCACACACACATGTACACAGACGCACAACCACGCACGCATGCCCTCTCTCTCACGCACGCACGCACGCGCACACACACACGTGGCCAACCAAGTACAATGTCGAGCAGTAAGATTTGTAAAAAAAGTTGCCTTCTGAGTTCCTCCATGCTTAAAATATAAATTTCCAGCGAGTCAACATGTCCCATACACTACATATAACTTTCCTCAATTCCCTGTTTTCACATAATATACCACTTTTAAGATAGAACGGCGCAAAAGACGTGTAATTGTATTCACGGGGTTAACGTTTTTTAATTAAGACGAGAGAATCAAGGGAATCACGCTATCGAGCGAGTGACGTGTCGTTTTGTTGACAGTTTGGGGTGTCTGTAAACTGCGGAACGCGGCGGCGGAACGCGGCACCGATGTAAAATCTCTCTTGCATTTGGTGTGTGCTTTGAATAAGACTTATACTTCAAGCATAGTTAAATATTCATGTAATACACCCTGTCCGACAATATGTAGGTGTAATATTTAGATTAAGTTACACTTTTATGATACGGAATGTCGATGGAACGTTTGACACCTACCGTCGGTTCCGGCAAACACTAGCGAAAGTTCACCGTCGTTCCATCGCATAGAAATATTCCCTAATCTCGATAGTATGCCTTCATATTGCCAGACATGTTGTATTACATGGATATTTAAGTATGTATGAAGTATCTGTCTGATGCGAAGCACACATCGAATGTTAGAGAGATTTTTACATCGGTTCCGCGTTGTTCCGCCTCGTTCCGCGGTTTACAGAGTCCCGACATTTTGGAACGTCAACAATAACATGAACACATGTCATGTTCGATGTTGTCTAAGCAAAGTCAAGACGTTATTAATTGTGTTATTTGTATCATATACGTCATGTTCAGTATCAATTAATGTCGTGAGATCATAGCGTTATATGTGATTAAGAATAATCGTGTCACAAGATTTGTAGTAGCATACGTCAATAACAAGGAACATCTACTCCAGTTTCTAAGACAAAACGAAGTAACATTGATTATTGTTGTGTGCACTGACAATTCAGTATCCCTTTCTTTTTGTGTCATTTGTTCCATTATGTTTAAATGCAATAGAGAAAGTGTTGCATGGATTGCCAGGTGTCAAGGTATATCTAAATGATATCGTTGTGTCACGAAGAACCGATCGAGGCAGAATATCTGAGAAATTTGGGCAGCGTGTTCGAAAGACTGACAGAATTTGGGTTGAAGTTGAATCGTGAGAAATGTGAATTCTCGAAAGATTCTATTGAGTACCTGGGTCACGTGATTGATGCCCAGGGTATTCACAGTTCGGCGGACAAGATAACTGTCATATGCGATGCACCAAGACCCACTGATGTGAGCTACTGCAGGGGTTTACCTGGATGTTTGTGTTCAAGGGTCCTCGGGACCCCAGCCTACTTTAGAGGGGGCCCCCAAGCCTGTAGCGTGGGTCCCACTTATTGCTTTTTTAATTGTAAGTATTGTTTTGTAAATGTCACAACTTAGACAACCCTTGTAAACCCGGTTATTATTATTAGTTTGAAACTAACAAGAACTTTTTACAATTGTTACAATATACTGTTATTTTATTTGTTGATGTTTTTGCTTGAAAATGCTTACATGTAAATGTCACATTGTGAGATCTCTTTTTATCATTAACATGTATAATTGATGAAGATATGTGTTGTCGGAAACAGTGGCAATTCGGAGTTTGACTGGAAATTCGGTGAACATTTTCCCCAAAGACCCAATTTGCGGCAGAAAATGGAACATTTTGTGTATAAAGGACGGGATCCATGCTACGCCTACGGCGAATAACATCACTTGTGGTTTAGATCTGCCGATGGATATATCTTATGAAGTGGAAGATGGGCTTCAAAATACAGTTATACGTCAATAAATCAACAGTCCTTAAAATTACTCAAAAGAAGCGTCAAGATACGAACGAGTGCCACAACAACACCATTGGCCATTTCACCACAACAAACTCAACAGCCAGCCGTCAGTTGCCCGATTCTCTCGACAGGTTCATGCCTCGGCCTGTATACGTAGCACCGCACCAACACCAGGCAAACTAACATCAGCAGAATCAATATTAATCTCTCAAATGTCATCATCACTGTCACGAAAATATATTTGATCATCGTATGCATCGGTCTCGATAACAGAAGAAACACCGCTCTCAATCCACCGGCCTCCATTTTATGAATTGTTTACACTAGGCGGGTCGCGTGCCGGGCGGTTGTCAATCAGTCAAAGCGGCCTAGACTGGCGGCTGATTTCCACAAGTGACGTCACATAGTCTCACGCCGCTGTCACTCGACAATTTCCGTAAGACGGAACATTTAGAGGTTCTGTTTATGTTTTTGCGCGACTTCGTCTCGCCGTCGTTATTTGTAAATATTTCGCCAAAAATCGATTTTGTACCCTTCGTTTGCTCAAATTGAATAAATTGCACTCACTCTAAACAGTAAATAAATGTGCAGTGATGTAGGAATAATGTAAGGAATAACCTTTATTTGTCCAGGTCGATATCCTCTCAGTCATGCCTAAGAGATACAGAAATGCAAAACGAAAAGAAGAGCTACACAAATCTGCCGCAACGTGTCAACGCCTCGACACGATATTTCGACGCAGTCTCGATGCCACGTTGCCCGAAATGTCCACAGCGACGCCAGGGTACCATGATCCGTCCACTGCCATCACATCTGATGATACACACAAAAATGTACCACCAGTCGTAGAGATACAGCCTTCGTCGTGCTCTCGCCCGAGTGCTAGTCCATCAAGCAGCCATGATCCGTCCACAGTTATCACACCTGATTACACTCCCAAAGACAAAGATGTACCACCAGACATATAGGTACTGCCTTCGTCGTGCACTTGCCCGAGTGCCACTTCATCAAGCAGCCATGATACGTCCACTACCATCACATCTGACGATATACCCGACGAAAAAGATCATCACCCTACACCTGGTCAGGAAATTGACAAGCCAACTTCAGACCAGAAACCGACAAGGTCCCGCGCACCGATGTACAAAGGAATTTCTTTAACTATTACAGCTACTGCCAGCAAATTCCCGGAGCTTCGCTCATTTTCAGCAAAGAAATGTGGCCGAACGCAAGCTCACATTCAGAACTCAGAACTCAGAATCAATTTATTTGACCTATAAATACGATACATATACAACGAATAACGCAAGTAACAGGTAAGGTCGGGAGACTCCCATTAAGATATATAATATCGCTAGCACAGGAGCCACCCCATAAATATAAACAACAAGAAAATTAACATGACACAAATCAGAATAGCATATAACTTGTTTTTATATTTGATAATTACTCAATGTGTCAACATGCATACATAATACAAGGACTGATTATATGTACTCGTGTACACATTGATGTACATGTGGATACTTAGGTAATGGTATACATTCTAATACGTATTACGAATTACAAATAAAGCAGTTATGGATACGACCAGTGGATTCATAATTTAAAATAAAAACGACTTTTGTGTATGTTGAAAAACCATTATAGACTCTGGGAGTAGATAGTGAGGGCTGTTGGGCCTCAAAATCGTACTTATAAAAAAAAAATTAATGACCACTAAACGATATTGCACACTGCTGACGTAAGCAATAATGCGAGACTAGTCCTATGTATAAAAAAAAGATCAAAGGCTTGTTGTTTGACACTAATGAGTTTCGGAAACCTACTTATAAAAAACGTGATTGATGAGCGATGTAATTTGATACTAATTGGATGATTGACAGTACCACTAGAAATGCCACCTAGCGGTGAGTGCAGAGAGTATTTTAGTCCTAGCGATCAACGCCGTACCTAGAGCGTGCTGACGTAAGCAATAATGCCTTTAATAACCACGCTAAAGTATATAAGTTTAGTTTCGTACTTTATTTAATAACCACGCTAAAGTATATAAGTTTAGTTTCGTACTTTATAACCACGCTAAAGTATATAAGTTAAGTTTCGTACTTTCGTTTTTGATGGACCACCTATAAATGGGGTAGGAGTTGTGCTGACGTAAGCAATACGCTAACCACGCTAAAACCATTGTATATTAAAACCATTGTATAAACGTTGAGATGTCCCCGTATGTGATGTTGACAGCAAGAGCGACGACCGCTGCTGCTGCAGCGATAAGGCACTGCCACCGGCTGCTGCTGCTCTAGTGGCCTTTGACACCTGGATGACAGCATAGCTGGCTAACGGTAAACAACGTTGTTCTGGTGGACGGATTAAAACGAAACCAATGCGTTTAAATACATCTAGTCGTGGGATTACAATGACAATCAAATGCATAAATACACTAACATTCAGTAGGGTGTTTATGCATTGAAAATAGACGCGTGAAAACGTGAGTAGTGACTGAATATTTATTGTGGATAGGCGGCGGGCGCTGAATATTGATAGGCGGCGCCAACGAGGTGCTCCGGTGGGGAACCGAAGCCTTCCCGGGGATATAGGTCGGAAGGTATTGTTCTCCATAGTCCGTTTGGTTGTATGATTAGAAACACTCGTGCCAGATCGGCTATGTCGTCATCGTCGGAGCTGTCTGTCGACGTGACATCGGGCGTGGGAGGTGGTGAAGGTACGCGGACGGACGGCGCGACCACGCAGGTCGGCTGGGTCGACTGCACCGTCACGTCGGGCAGTTCGATCGGTCTACGAGCCGACGATTCGTCGCTGCTTGTAGGCAGTTGGATCGGTCTATGAAATAATCAACAATGAAATAAAATGAAATGTTTAAACGATTAATGAGACAATAGTAAAATGAACGATATGCACGCGCTTATAAATAAAATGCATGTATGTTTAAACGGTAAATACATGCAATTTAATGCGTACTAGTAAAAACGTGCATTTAAATAAAATGCATGCATGTTTAAACGGTATGTTACAACAACTGTAGTGCATTTAAATAAAATGCATGCATGCATGTTTAAACGGTAAAATACATGCAATTTAATGCGTACTACTGTAGTAAAAACGTGCATTTAAATACAACAATAAAAACGTGCATTTAAATAAAATGCATGCATGTTTAAAATCACTAGTAAAAACGTGCATTTAAATAAAATGCATGCATGTATGCACGCACTTATAAATAAAATGCATGCATGTTTAAACGGTAAAATACATGCAATTTAATGCGTACTAGTAAAAACTAGTAAAAATAAAATGCATGCATGTTACAACAATAAAAACGTGCATTTAAATAAAATGCATGCATGTTTAAAATAAAATACATGCTATTGCGTATAGTAAGCACTGTTTAAATAAAATGCATGTTACAACAATAAAAACGTGCATTTAAATAAAATGCATGCATGTTTAATGCTATTGCGTATAGTAAGCACTGTTTAAATAAAATGTACGCTGTCTTACCGTGGTGTTGTTGTGGACGTGGCCATGTTAGATGGTGGAGCGATGTATGTGGAGACGTCGTGCGTTCGTGTTTGTAAAAGTGTGTATGAAATGTGCGCGTCGTCAAACGGCAGCGGCGCATGACACTACGGCTTATTTTGATTGACATGTGAACGGAGAACAAAGGATTTTTACAAACGATAAACGAAACGTTAAAAGCACGAAATGAAACGTTGTATACGATCACTGGGGGGTCAGGAAACACGAGATGCATATATATTAGAGAAATTCGCTGTAAAAGTCACATTTGACAATGAATGCACTGACGTGAACGCTAACTTTTTTCCAAAAACAAATTCTTCGGTAGACTAGGCGGAATGCGTTAAGCGCACATGTGTGACATCTGTTGCGCGTGACTTAACGAGTTGGAATGTGAACGGAGAAAAATGGATTTTTACAAACGATAAATGAAACGTTAAAAGCGCGAAATAAAACGTTGTATAAGATCGCTGGGGGGTCAGGAAACACGAGATGCATAGATATTAGAGAAATTCGCTGTAAAAGTCATATTTGACAATGAATGCACTGACGTGAACGCTAACTTTTTTCCGAAAACAAAATGCCTGGGATGGATGAAGTATGCACGTCGATAATTGAAAAAGATAATGGTATAAGTGTGAAGTGCGCATGCGCGTTATAGTGTAGACAATGACATTTCAAAAACAATAAACGAAACGTTAAAAGCACGAAACTAAACGTTGTATAGATTCTCTGTGGAGTCAGGAAACGCGAGGTGCATCGATATTAGAGAAAATCGATGTAAGGAGAGATTTAATGGCGAATGTACTGACGTGACCGGAGACTTTTTTCCGAAAACAAAATGTCTGAAATGTACGAGGCACGCACGCTGATAATTGAGTAAGATGACGTATTAGCGTGAAGTGCGCATGCGTGTTATTTGGAAAAGGTATAAAACGTTTGAGAAAAAGCTATATTGTATGACGCTGAACTTCTAACGTGTATTCTTTCTACAACAGCAGAGCAGCAAGCAGCAGACGTTCTTCCGCAACATGGCGGATGAAAGTCAACAACAACAACAACCGAAAAAGCCGAAGACGCCGCGGAAGCAGTCGATGAAGGCGGCGGCAGCGGCCAGCAGTCAACCTTCGGCACTGATTGCAGCCTTGTCAACGGGGGTGTCACCACCCGTTAAGCGGCTCGTTGCGCTCATCGCGGCCCCGTTGACGGTCGGCCGAAAACGGAGCGCCGAAGAGGCGCACTTGGAGCAGCCCGACGAAACGGCCGAGCAGCCCCCGGTCCTGTCGCGGAGCGGTTCTATGGAGCGTGAATCGTCGGCGTCGACACGCGCCACAGCGGTGAGTCCGAGACATCTGAAGTGCGCTGTCAACGGTGTGTATAAACTCCTGTTGCCCGTTACGATCGAGGCCGTCTCGTACAAAGGCGAGCCCGGCACCACCTATTTGGAATGTTCCCGTTGTCGCCGGAAATTACAGACAAGCAAAGACGGGACCCTGATATGTCGAACGCACGGTAAAGTGTTTGTACCGAAATATTTCTTCACGTTGCGTGTGATGGTGAAGGACGGCGAGGAGGAAGAAGACGAGCTTTGGCTTACGTTGTTCGATAGCCAAATGTCTAATCTCGTCGAGTACACGGCCGAGTACTTGACGGAATTGAACGAGGAGGATCTCCGCGATACCGTGCTCGAGTTAGCCGGTACTAAAGTGGAGATTAGTGTGCGGAAGACGAGTTGGAACGGTGACCCCTCGTATACAGTCCGCACACTAAAAAGATACGTCGACGATGACTAATGTTGTCTTGTGTTTTTTGTAGGAGGAGGAAAATTGGCCGCTACTGATAGATTTATTGACGCACGCCAACGAACGACAACGAATGAGAGATCGTCGTGGTCTGGCACTAAGTGCGGAGAGCTTTGAACTATTAGCCGAGGCGGCCGAGCAGTATATAAGAGCGTTTTGGTTGGCCTACGAAGCGAGCCTATTGTGTAGAAGTTTGATGTACTAACAGTTGTGCTTTTATATGCTTTAGGAAGTGCGCTGCGTACTGGAAAAAATGCTTGCAAACAACGAAAGGATTTGCGCTCAGTACAACGAGGTTGCCTCGTTCGTAAGAACGTTGTTGGAACGGGGTGTGCAGGGGTCGACGATAAAGAAGGATGAGGACAAGAGGGAGGAGGCGGACTAATCATAATAATGTGTTTGTAGGACGCTCTGATGCAACACACCAGACGTGAGTGTATGAGCGACTTCCTACACGCGTTGCTGACGGTGATTCGTAAAGAGTAGAACTGCTTTGTGCTGTAGGGTAGTGGCGGAGGAGTACGTGACGCTCATGTATTGGAGGCGATCATCGAGGAGGCGCTGGGCTGCTCGAACCGAACGCGCCCCCCTCCACCGACGTATAACGACAGCCTGGGGACGATGGGACCGACGTGCTCGCCGTACTGGAGCGTATCGGAGGAGCTGGGGACGTGTCAACGGCAACTGGTCGTGCCGAGCCGGAGTCAGTTGGTCGGGCGTTACGAACGACTGGCGATGGATCTCGTCGCCGAGAGTCTCGGCGAAATGATTCTGGAGAAGGCGCGGGATCACTGCGGGGTATGTGAGCCGAATGAAGGCTGTCCCTACGTTCACATGCCCGGCTATCGCGCGGGACGGCCGAATCGGGTATATATGCAACGTTTCGATAATGCGGGCTGTATTGTGACGCGCTATTTCAACAGCGTCATGGAAACGTTCCTGCGTCGATCGCTCATCCCCTGTTTCACGAGACTAGTGCATATTCTACACGAGACTACGGTGTCGACTTCTTCCGGTGAACAGCAGCCGCAAACGGGCCGTGCAGGAGAATTGTATTTGGTGCAGTTTGTGTCGAACTGGTTGTTGGGAACAAATTGGCGCGATTATATGAATCGCGTGCAACTCGAGTCGGCCGTGCACACGTACGTGCAACGCCGGAGCGGACTGGAATGAACGAACACTAGTAGAATAGAGAACATTTTATTATTTGCTTGCTATTGAAACAAAGGCTTCACGATTGAATGTTGTAAGAGTACCGAATAAAACGTTGAAAATGTACTTTCCGTTTCCGAGTTACCTAGTTAGAAAAATTACCGCTAGTCGTACCACCATCCCGCTAGTTACCGCACTCCTCAGTTAGAAAAACCACCACATTCCACCGCTAGTTAGAAAAATTTCCGCTACAGTTAGAAAAATTACCGCTAGTCCTAGTTAGAAAAACCGTCACCACATTCCACCGCTAGTTAGAAAAATTACCGCTCTTCCCGCTAGGGTGTACTTACCACCACCACCACCGTCACCGTCGCTGTTATAAATAGCGACGTTCGAAAAAATATCATTAGAGAGAATGCCACCATCACCTACTAGATGGCAATGTCCGAAATGTGGGCACTATTTCGCGACGGAGACGAAGTTCGAACTACACGTAAAGAGTTCGAAAAGTTGCGGCGACGAAGCGCTCTGCGTAAAACGTCGAGAGTGTCCAAAATGTGGCACGCTATTCACCACGCGTTACGCTATGCTACGACATCTGAGGCTGCTGTGTTCGCCGCCACCACCTCCTAGTAGTAATGAATCAGTTGAAGAGGCGGCCGCTAGGGCGCCGCCGTCGCCCGACGATCTACAGCGTGTCGTAGACGAGCACCGGCGTAGCATAGAGACGTCGGTGGCGCGCGGTGCCATACAGTCGCGTTACAACTATCGTATGACCGCCTGTACGAGTACGCGCGTGCTCGAACCGCGTCTGAGGGAAATGTTTCGCGCGCAAAAGAACGCGTTTAAAATTAACGTAAGCTATGGTTTTGTATTACGCCACAAGGAGTCGGGTCGGTACCGATTTTTTCATTCTTCGTGTAACTGTTGCGGTCGCCTCCAGATACAGATAGCCGTTCATTCGAACGATTCCTCGACGCCGTGCGCACTACCGACGTACTGCAGTACGCCATCGCGCAGCGCCCCGACTCGGGCTGGATCGTCGAGCTCGTAACTAACGCCACCTACTTCGTGAACGTCATCATCAATCATCCTATCGGCTGCGTTGGCGTGACGACGCTTCCCGCCTACGTGCGCCTCAACAAGGCCATCGTGACGTTGACGAAAGATCATCGAGGCACGCTCTACGACGACCATCTGCGTCTCTTCCGATGCATCGGACTCCACCTGCAAGGTCAACGACGAGGCGAAAGTGACCGACATATCGGTACGAGCCGTTTAACGAAAGTCGCTAAACGTCTGCACGCGCGGTATTGTCGCGACACGCGCACGTCGGCCTCGAACGGCGTGCGCCTGAACGAAATGGATCGCGTGGAGACGGTTTTCGGCATCAACGTCGTCGTCTATCGTCGACTGACGAACGTCGTCGCCGAACTAGTCCGTCGATCGCGCGAAGAGCACCCCACGACGCTGAACGTCAACCTGTACGAGTCGCACTTCTCGTACATAAGCGATCAGCGCGCGTACACGCAAACGTACAAGTGCGGGAAATGCGGCAGCGTCCTCTGGCGGTGCGCGTACCATTTACGACGTCACGAAGCGACGTGCGAAGGCGGCGTTCGTCACGTGTTCCCCGGCGGCGTCTACCGACCGACGGCGTCCGTATTCGAGCGGCTCGACGACGAAGGCATCGACGTCGGCGACGACGACCTGCGTTACTACCCGTACCGCGCGACGTTCGATTTCGAGTGCTATTTCGCCAATAACGATCTGCCGACGGATAGCGACAAATGCCGCTGGATCGCGCGACACGAACTGCTCAGCGTGAGCGTCGCGTCGAACGTGCCCGGTCACGAAGCGGCGCGCTGTTACGTCACGACCGGCGATTCGTCGGAACTCGCGCGTCGCCTCATCGACGACCTGGAAGCGGTGAGCGCGGCGGCGTGCGCGATTCTACGTCCCCGCTACGACGCGACCTTCGAGGCGCTCGACGCGCTCGACGCCGACTGGCGGCGACGACGATGCGACGACGACGACGCCGACGCGTCACCGTACGCCACTCTCGCCGATCGGCTGTGGACGTACCTTCGTCAAATGCCCGTATTGGGATTCAATTCGGGTAAGTACGACCTGAATGTCGTCAAAAAGTACTTGACCCCCCTGCTCATAACCGACGACGCGCAGCACACGTCGTCGGCGTTTACCATTAAACGTCAGAACAATTACATGTGCCTGTCGACGACGACGTTGAAGTTCCTGGACATAACGAATTACCTCGCGCCCGGCGTTAGCTACGATCGCTTTCTGAAAGCGTACGGTTGCTCGGCAACGAAGGGCTACTTTCCGTACGAGCACATCGACGCGTTGACGCGTCTGGACGAAACCGCCCTGCCGTCGCGTGAAGCTTTCTACAGCCAGCTGAAACGCGAGGGAATCTCCGCGGAGGCGTACGAGATTTGCGCGACGGCGTGGCGCGACGAGGGCATGACGTCGACGCGCGATTTTCTTGTGTGGTATAACAATCGTGACGTGGCGCCGTTTCTCGAGGCCGTCGATCGCCAGTTCGCCTTCTATCGGCGCCGACGTATCGACATATTCAAGGACGCCATCAGCGTACCGGGGTTGACGTTGTTGTACCTGTTCAACGAGCCGAACAAAGATCTGCACCGTCTGCTGCAGGCGCAGATCGTCGGCGGCCCGTCGATCATCTTCACGCGCCACCACGTGGCTTCGACGCAAACGGCCTCTATCTATGGGCGATAATGCAGGAGATGCCGACGGGCTGGTACACGCGCCCACGCGCGGAGAACGCCTTTCGAGCGGAACGCGTGCACCGCTACGGCCGTATGGCCGTTGAGTGGTTGACGCGCGTGGAGGCGGAAACCGGCGCGCGTATACGTCACCAGTTGAACGGACGCGAGAAGCGCATCGGAAAGCACCGAGTCGACGGCTGGTGCGCCGCCACGCGAACGGCGTATCAATTTCACGGCTGCTATTTTCACGGCTGCCCGACGTGTCAGGCGCACGTGACGACGAACGCCGTCAACGGTCAATCGATGACGACGCTGTACGCCGCGACGATCGCCGTGATCGCCTACCTGCGCCGTTTCGTCGACGAAGTCGTCTAAATGTGGGAGTGCCAGTGGCACGCCGTGCAACCGCCGGCGGTGCCGACGTCGCCCGACGCGTCACGATGGCAACCGACCGCCGCCATTACGCTCTCGACGATACTGGAGGCGGTGCGCGACGTCTCTCTGTTCGGCCTCGTGCAGTGCGATATCGCCGTACCGGAAGCGCTGCGCGACAAGTTCGCCGAGATGCAGCCGGTATTCAAGAACGTCGATATCGTGCGCGACGATCTCAGCCCATTCATGCGCGACTACGCCGAGTCGCACGATCTCCTCACGCGACCTCAACGCACGCTCGTCGGTAGCTACTTCGGCGCGGCGATCGTGCTCGCGACGCCGCTCCTACGCTGGTATCTAGCGCACGGGCTCGTCGTCGAGCGCGTCTACCAGATCGTCGAGTACGCGTCGATAGCGTGCTTTCGCCGCTTCGGCGACGCGGTTTTGACGGCGCGCCGCGAGGGCGATATCGATCCCAACAAATCGATCATCGCCGATACCTTTAAACTTCTCGGGAACAGTTCCTACGGGAAAACGATTACGCGCGTCGATCGGCACCGGGAAATCAAGTAAGCGACGCCGGTCGGCGCATCGATGCTCGTCAACAATCGGCGCTTCCGGCAACTGGACGTCGTCGTCGACGACGCGCTGTACGAGGTGGCGCTGAATAAGCGTAAAATCGTCTTCGGCCTGCCGATACATATCGGCTATTTCGTATTGCAGTACGCAAAATTGAGAATGCTGGAATTTTATTACGATTTCGTCGACGCCCACATTCCCCGTCCGCTCTTCCAGTACTGCGCTATGGACACCGACTCGGCGTACATAGCCCTAGCCGGACGTGACGTCGACGCGCTCGTACCGGAAGAACGTCGCGAACACTACTTCCGGAATAGTTCGCTCTGGTTTCCGGCCGAATGCTGCGACGCGCACGTGGACGCCTACGTACGACGGCGCGTCGCCGGACTTCAAAGAAGACTGGCGCGGCGACGGAATCGTGGCGCTGTGCAGCAAAACCTACTACTTCTTCGGCGGCACCGCCGGTCCGAAGTACAGCACGAAGGGACTGAGCAAGCGACAGAACGCCGATATCGACGAGCACACCTTCCTCGCCGTACTGCGCGACCGTCGCAACGACGTCGGCTGGAACCGCGGTTTCCAAGTGAAAGACTCGTCCGTGTTGACGTACGTTCAAGAGCGCGCGGCGTTGAGCTACTTCTAAGCTAAATGCCGCGTGCTCGACGACGGCGTCACTACGGCGCCGATACTCGTCTAACTCGTAAACTCGTCTAACTCGTCTACTACTACTAACCTAACCCCCACCACCCCCCTAGGGGTAGTTTCTGTATGTATGTATGTGTGGGTAATAATAAACACCAACAATTGTGTACATCATTTGTTTGTTTTTTATTTCTACTACTATACACGTAAAAGCGGTATAATTAATGATGAGGTTTTAATAAATCGTATACGAGACAGTCATTGTTCACCCTATTGGTGCCGAATAGGTTCTGGAACGTCGTCAACGGCATCCCGCGACATCGGAGTAGAAGGTAGGCGACGCAATATTGTCCGCACACGTTAGAGATGACGCTCTGCAGCCGCTTGTCGTTGTACGTCCACGCGTCGCCGCAGTGGCGGCGCAGGAAGGCGCGGAAGTCGGCGTGCAGCGGCGGCAGACCGTGCGAATCGAAGTACTCGCCTCGTCGGTCGGCGCCGACGTAGACGGCCACCCAGTGCTGTCCCGTTTCGCCGCCGTCGTCGGTGTTGCACACGAAGGCCGTCGGGTAGGTGGTGGCGGCGGCGACGGTATGTAGCGCGTCTTTAGGCACGACGCCGACGACGATACGTTTAGCGTACGTATCGAGTTCCAGACGACGCATCAGTTGAAACGTATCCATAGTTACTACCAGTCGTACACGACGTTCCGGTTCCGGTCGATCTCCATCACCGTCTCGAATTCCGCGTACACGACGACGTTCACCGGAAGCGGTAGCGGCGTCCCGAAATGCATTTCGACGCCCACGCTCCCCTGACGCACGACGTTGAAATGGTCGCCGTCGCAACAGTCGGGGGTCAGGTCGAAACCGAAGATGCTGTAGCCGGCGCCGAAGTCCGTGCGCGATACGTCGTTCCCCTCGTCCTCGAACACCTTTCCGGTCGCCTCGAAGAGATTCATGTAGCTCCGCACGTACCGGTTGTGCGGGAAGTCCGGCTGCAGCGGCTTGCTCGGCACCTGACGTCCGTCGACGACGAGCGTCAGGAAGTTTATGTCGTTGTGACGCGCGTCGAACGGATTTCTAGTGTAGTCGCCGTTGTAGGCGACGTTATCGATCATCATCAGGAAGAGGCGTTTCGGAATCGCGCCCATGTACAGGTTCTCGTGCGTGTGCGATAGCGTACCCGCCGTTATTGAGAACGATTTGCAGTCGACGCGGCGCATCGGAAACTTAGCCGTTCCCAACCCCCACGCTTTGATATGTCCCATTTGGACGGCCGGGTTCAACTTCACTTTTCGCACGTGCAGTCGAATCGCCTGCAGCACTACGCGCCACCCCGGTACGGCTTGCGCGCCCATCAGCGCGAAGGCGTCCTTCGAGCGCACTATGCGCACTTTCGTGTCGACGCCGTTCTGTAGGTGTCTGTTTAGCATAAACGCGTCGATGTGCAGCCGTCCCATCATCTCCACCTCGTTGCTATCGGCCGTCGCGAGGCGTCGCGCCTCGAAACCGACGTTGCCGTTGCCGAGCGTGTCCATCCGTCCGGCGGTGTCTTTGTACCACAACGAACCCGTGAGATACGAACGTTTCGCGTCGCTACCGTAACTTAGCAACGTCTCGAGGTAGGCCCGGTACGCGTACGTATTGGTCGACGGCGTCACGAGGGTGCTGTTCAGCGACACGTCGATTTGACTGATCATCGAATGCAGGAAATTGTTGACCGGCGCCACCGCGGCGGCCGCTGCCAGATCGGTACCGTCCCCCCGCGTCACTTTGAAGCGCACGTACAGTTGAACGCTCCCCAGGTCCGTATAGTCTTTCGAGTTTCGTAAAATAGCGCCACATACGCGTCTTCAAAGTTCGATTAAACCGTTCCACGACGCTCGCTTTGGTCTCCTCGTTATGCGTCACGAAATGATGAACGCCGCGACTCTTTAGCAACTCGCTCCCCTTATCCGTCTGCAGCGTGTGCGGCGTCTCGTCGTCGTCGTTCAGCAGGCGCTCGAAGGCCGCGACGAGCGACGCGCCGGACTTATTCTTCAACGGAACGCACCACGCCCGCTTCGAAAACACATCGATCACCGTCAATAGGAATGTTATACCGTCGTTCTGCGTTTTCAGTCTAGTCAAGTCGACCAGATCGGATTGCCACTGCTGGTTTCGACCGCCCACGATGACGCGACGTCGTTTGAAATGACGTCTAACCGGTTTGTGTAGGGTATAGGCGTCCTGCGACGCTAGCCACCTCTCGACGGCCGGACGTCGGAGCTTCGACGCCCGGTGCAACGCGTCGACGCCTCCGTAACTCCCCACCCGTTTCGGATCGAAGTACGCGTTATTCAGTTCGGCGTCGTCGTCGACGTCGACGTTTCGTTGCTGTCGAGGCTTTCGTTTTGGACGACGACTCCACCCGGACACCATGACGACGACGACGACGACGATGATGATACGATGATATAGAGTGCGATAAGCGCGTTGGTGAAGCCGACGACGACGACGATGATGATCGCGCGTCGTGACGTCATCACGACAACGTATCCCACGCCGTGACGCCCAACGAAGAGGATCTGCGTTTAGGTTCGCCTCGCATCCGAGTACGACGTCTCCGCTCAGTCGGCGCTGCTGATGAACTAGACGTCGACGGCATCATCATCCTCTCTTCTAGTAGCTGCTTCCGTCGTCGCTCCACGTACGAACGATAGCGCGGGTCGAGACAACGGATCGGCTTTCATTTTTTCGATCAGCAGTCTCGTCTTCTCTTTCAACGTTTTCGGCATACTGGCTACGATTTCGCGCTCTATCACCTCCAACGATGGTGGCGCCGCCGCCGCCGCCGCCGCCGCTGGCGCCACCGGTACCGCGGGTGTCTCGCCGCTGTTCACCACCGACACGCGTACCGGTTGCGCCGCTCGAGCCGCCTCTATCGTATTGTACCGACTCAGTAGTTGATTGTACGACGCTACCTTTTCTCGTTCCGATAAATCCGAACGTTCTAGAATGTCCTTCATGTCGCTGTCAAGGCTACTCAGCACACGTGATCGAGGCGTGCTCGACGACTGATCGACGCGTGGCAGAAGGCTTTCCACCAATCGTGGATCGACCAACGCCATCTTCTTCGCGTACTGCATCAATTACCGCCTGCGCCGCCGAACACCTGTCTGAGCAGCGGCAAGATAACGGTACTCGCTAACGGCGCTAGCAGGGCCGTCAGAAAACCACCCGCACCCTTTTGCAAGATGACACGCTTCTGCTTACGCGTGACGTGTTTGTCGACGAGTTTACGCAGGTGATCCCGATATTTCGACAATACGCGTTTCTGTTTCGGCGACAACTTCACGTTCCCTTTCAGAATGTTGTACGCGCAATCGCACAGACTACAAATGAGACCGGTGTCCGCGTGGGCGAGTAGGGCTTTTCGCAGAGCGATGTTCCGCCTATGTCTCTCCAACAGCTGCAGGGCGACGATGTGTCTCTTTATTTGATTCGTCGGTCCCGCCACCTTCGGCCGTCTCTTCGCTCCCGTCACGCACGCCTTCATAGCGACTAATAAACGGAAGCGTCGTCGTCCCTCTCTTCTTATAGTCCGCCGACGCCACCACCACCGCCGCCACCCTTCCGTACGTACACGTACTGAAGGCGATCGTCCGGAAATATGCACGTACGCAGGCGCATGTCCTCTTCCATTTCCTGTTTCATATCCACGAATAGATAGCCGTACGCCGACGACGTCGCGTCTTTGAAAGCCTCTATCATGTAGTTGCCTTTCCCGGGTACATCTGTTTCGCTAGGTGACCTACTTGACCCGCGTCTCGAGGGCTCTTGAATAGCACTATGTATTGAGCGTTCAGGCTGATTGTACGGTTTTCTTTCCCTTTCGGAAACATGTTCTGTCGTAATTGTACGACCGACGTATTACAATGATGACTTTTTTAGTAAATAGTACCGTCACCCGGCTATCGGTCTCCTCCATGAGGTCGTCGAGTACTAGAAGCGTTCTCGCTTTACCGTCTAAACGTTTCGGATCCGGCAGGCCGTCTACGAACTCTATTTTCGAAGACATAGACGCGTAGCCGCTCTGCCACTGTCCGTAACACCACAGGATTTTCTCCGGCGGCGGATCGTTCATAGTGTTGTAACGTATCAAACGCTCGACGAACGTCGTCTTACCGCATCCCGTAGGACCGGCTACTATACACGTAAAAGGATGCTTCAACGACGGTCCGTTCATTTTTCACGACTGAACGACGAACACTTTTTTACGCGTCTTTATAACCATCGCGCAACTTCATCAACAGTTTACCGAGCATGTTCTTCCCCGCATCACCCGCGATTCCGCTACCCCAGAAACCCTCCCTACTCGCTACCCATTCCACCAATTCGGCGTCCCCGGTCGCCAACAGTGCAGCCTTCAAATCGCTCGATCCATCAAACTTTCTCCTCAACAACATCTTCATACATCTCACCCTAACGTCGGTCCATTTGTCTGGCATATTCTTTAGTCGAATGTCGTAACCGCGTCGTTTCGCTGCATAAGAGCTTCGCGAACTTTTGATTGTTTCGGCACATTCCACGTCGTCGTAGAATATCGCTTTCCTATACTGATAGGCGTGCTCGACGGATCGAAAGCCCCGACCGAACGCCGACACGCGACACATATACATATTCGACAAGAACGACCGCGATCCACCAAACCTTATAGGCGACGACATCGTACCGACTACCGATCACCCGCTACCGTCACCGCTTATATACCAACACTAAAAAGTTGCGACTAGGGTTCAAACCCGGAACCTTTCGATCCCTAGGCGAACACTCTCCTAAGAGAGCTATACCGTCGCCAACGATTATGCAGGGTTTTACCCCGGTTATATCTCACCGCTAGGTGGCATACAACGAATCTACAAACGCATTATTGCTTACGTCAGCAGATACGACGTTGAGGACTACGTTAAAAGTACGAAACTAAACGTTGCATGGTTTTAGCGTGGTTAGCGCGATAAACGCATTATTGCTTACGTCAGCACGCTCTAGGTACGACGTTGATCGCTAGGACTAAAATACTCTCTGCACTCACCGCTAGGTGGCATCTCTAGTGGTACTGTCAATCATCCAATTAGTATCAAATTACATCGCTCATCAATCACGTTTTTTATAAGTAGGTTTCCGAAACTCATTAGTGTCAAACAAAAAGCCTTTGATCTTTTTTTATACATAGGACTAGTCTCGCATTATTGCTTACGTCAGCAGTGTGCAATATCGTTTAGTGGTCATTAAATTCTTTTTTATAAGTAGGATTTTGAGGCCCAACAGCCCTCACTAACTACTTCTGGGTGTAAATTTTATTAATGATAATACTTTGTGTATTGTTAACTGTCTGTACTATGTTGTGTCTAATGCATTTTTTCGCAAATTCATGTTTGAATCTGGACATATACAGATTATTTATTTCACGTGTGCAGTGCTGATGAATATCATAGATGTGTGTGCTTGGAAAAACATTGAAGTAGTAGGATAAACGATTGTTAATTAATTTATAGTAACATTTTAATTGTTGGATTTTATAAATGTCATCCACCTTTAGCAACTGAAGTCTTAAAAATAGGACTTGTGTGAGCATTGTATTTACTTAAGGATATTATTCGTATTGCTTTTTTTCTGTAATTTGAAAATTCGATGTGCCTGATGACCCCATAAAAGTATCCCATAATTAATATGAGGGAGAATAAGAGCATTGTACATAATATATAATGTATTAGGTGGTAAAATATGTTTAA
Organism: Paraescarpia echinospica; assembly: GCA_020002185.1. Lineage (NCBI taxonomy): Eukaryota > Metazoa > Annelida > Polychaeta > Sabellida > Siboglinidae > Paraescarpia > Paraescarpia echinospica. The sequence continues at coordinate 35,161,874 of CM034540.1, read as the reverse complement.
GTTTATTTAGTATGCCTATTGTTTTATATTTATTTGCTGTTTTGTTTGTATGACTCTGTCAGTTTAAATGGTTATTTATTGTTATGCCTGTATGCCTCATCTGTTTGTAATACAGGGTATTCTACTTTCTTTTGAGGCATATGAAAAATTATGAATTTAGTCTTTTTGGCTTTTAGTGACAATGTGTTGGCTTTCAACCAATTGCTAATCTTTGTTGGTTCTTTGTTAATATTTTCACTTCGCATTTGGCTTTCTGAATCGTTAAATGTGTTTAGTGTACATGTCAGGAGTATGAGGTGATGGCAAAGAAAACTTCAAAAAATGGCATTATAGCAATCGCAAGCGGCGTCAAAGCGGACTGCAATAACAAACTGGAAAGAATAATTGACCACATGTCCTCTGAACCGTATAGAACAGCAACATACAAGAAAAAGATGGACAAAGCCTGTTAAGAAAACGCAGCATCGCACCCATTGCTACGGGCACTCACTGTTTACAACAAAACTGTTTTTACGATGCTTCTTCGAATGGCCGTCGATGTATAGAACGACTGTTTGCTCGAAATGGTCTCCACCCGATCGTGGCCGATGGGATCTCTGGCTTATTTGGCGTCAGACCATTTTGTTGGCCGCTATGCGCGAAAATGGTGCACATGTGGAATTTACACCTGCATCTAGCGACCTACACTACAGGGACCCCAGCTACTACAGACACAAGATGGATGTCATATACGTACTAGAAAAAGTGCGTCTGTCTCAAATGTTCAGCCGATGTATAGTTTTTAATGTGCAGATCGATGGCAGCTGTGACAGGCAAATATTGGACCACAAGTTTGTAAATGGACGGATGGCTAACAGTGATGGCAGCATAACGAGTGTGTTCGTTGTCATGCATTCGCCAGATAACAACGGTGCCCCTGGACTACTTGAAGCGGTAAGCAAAGATCTGGATCTGACTGGAGGTAAAGACAGGAAGCTGGTTGGTGTCACCACTGACGGCGAGGCGGCAAACACCGGCAGACAAGGTAGACTATGACGTCTGCTTGCTGACCAAATGCAGAAATGTTTGGCAACATTCTGGTGTGCTGCGCACCGGTCTGACATAGCCATTGAGTCGGTCGTCAGCACCGTACCTGAATAGGGAACCTGGATGTCCAATCTACTGGAACTCGTATGATCCCGAGACGGATGAAGATGTTGTCAGCGCAGGCCGAGAATGCCAAATAGTTCCCCCGGCACCACAATGTCAGGTTTGCCCAGCATGAACTGCAGCTGGTGGATGTTGTGCTGAACAACCTACCAGCGTGCATTATGGTGTGGGAACAGATGCAGGTGCCAGAAAGTACCAGCGACAGAAAGGAGGACGCTGAAACTAAAGGGTTCCTGAGAACCTGGAACCACCAACAAACGTTGATCACCGCACTCATGGGCGACATCCTGGATATATTTGAAACTCTCCAAAAGAAGTTGCAAAGGAGTGATTTGTTCATCAGCGATCTTCCCACTGTGACTGATGCATCAATCAAGAAGTTGAACCTAATGAGGGATGGACCATTCCCGGGAAGAAGGGAGAAGAAAGTCGGTTGTCCAACCGATAACACAAAAGAAGACCAAACACAACGAAAGTGTACTCACCAGTTCGTTTGTACAAACCGCCGCGACAGACGAGCAATCAGGTTGGAGCTCGTGCAAGCATGCATGCACCCGCAGCAGGAGGACGTCATCAAAGACATGAAGGAGTTAGTGATGTCATGCAGTTTGAGATCATTCGTTGAACATGATGTGCACGTCATCAGGTGCCTTTTCCCAGATGAGGCATCTAACTTTGTGGACGGAGCAGCCGAGCAGTGGGAACACGTGATGAATGTGCCATTACTGTCTGATGGTTGTGATCTCGGTTGTAAGTTGACTGCCAGACTGCGCCAACTTCTGCCAGACAGAACAGGTTCAGTTCAGAAGGTGTTGGCATTTGTGGCTTGCATGAGTCCACACAATGTTGACTGAACTATTTTTATTTTGTACTTTTACAAGTAACTCACCTAAAAACTACTTAAGTAAAAGTACATTGAAAAAAACCTACTTGAGTAAAAAGTAAATTTCAAAAGTAGTTGAAGTAAAAGTACAATTCATCGTTTTAATTTCAACATTACAGCAGGCACACAAATTGCGAGACTAAAATAACGACATTACACTACAAAAACCTTAACCCAGTAACAGTCTATGCAACAGGAAGTTATATAATTATAGTGACCAACTATTGTTCATCTTCGACTATAGTCCCCCTGGATCTCGCGAGATCTTGCCACTAAATACATGTACGACGTTGGTATGACCTTACGAGAATGTCGTGCCATCCAACCACACTTAAAATAATAGCGTCTTTTTCACTGGATAACCAACCACAGGACGATAGTCTTCGATAGCAGTAGCTAAAAACAATTTGTCTAACAATTTGGTTGCGTAGCATGAAATAAATAAATGGTAGGAAGTTACAATAGGGACCTATTTCACAAAAGTTTCTTCAGATTTTTTATGAAAAAGCATTGTTTACATTAAGGGCTAATAAGGGTACCATAGTTGTAATGGTAGTATAATACATATAATAACAATATAGTTACGAACATAGGCACTTGTTTAGTATCCGGGCCCATCTAAATTTCGTTGATAGAACTACACTTTTGCCTAAATTTGAAAGCTCAGTGCGTTAGTTCCACCATTCAACATCATCCCAGGCATATTTGTGTTACGAAAATATTGCTTCTTAGCGAACTTTTGAGGCCAAGAGAGCGACCCAGTTTGCGACAGTCTACTTCGCTGCGGCCGTGCATTAACCGCAGTGAGCGATATAGCAGCGTATGTTGATGCAAACCGGGTCGCCCTTTGGACCTCAAAAGTGCACTTAGGCGCAATATTTTCGTAACAAAAATATATGTAAATAGTAACATCCATCCAAAAAATAATTCCAAACGACTTCCCGCTCGGTATGTGATCTCTTATTTATAGAGGTCAGCGTTGACGCGCTATCCAAAGCGAGGTTTGCATGCAAAAATCCGATTGCAACCTGGCCGGTGAAATACAGAAATATTGTAACGAAAATATTTCCCGAAGTAAATGAAAGTAACGAAGTAAAAAGTATTGTTACTTTTGATAAAACTACTTCGTTACAAGTAAAAGTACTTTATTTAAATTGTACTTCGTTACATGCCGATTACTTGTAACGAAATATGTGTACTTCGTTACATGCCACCACTGAGTCCACACTATGCAGACCGAAAGGATCGTTATCCACCACAACCTGGTGGTCGATAATCACCGCACCAGTATGAGTGAGGACACGAGAAACGCTCAACTCATGGTGGCACTGTATGATGTGAGCACCGCCTACTATGACCCTCGACCCGCTGTCGTCAAATTCTTCGAGAAGACAAGAAGATGCGGGGCTCCAGACTGGGACATCTACGGACAGCGTGAATTCGTTAAGAAATTCACCCGCGAAACGGGACTCGTCTAGTCGAATTGAGAAAACTGTCAAACGTTCTGACTGACATGATACGTCTATTGGTTGTAATACATGTTTCTAGGATATATTATGTGTAACATTTCTTTTCATACCAAGATATAGTCGTCACTGTAGGCCCCACAACTATGTGGATACAAAGATAATGACACATTATATTAAGATTTCATACATGCCTAAGGGTTATATACATAATCATTAATGTATGCGTAAACTGCCCTTTTTATTCATTAGAAGTGCCCCCCAGTGAAAATTCAATAAAAAAACGCTCTGAGGAACCAAGCACATCAAAGGTAGGGAGGGACGCGAGACTGCAATAGAGAACCGAAGTGATGACGTCACGCCGCTTAGCAACCGGCCCAGCTGGTTCCAACACATGTTTTCAGCCGTTTCTGTTAACATGGTGTTACGGTTCGTTCTACACTGTAATCAACATTCTGAAAGTCATACGTGTAGTTCTTTATTGTTTCCGTCAATTGAAAATGAGAAGCAAATATAGGTAAAACAAATTTGGTATTTTTTTTATTCTGGAACGAGAACATAATTTAGTAACGCAAGCTATTTTATCGTATTGACAATATCGGTCGCGGTGCAACATTGTTTTTTGTTGGGCATTACGTTATTTTCCCGCAAAATGCGAAAGGATAACCTGTCAATACTATTTAGTTCATGTACGAAATTGCCAAAATCAAAGGTTTTGATATTATCGTGAAATAAGGAACAAAATAAGTTAGAGAGCGATCATTATATAAGTTGGAATTTTTTGGTCACCAACAAGGAGGATGTATTCGGAGGGTTTTATGGAGTCTTATGTGGGGATACAGTTGGGGATTTTAGTGAGCCTCAAGAGGGGTTCAGCATTTTTGGTAAGCCTGCAGTTGGAGGGTTTTTATGATATATTCATTACGTTCCAACGCATACGTAAAATGTCAACAACATGACTATTAACACATAAAAAAGGTAAATATGCTGTTAGCAAAATTACTAACTATACAAAGTATAAACACATTATGCAGTTAACTAACAGTAACATTAATCATATGTATTGCATATAATAATTAACTCCAAAAATGTATCTGAACATATAACTGTGAGCCTTGCTACCACGAAAACTGGTTATTGTCTTGGATTTGGACCAATTTCTTGTAGTTTTCATAGCAAATTTATTTTAAAACTTAGCGCTATTGTAAATTATTTCTCCTCCAAAACGATTGGGAAATAAGTGAAATTATTAACATGATCAGATCTGACATGATTTTCTCCCCTTTTAAGCGGTTTGGGCTCGTCTGAGAAGTATGCAGCATGTGCAGGGATAGGGGCCTACTGATGCCATTAGCCATATTCGAATAAAAGTTACCGATGCTAGCGGTTTGTTTTCAATTGGTAAATCCCCCTAATTGTTTTTTTTATATTAATTGTGAACTAACATGGATACCGGGAACAGGGGGGCAGGGGGCAGCTGCCACCCTGGAATTTCTCTGGGGGGCAGACATATAGTTCTGCCCCCCTTTAAATGTGAGCGTGAATGTTTGTTTTTGTGGTGAGCGTGAATGGCGTGTGGAAATGTACATTTTATGAGACGATTAATGTGTATTTTTGTCGACTGTGAAAGTTGTGTGCAGTTGGAGATTAGACATATTGTTTTCTGCCCCTCCCCAGCGGCGTGGTGGAGAAAATGTTTTCCATAGCACCCCCCTCCCCCATGCCCCGTCTTCGGATGTCATCATTTCAGCGGAGACAGCGAAGAAAAGCTGGAGAAGGTAAATTGACAGCAGCGGCACCACATAAAAATACAATTTGTCAACAGCATTACCCCCCCCCCGTGTTTGTTCGAATGTCATGAGTTCACAGCTAAGACAGCGGCGGAGAAGCAGAAGTTACAACGGCGCAGCGACGACAAATTTTCAACAGCACAATAATGTCAACCTACCTTCCAGACCACCATGAAACAAACATTTTGTTTACAGTTACCTTGAAACTTCATGAGTTGGTGCTACAATGTGGTGGAAACTGTAGGGTGCATGTCGGCAACGGACCGTTATATGCCAGCATTTCATGTAGGATTTTGAAAATGCTGGTTACTGAAGTTATTTAATCTATTACTGCTATTTAGCGTTAACACTACCAACATAGGACTAATCATTCAAAAATACGATGCTAAACATTAGTTTCCGATTTCGATGACATTTTCACAGTATATGCCAAAGATACCTACGGATCGAAAGCCAGGTCGGCAAATGATCGGTCTGCGCTAGCATTATATATATATATATATATTTATATATATAATATATTATATATATGTGCTTTTGAATGTGCTACTTCTTTAAGATATTCTATGTTTTGCTGCCATTTGCATTGCAAACCTAAACAAATCTTTCAAGCATAGGAGGTTAACAAAACATTTTTCTCCGATTGTGATAATTTTGTTTCACAGTATATGCAGAAGATATCTACAGATCAGATGTGGGGTCGGCAAATGTGGTATGGTGCTTTCCCCGCGTGCCATGCGCGTTTGTCTCGGTATTTCTGGTAATGTGATTACGGCCTGTTCGTGTTAGAAATATATACATACATACATACATACATACATACATACACACATGCACACACTCAAATACACACATACACACACACACACACACACACACACACACACACACACACACACACACACACATGCATACATACATCGATCCCTTTCCGATTTGAATCCATTTGATTATCTCGCTGGAAACGTTTTCGGTACATTTACGTTCCATTAAATTGCAAAATGTCAACGAAATTAGAGTCAGACCAACGTCTGGTCGTTGCTGATTTGATTATTGTTTGCAATAAGACGTATAAATAAGCGTGACGTGCCGTATGAAACGCGACACATTCAGCGTTGGCGCACAGACGAGTGTAGGTATTGATTGTCGCGCCTAGCCGCTCCCATGAGATCGCAGACACGACTTTGCAACCCTAAAAGGTTTTCAGACGTGCGGAGTGGTCACGCACACGTTCTTTGAGAACCATGACATTTCAGGTTTTATTTCCCAGAAGTAACATCATATAAAATTCGAATGTTGCGTCGAGGGAATAAAATTGTTCTCAGTGACCAGAATAAGCTTTATTTGATGTCCGTGACATATTGATTACTGATTTCTACTAAATGACCATTTGGCTTAGTTAGATGTTTCGCAATCTTGTCCTGTACTTAGAGCTTCTACTCTGACGGTTCTCCAGTCGTAGTAGGCCCTTTGCACACTCTTTCGTGTTTGTAATACATTACTACTTGCATTTCATTTTATTTGTTATGTAGAATGGAATTTACAGATTCGATGTTTCAGTATTCAAAAGGAAACAACAGACACCTTTTTGGTGTGACGCATCAAAACGAGTTAATGCAAACTAACCGTTTTCGACTATAATCACAGTTTACACGTCAGGGCTTTACTCAGAATATGGCCTTAAAGTGGAAGATCAGTTGACAATATTACAACATTTCGTCGTCATTTCAAAACTTCAAAACTTAACAGGAATACTACTTATGGATTTTGAGATTGACCAATCCTTTTGTTTTGATGCGCTTCTGGGCTTGGTTTCCAAGGATTTAGGCGCAGTAGAAGTTATCTTATTATTATAATAAGATTCCAATAAAATGTCCGATATTCTGGAGGCTGACATATTGTTTATGACGCGGAGGCTTGAACAGTAAGCCCGTCGGTTGTGACGCTCGATGTGTGTGTGTGTGTGTGTGTGTGTGTGTGTGTGTGTGTGTGTGTGTGTGTGTGTGTGTGTGTGTGTGTGTGTGTGTGTGTGTGTGTGTGTGTGTGTGTGTGTGTGTGTACGAAAACGCCAGCTCATGGATTGGTTTCTCGTAATCCCTTGTATTCAGAAGCCGAATTACAATTAGTTATGCACGAACAACTATTATAGTACCATATCATGAAATATGCGGGCGTAAATTTTACAAATTAGGCGATTATTTACGTCGTAAACTACCTGGTCTGATGTAGCACCTAAGAATACATACATCTCACAACATACATAAAACAACTTAAATAATTAAAAATGGCGTAATCTGCTAAGAAAACAGCGCCGAAATACATTAATTATGGGTAACTGATTCTCTCGTAAACTAGACTAGTATTCTCAGTTCAGTGACAAGTGAACTGTAAAGAGTAGGCACTCGTGACGTCAGATTTTATATCAAAATGGCGCAGACCATACAACTTTTTAGACGCATGGGAGGAAACAGTAGCCTTTGTTTTTACTTGCTTCCCTTTAACACTTTAACAAATTTCCACAAACAAACTGCATGCACCATATTTATACACGTTCTTGAGGCGCAGTTGTCGAACGATTAGAGAGTCTGGCTCCCAATTGAGAGGTCCAGGATTCGATATAATTGTAGTAGTATAGCTACTGGGCAAGCACACTCTTTCGTTCAGTATCGGTGTGTTTTGTGTGATGTACGTTATCGTGCAAATAACGTAATTATGCGTTATAGTTTCAATAATGCCGCATAAAATGGTCACAAAGCGTCGCGCGAATACCTTCCATCCAAAGAAAACGAGCAACACCCGTAAACTGACAACGCTGAGAGTTGCTAGAGGCCTGGCGACTCCTTGCACCAGTAGAATAACGACAACGTGCCCCCGGCAAACATGGATGTCGTCATAGGAAAGATACGCGGCGGCCCCACTGACACCAGGAACTGTCTTCACGAAACACGAATGTCTCGACCTCGCGTGAACTCAGACATCATCGAGCAGGCGCACGCACGCCAACGTCTTCAGTACATATGACGTACGAAGTCGTCGTACATGTGAGCTATTTCGAAATTCCCCTCGTCTCGACTGATTGGTGTTTTGGGCTTTCATACCCATATGGCTTCCTTTATGAGTCGTGTTCACACGTTAGCTTCCTTGTCTAGTAAAGTTGCTCCCTCTCGGTCTGTGACGTGGTTCTCTGTTTTTGCATGAGAACATTGATGGAAGATTTGTTGATAATAATAATAACAATAATGACAAACTTCTATAGCGTCTAAATTCCCAGGAATCTGAGCTCAGAAGCGCAACATACAAGAATCATTGGGCAAAATCGTTAACAGGGCTAAGCAAGAGTCGTCATTAGAGCAAGGGACCGCCGAATGTCTCAGATGATTTTAAAGCGATAGGGAATTGATTCCAGATTTTGGGTGCAGCTACAGAAAAAGCACGTTTGCCGATAGTTTGGGTTTCGGAACAAAAAGTCGTTGCGAAACAGAGATATCGGAAAAACGAAGGAGGCTAAACAAATAGGATGGGTGCTGCATAAAAAGGGGGTATGTGATAGTGGCTAATTTAAATTGTATTCGACATGCAATTGGAAGCCAATGCAACTGTCTAAGTAGGGGCAGATATAGTGAGACACGAGTTGCTTTTAGTATTACACGTGCTAAACAATTATGTACATGTTGGAGTTTAGCTAAGTCCTTTTTAGCAATATCATTTAGGAGTGAGTTGCAGTAGTCAAGGCGACTGCTAATGAGATATACTGGTATTATTTTAGCTGTAGATAAAGACAAATGACGCCGAATTCGGCGGAAATCACGTATATGGTAGAAACAGGATTTACATATTTGAGACATGTTCTGGTGAAAGCTGAAATCACTGTCAAAGATAACACCTAGATTACGAACAGTATCTGATAGTGATGTATCATTACCAAGCAGTTTAACTAGAAAATTGTTAACAACCTTGTTTCGTTGTTGTTTTGTGCCAGTAATAATTAGATCAGTTTTATCTGGATTTAGCTTAAATTTACTTGCTTCCATCCACAGCAAGATGTCAATGAGACAGTCAATTAAAGTTGATATAGATGTCTGTGTATCTGTTAGTAAAAGTGATATGTACACCTATGTGTCGTCAGCATACAACTGATGATTTATATTATGATTAGTTACGACTCGACTAAGGGATGTAGAGTATAAGCTAAACAAAACTGGGCCAAGGACAGAACTTTGTGGGACACCAAATGGAAGATGTTCTGGACAAGACAGTCAACCATATATGTTAATGCTTTGGTATCGGTCTGAAAAAATATGAACTAAACCACTGAATAGCCGTGCCAGATATACCAAAATGTATATTAAGGCGATGTAAAAGAATGTCGTGATCTATTGTATCAAAAGCAGCTGGTAGATCTAGTAAGGTGAGAGCAGTCAATTTGCTATTATCCATATTGCATACAATGTCATTGTGTATTTTAAGAAGAGCCGTCTCAGTTGAAAGAAATCGCTTATATGCAGATTGTAAATCATTTGATAAATGTTGTAAACAAATGTGTTCATGGAGTCGATTTGCAACAACCTTCTCCAATACTTTCGACAGAAAACTAAGATTTGAGGTAGAACGGAAATTTTATAGAGCATTTTTGCACAGACTTTGTATTTTAATAAGAGGATTGACAAGAGCTTGCTTGAATTCGTGTGGAACAACATCATCTTGCATTGACATATTTATAATTGTAATAGGATAAACCAGTTGATCAATGCAACTCTTCAGTAGAAATGTTGGAAAAGAGTCAAGACCACACGATTTTTAGGACACTTCTGTATGATAGGGCGAACTTCACTTCTAGTTGCCGGTGTAAAACTGTTATGTCTTACGCCATCTTTATTCGACACGTCAGCACAGCCCTGGAGCTGTCCTTATTCCAGAGCCATGGGGAGCATTCATGATGCTCTATAATACAAATACTCTTCAAAACATTGCAGTGTGTTATCAGCAATCGGTTCTTCAGTAAACTTGTAATCAACGTCTTTAATAACAAAACGTGATCGAATGTAAGCAATCGTATCCGTGAAGTATTTTGAAAACATGCTGCATAATGTATCCAATGAAGAAGTATCAAGCAATACTTTTGGTTTTTCCCGATGAAGCACACTATTGATGGATTTCCACATTTGGCGAGGGTTTTCTTAATTGTTTTATATTAAATTCGTATAATAGCCTGATTTTGCTTTGGACATCATGTGGTTGTACATATGTATCTGCTTAGCATTGCGGGACCTATCATATATATATATATATATGCATATATATATATATACATATATATATATATATATATATATATGTTTTGATGCTATTAAATCAGAAAGGGCAGCAGATTTGTGACGAACAGATCTAGGATTGGTTGGAAGGTTTTTGGACCAGGATTAATTGACACATCACCTGCCAGATGGAGAATAATAGATGATTTAAAAGATCGATTACAAACTGATTTTTTCACTAAGTTTTTGTGTGTACATAGACCAAAACAGGAAATATGTAAAACAGGGTTTTGGCAAAGCTGATTTGTGCGCTATTTTGAACGAATTCTCTATAATGATTATAGGTATGGTAAATTTCATCTTCACGAAAGTAACGTTTGTCTTAAAAAAATACAAGTATACACAAAAAACATATCGTGACCATAAAGAGGAAACACATTTTTTATAAATACTTAAATTAATGTAGTCTTAAAAGGCTTACTGAGATATATAATTAATACATGACACTGCAAATAACGAATTAGAAAGAGGTTGCAAAGGCCAAAAGACTAAGTGCAGCTGCAGGGAAAGGAATAATATATTTATGTATGAACTAATAATGATTTAGTTAATTAGTTATTTTCGACCAGGGCCGACTCCAGTCTCTACACTGTGACTCCAAGACCTGTTAGATGGAAGAATATCAGATACTGTAGCTCAGCCTTCAACAAACCAACAAACAAGGAAAACAGTGTATTTATATAAATCATGAGCAGAAATAAGCCAGAAATATTATTTTAAGTGCTTGTTATAATAAACAAAACGACGATACGTAGGAAATAAAACAGGTGTCATGAATAAATGAACATTAAATTACGACGTAAACACTGCGCGAAAAATAACGTTACAATTTTGAAAAAAACGGTCTTAGACTGAGCTCTTCACATATTGCGAGTAACGGAAACAAGGTTCAATGTAACAAAGAAAGCCCAGAAAAAAACGTTTGAATACTTATCTGAATAATGAGTGGAATAATATATACCGCTGTATAATCAATATATTGTTAATTTAAATCATTTAAAAGAATAAAGCCGTGATAGTGATAAAACAAAGGAAACATAGCAGCAGAATAATTTTGAAAATTACGTCGACATAGATCTTTTATCGCTCCTCGTATATTTCGCTTTTTGTGTTGTCAACAACCTTTCTATGTTCCTCAAGTCTCGTTTTTAATAATCTTTCAACCTTCACAATATATTCAGCACCACAATTCTTGCATAGTATTTGATACACCAGATCGCCCTGTTTTTCTGGCCCCAATTTGTCTTTTGAGAATACCAGCAGGCGCCCGAGGGTGGTGTGGGGATGCCTGGCTGTTGCTACCCCATACTTCCAGCACTCGGTCTATTCTCTCTGGTACCCCATCCACGTATATGACTATTTGGCTTCTGTAGGTTTTGTCCTTTTTTCTTTTTGTCAGACTTTTTCTTGTGGTTGTTATCCGTCACCTTTTTCAAGTCCAGGACGGATAACCACATATTCTCAGGGCTCCTCTTAGGTGTTTCCTCTTCATTTTTGTTCCCCTCTTCCGAAGTTACTCACAGTGGACCTCACGCTGCCGTCTTCTTTTCTGGTGAACTTTTGAAAATGATGCTGCCTGTAGGATCAACAGTGTTAATGTTTTTTAATATCTCTGCTTTTTCCTGTATGTATTATGTAGATTACATCATCCACATATATTTTCCAGTTTCTTAGTTGGCAATCGACTGGCGCTGTGGCAGTGATTTTCTACTCCAATTCCTCCATGTATAAGTTAACAACAATGGGGGTACAGGACTACCTGTGGCTGCACCAAACTTCTGCTGGTAAATGTTTCCTCCAAATCTAAAGTACGTAGTCCCTAAGACAAATTTCAACAACTCCATGATGTTGCCTACTGTTAGGTTGTCATTATCTAGTCTCTTTCTGATTAAATTATCGTGCTATTTTGTGGATAGCACACGCACACACGCACACACGCACACACGCACACACGCACACACGCACGTATGCACTTAGGTATGAACTCCCGCAAGCATTCAGTCACACCCACACTCACACACACACACACGCGCGCACGCATGCACACATATAAAATAAAAAATACCATATAATGGGTTTTTATAAGGAATTATAAAAAATAGTTTTATGTAAGTTACGTTTTGAAGAAAATTGTTATTTATGAACTCTAAGTCGTGAAATTAACCTATTTCTAAACGTATTTCACATTTGTTAAATATTTATCTTCTATCAAGCAACTGAGAACAATTTAGAAATGCAGTGTTTTGGCCGTCAGACTGTGGTTTAATAAAACGTGTACTTCTTGGTAATCCGTCGTCTGAGGAAATGTCTATGACGTTGAACGCAGTTTGTGAGATTATGGACCACTCATTGGGTATAGTTACATTGCAAGTGCACACAACATTGATGAGACCGTGTCAATACACAAGAGTTCTCACGTGGTAATTTTGCTGTCCTGCATTGATCAAACATAAACTATTTTTTGGCGCAAAGTCAATGCCCGTCACTACCGGAATATGAATGCATTCCCTTCGGTCTCTCACTATGCGTCGTTCGGGAACGTGGCGTTCCAAATTGTCAATTTTGCCAATTTATTTTCCTTACAATAGGTGTCACCTTGTTCCTTCCTAATCAGAAAAAAATATATTGTCCTCATAAATCGTTTATAATCATTAATGACCTTCATTCCAGACTAATGTGAATTAAGTGCTAAAATAAATGAGCACAATGGGCGCATAAAATGCGCGAAAAGACAGCGCGCGATTGTGTACGTGCGAGTATTTTTATACTAGCACTATCGATTATTTATAAAAAGGCCCTGTCTCTGCTGTACACCCATAGTCTGCCATTACCTCACGGTGTGTCTCAATATCTGTCAACAATATCAGTCTGCAACATCGGGTGCATTCTCCGTCTGCATCATCCGCTGCAATATCTGTCAGCATGCTCTGCAGCAATATCTGTCAGCATGTTTTGCAGCAATATCTGTCAGCATGCTCTGCAGCATTATCTGTCAGCATACTCTGCAGCAATATCTGTCAGCATGCTCTGCAGCAATATCTGTCAGCATACTCTGCAGCAATATATGTCACCATGGTCTGCAGCAATATCTGTCAGCATGCTCTGCAGCAATATCTGTCAGCATGCTCTGCTACAGTCTCCGTCAGCAAACGTTGCTGCAATCTCTGCTGCAACTTCCGTTAGTACACTCTGCTGCAATGTCGAGCAGCTTCCTCTGATGCATTAGCCGTCTGCAACCTTGGTGAGCATCATATGTTGCAGTGTAGGCCGTCATCCCCCACCGTAATATGCGTCAGCACTTACAAAAGGGTAAACTCCGTAGCATTTATTTATTTAGACAATCCACTGGTAATTTTAAACCAGTTGGATATCTTAAGCACCTGTGGTAGACATAATAATAATATACATTTTTTATAAAGAGCCATTTCCAGTAAAATGCTCAAACTGCTGTACAAAACTTAATTAGACGTAAATTGTTAAATATAGCACAACTATGTGAACAATACAAATATAACGTAAATCGAGTAAAAGCATTATACAATTATTATAAGAACAGTTCAATAATATTTTCTGTTTGAACAGTGATAGGGTCTGACTACAATCTATGTAAATCGGCAGCGAATTCCAGAGTCGACGTCCAAAAACGTTGAAGGAACGATCACCGAAACTAACATGCTTTCTTCGCAGCACTTCTAGCAGATGTTTTGGGACGAACGTGTAGAGCATTGTTTCTTCAACATGTTCGCCAGATACAGCGATGCCGTCGAGACCTCGGAGCACATATAGAAGGATCTTAAATTCGATTCGACATCTGACAGGCAGCCATAACTTTTTTCAAAATTGATCACGGCGAACTGTATTTATTGCAGCCAGGTTTTGGATGCGTTGGAGGCATGCATATATATATATATATATATGTATATATATATATATATATATATATATATATATATACATATATATATATATATATATGTATATTATATATATATATATATATATATATATATGTATATATATATATATATACATATATATATATTTATATATATATATGTATATATATATATATATATATATGTATATATATATATATATATATATAATATATATATATATATATATATATATATATATATATATATATGTATTAATATACATATATATATACATATATATATATAAGTATATATATATGTATATATATATATATATATATATACGTATGGTATATACGTATGTATACATAATCAATACTGCAACCTAATCACGACTGCCACGCGACAAGTGTAGCAAATCTATTTTAAGACTTCATTTAATTCGGAAACGTATCCCAACAAACAACATGATTTATTATGCTTTACATTAACATATTAGTGTGTACCCAATTTAAATACAAAATTCTACGTGTCAATAATTTATTATGTTTCAATATGTCACAATATACGAGGGCATGTGGTCTATTCAACATCGATTCAATCATGTCTGAAGCCGATATAATGCTAAGGTCCCGTTTCAGTAGATCAAATTGCGCCGGTAGGCTCCGTGACATTTATGAATGACAACCACATCCCGTCGTTCTTCAGCCGTCGGTCTGAGTCAAATTTTTACTCGTGTGCACACTGACTCAAACTTTAAGTGTGCGAATACGACATGGTAAGGAGGGTGCAACGCAGGCGAAATTCTTGTCCGTCCTGTTGGACATGCTTACCAGATATATGTTGATAAACGATGTAGTCTATTTTATAATGTAAACGGACATACGTATTAGGGAAAGTTCAGACAGACACGGTGAATTTATTATAATATGTTTGTGTGATTTAAGAAAAATCTGTAAACATATCGAAATATGATTGTTACATGTGCTATAATGGCAACACATCATTCAACAAACAGTATTAAACATAACATTCGTTGCATAACAGTGATACAGCTAAATTACATATAGATAATCTCTGATACCAAAAAGCAGACTAGCAACTGGAGTATTTGTTGGAGGGAAAGAGAAGACGAGGGCGACCGAGATTGAGGTGGGAGGATTGCGAGAGACCTGGAGAGATAGAAAGGGGAATGGAGGAAAAGTGCAAAAGATCGAGGAGAATTGAGAAGGGTGGTAGAGAAAGTAGTGCAAGCGCAATGAGGAGTAAGAGAAAGAAAAGAAAATGTCGACGTATCCAAGCCAGCCTCACCCCTGAAGACAGGGAACAACGAGAAGAACAACAACAACATCTAAACGGCCATACTCCTTGACAGACTTACTATCAATAACACATAGGCCTATATTAACACAGTATCAAGTAAAACCAGCGTGAAATTTCCATAAAGTACATACTCACAAAACATCTACAATTAAATACATACATACATATATACATACATACATACATATATACATACATGCATACCTACCTACTTACCTACCTACATACATACATACATATATAAATGCATACATACATACATACGTACACACACACACACACACACACACACACACACACACACACACACACACACACACACACACACAAACACACACAGACTTCGGGAACATACCCACCAGACTTCGGAGACACACCTACCAGACTTCGGGGACACACCCACCAGACTTCGGTGACACACCCACCAGACTTACCAAGAATAGAACTTCCTGAACATTTTTTTGGGTTTTTGTTGTGCGTGCGTGCGTGTGTATGATATACTCTCCATGCACAAAACAACTCGTGTACTTATGCCTGACATCCGTTATATCATAATATTAATATAGCGGCTCATAATCTTTGTAGGACACAAGTCCTTGAATGAATACTAAATGCACGACTATAATTATTGTTTAAATTGTCATTCCTTAATCCAGTTATGTATGACTGTCAACACATTGTTTCCTGGTCAACCAATACTACTTCATGACATCGGATACCATCAGTGTAACAATGCTCATCCCAACTACTCCTATGGAATATCGGCTACCTGACAGCGCGGTAGACTCACATCAGCCTGTTGTGGGCCGACATCTCAGCGGGGGCATAGCTACACCCAATGATCTCCTGATACGTACTAAGAACGAAATATAATTAATATATTATCTTTGGAATTATATAATTATGCGTATATAGTGATTCCTTATCCAAAACCGGAAGTAAACCTGCGTATCATATTACACAACATCTCTAAGTGCTGGGGAGATTCCATTCCTGAAGTACAACCTGATCAGACCCTTTCTCTGATAGTTTTGGAAACAATATGCAGAAGGTGCAGGGACTGTACAGAGCCTACACATTCCAAGGGGCTGAATGTTACTTTACTATTACAAGGAAATCTATATCTTGTTTGGCGCAGCCCATTTCGGAAATTGTGAACTACGAACAATATATGGCTGTATCTAGCATAAGTGGTATATAAGTACAGTTTCAGCCCCCAAATCCGTTAAATTGTGTAAACGTGCCTATTTTTCCCTATCTTTTGACATGACACAATTTTACGGATTTTGCCAGACCTGGTTTTTGGACGGTGACCTTTGAGGTCACGTGACCGCAAACTGACCAATCAGCGACGAGTTTTCTTAAATGAGAGGATGGTTGGAAAAGCGAGGGAAATTCAAAGAAAAAGGTTGAGTAGGAGGCCGTTGTGCGTGAGTTATTGTCGTTGTTGTCGCCGTAGGTGATGACGTCATCACAGTAGGAATCGCCCCGCTTCTAGAAGGTTCCGTGTGAAAACGCGATGGTGACGGTCCACAAAGTCGTTGGCGGTAGATCGCGGTGGCTGTGATGGTGGGGGGCCCAGGGGGCACTATCATTCTCTACTCCAGAGAAGCTAGAAGTCGGAGAGACAGAAGGAGTAAGCATTGGAGCGTTTGAACAAGATAATCTAACCAATAGGGTTGGCTATGCCAAGGCAGGACTATCCAAAGTGATGTTTCAGAAACACCGGCCCCCCATAATAAACAAATACAATTTTTCCTCCCCCAGACACGATAGGGGACATAAGACGATGGGACGACCCTGCTAGCAGTGCTTTCGCTTGTCAAGTCTGCTTTCAGGATGCCTTTAACAACGCTTGCTTCCCGTCCGGGACCCACACACTGATGTTTGCCAAGGCTATATATTACGACATGCCAGCAGCCGCCGACGCCATTTTCGTTGCTCGCACAACGACGGAGGTAAACAAGATAGCAAGGATTTTCTCGGCCAACGACAACAAATGGATTCATCGAGCTGAGGATCTCCAGTGGGAGATCTTCCAGTGGAAATTCGACTACGCCCCGTCCTTCGTGAGAAGATTTGATACATCGGAAGGAAAGAACTTCACCAGCCATACGTTTGACAACTATTGGAGCACCGGACACGACGGACACGGAAGGAACATGTACGGGAAACTACTGACGCAATTCCATGACTGTGTTAAGGGCGAAGGAAGGATGGGGAAGCTTTCGCGAAAAAACTCAACCACCCAATCGACACAACCGTCGACGAGAGACAGCATTGACGAGAACAATACAGCTACCGAAGGTGAGCACTCACAGTGCGACACAGAGACACCTTTGCCTACGCCCACGACAACAAAGCCACCACCCAAACAGCCAAGGAAGAAAGTAATTATCAGCTCGTCGACTACACTATCAACGAACGAAGCAGAGGTATGGCTACAACCCCTCTCACATCGGCACACAAGCCCACTGGCTTCACGCAAGCACCGCTCTACTCCACTGTCGTATCCACTCCATCCATTTCATCTCTCTCTCCTTGTCCACGGCTAATACACCAGGAACCAAGCCTTCTCCTACTTCGACTGCAGGTCGTAAGCGGCAGACCACTTACCTATCACCGGGGCCACCGCCGTTGTGTTCTACAGCAGCTATCGCCACACCATCCTTGCATCAGGCCATACGTGAGCCTTCTAACGTTTCTGCCACCTCTTCTCCACCCCTTTCTCCCAACTCCTTCCCGCCATTACCGAGACAATCGTGTTCTCCGAAGATTCCACCTTACTCCAGGTCTCATTCTTTCCTACCTGTCTCCAGACCACGGGTGGACCGCACCATAATTCACCGACTACCCCCTTCGCGTACTCCTGCACAACGTTCTCTTCTGTGCCCTCCATACATAGAAGCACAACGTGCAAGAAATCCAGCTGGAAGTTACCAATAATCACAAAACGTGTCGTTATTCTGGGTGACTCGAACATTTCTGGGATTACATAATCGAAGGAACGAGACATCCAAGTGGACAGCTACCCTGGAGCCAAAATTAGGAATCTCGAACAGATGATGATGCATCCCGCAGAGACGGACGGCACACATCCAGAGACTGTGATCCTATCGGTGGGAATCAACGACAGAGCGAACAAACCAAGTGTGACGACCATCCCTAATTTGCGAAGGATGGCGGCTCGAGCAGGCAAGTGTTTTCCTCACTCGGTTATCGCCATACCCAAAATAAACTTTTTTGACAGATTACCTCTGGTAAACCAGAATACATAATGAGAACTTCGGAGAGCTTACTATACATTAAGGGCATTGTTGTAATACCTAAATTAGAGGAGTCATCATTCAAGACAGACACTTTAGACAACATTCATTGGAAACCATAAACAGCGAACAAAATGCTAAAACATTGGTTGTGCCATTTAAACTAAGAAACATTGAAGGCAACCATACCGCACAAAACAAGTCCAATGATCTGCGCAATCCCACGGTTATCAACTTGTGCCATCTAGTGTTATCTGAAACACAGGCAGAAATCCTAAATGTTGGATTACAATTTATATCAACACCTCATACAAATGATGCAGAGGACAGGCGTTTTGACATATCCAACTACAATATATTTTTCACGGAACGAAATCAACCAAATTAAAAAAGAACTTTACAGCAAAATCAACCTGGAATCCGCCTTGCCACAACGAGGACATTAACTCTAAATTGGAACAACTGAAAGATTTTAGCTCGATAACTAACAAACACCGGAATAGTGTTGGTAATTTGTCAGAGTCGCAATTGGCGTCGATTTCGGCACTCAAGAGAAACCCATCTATTATTAATAAACCTGCTGATAAATGCTCGGCCACAGTAATCATGTCTAAAGAAAACTATGTCGCAGAGACGAATCGACAGCTTGCGAACAAAAAACATTATACTAAACTACACACACCGGTCTATCCACAAGCCGCAGTCCGCATTTCGGCAATACTAAACAGATTACGACAAACAGGTTACATATCCAAGAAGCAACGAGATTATTTATTGCCACCGGATACACCTCGACCACGTCTGCTCTATCTATTACTCAAGATTCATAAGGCTAAAGATAAATGGCCTCAGCCTCAAATGCCTCCAGGACGACCGATCATATCCGATTGCAACAGCGAATCATATAAAATACCTGAGTATATTGACTATTTTAGCCTCATTGGCAGTAACACATGCTTCGTATGTTAAAAAACACTACAGACTTCATTAATAAAGTGACTAAAATCTAAATTCCTAGTGATGCACTACTGTTCTCCATGGATGTAGAAAGACCGCCCAGACGCAGAGATTTTAGAACTACTTAAACTTTCCTTAGAATACAACGACTTTTTATTCGGATCAAACTGGTACCTTCAAGTTTTCGGCACTGCAATGAGGAAACGATTTGCCCCCAACTATGCTAATCTTTTTATGGCTGAGTGGGAGAAACAAGCACTAAGGAAATGCAACAAATTACCATTAATCTATGATATTTGAACAATATTTTCGGAATCTGGACACATGGGAATGATGAATTCCTAATTTTCTTGGACATACTAAATAGCCATCAAAATTGCTTAAAATTAACGTCAGTTACGAGTAAACACTCAATAGATTTCTTGGACACTACGATCTTTAAAGGCGAACGCTTTAATTAATTCACCGGGGCATCTTGACAGCAAGGTTTACTTTAAACCAACAGATACACATCAACTACTATACAAAGACTCGTTCCATCCGAAACATACCTTCTTTGGTATGAATGAATGAATGCACGTTTATTCAACAACAACAACATAATACATGCACAGTATTGTTTGCTGCTACTGCTGAAAGGACATAGCTGAAGTCATAGACTTACGTGTTGCTATGCCCTTCTCAAACTAAAAAAAACTGAATAAATACAACACGAATTATAAATAAATTACAAAATAATATTCACAACTCATATATAAACTTTTTATCATAGTGCTTGTGTTACTATTACATAGGTTTAACACAACGTCACCTTCAATTAACAATTCTCAAATATGTAGAAAGTAATGACAATTTGATTGCATTTTTAAATTGTGTTAAACTTGGTATCCTCAAGTCGCAACTATTACGATTTCACAGGATTTGCAACAATAAATCAGACTTTGAGGAAGCCGTACAAACACTTTTTCATAGCCTGAGGCAAAGGAATTATACGTCGCGTTTTTAAGGCACATTAAAAGCACTATT
This sequence comes from Paraescarpia echinospica, assembly GCA_020002185.1. Classification (NCBI taxonomy): domain Eukaryota; kingdom Metazoa; phylum Annelida; class Polychaeta; order Sabellida; family Siboglinidae; genus Paraescarpia; species Paraescarpia echinospica. The sequence continues at coordinate 35,140,824 of CM034540.1, read as the reverse complement.
AAAAATCAGAACAGGAAAGAACAAGCCGTGAAATGTCAGGTGAAAATATTTCTAGCCTGTACGGTATTTGTACACTTCACACCTATTAACAACAGAAGGAGGCTACCACAGGGCAAAATCAACAATTGCGGTACATCCAGCGTGGTTTATCTAATTACCTGCAACGCCTGCCCCGCAAGATACGTGGGTGAGACTGGCAATCAACTCCGAACACGTCTAAATAATCACAGATCGGACATACGACATCACAACGACACACAAGTGGCCAAGCATTTTAACGAAGCCGGTCACTCAATATCCGATCTGTATACTACAATCTTGGAATCAGGGCTATTTTCTGACGTCGCCTCACTGGAAACCATTTACAGACAAAATTGTGAATCAAAATGGATTACAAGACTTAAAACTACGCAGCCAGGGGGACTGAATGTTAGAGAAGACTCTTGTTATTATACGTCTTGTGATTCGCTTCTCCCACCAGGGACGAACAATTGATAAACTAGCTAAAGCCACCTATAAACTGCTACAAACCGCGTATCCAGAAATATACACGCCGAGATTTATAACAGCATTCTCAAAGAACAAGAATCTGAAAGATATGCTGGTGGCCACCAAGTTACAATGAATAATGGACTTATACAGAACAATGACCGTAGCGCTTAAGACTGTGAGACGTCGTAGTGTTAGTGCAATTGTGTAGTTGTTAGGGGGATTATGCTGCATGTGGGATTGTCGGGTACCATTAATCATACATGTTTTTCTTTTTTAGGTTTAATTTACAAAAAAAATTGTAGAGAAGACCATCTACCCGAAAGGATTAAACTGATTTTATAAGATGTATAGGTTTAGGGTTCACATTCGCCACCTATACTCCGTTGCCAGTGCATTAGGGTCTTCGTTCCACATCCTTAAAAGACTTCGGTGACACACCCACCAGACTTACCAAAAATGGAACTTCCGGAACAGTTTGTGTTGTTTTTGTTGTGCGTGCGTGCGTGCGTGTGTATGATATACTCTCCATGCACAAAACAACTCATGCACTCATGCCTGACATCTGTCATATCAAAATATTAATATAGCGGCTCATAATCTGAGTAGGACACAAGTCCTTGAATGAATACTAAATGCACGATTATAATTATTGTCTAAATTGTCATTCCTTAATCCAGTTATGTACGACTGTCAACACATTGTTTCCTAGTCAACCAATAATACTTCATGACGTCGGATACCATCAGTGTAACAATGCTCATCCCAACTACTCCTATGGAATTTCGGTTACCTGACAGCGCGGCAGACGCACATCAGCCTGTTGTGGGCCGACATCTCAGCGGGGACATACCAACATCCAATGATCTCCTGATACGTACTAAATTAATTAATATATTATCTTTGGAATTATATAATTATGCGTATATAGTGATTCCTTGTCCAAAACTGGAAGTAAACCTGCGTATCATATTACACAACATCTGTAAGTGCTGGGGAGATTCCATCCATACTGTCAACACATTACAACCAACTTACCTTCCCACGGGGAAACTTAAAAGTAAACTTAACATCAAGTATTATAAAATAAATATATGACACTGATATATATATATATATATATATATATATATATATATATATATATATATATATATATGTATATATGACACTGATATATATTTCCGGACGTTGCAGCCTTGATGGATTGTCAATAGACATCTCTTTCGTTTGCCAATCTCCCCACTCGCCAGACGTCTGCTCCCATCCATTCCTTTATGTCCTTCCCCCATTGTCTCCTAGGTCTACCTCTGCTTCTGCTGCCTTCCACTTTTCCTTCCATTATTAGTCTCTCTAGAGACTGATGCCGTTTCACATGGCCGAAATAATTTATTAGTTTACTTTAGTTTTTGTTTCTTTACAAAGTTCAATAAAGTCTCGGGTATAACACCAAGCTCATCTGCGATGGATTCGTTAGTTCTACGTTCAGTCCACGAATCTCGTAATATCTTTCTATAACACTTGTTTTCAAATGCATTTATACGTTTAGTAATGTTCTTATTAAGAGTCCAGGTTTCGCATCCATACGTAGTCGATGGAAATATGCAGACTCGGATAATTCGTAGTTTCATATCTTTGTTCGTTGCTTTCTACAGCTTCTTCATCTCCGTCAATTTTTACTCGCCATTGCCAACCTCCGCTTGATCTCTTTCGTCCCATCTCCATCCGCTTCTATCAGTGACCCTAGATATTCAAAACTTTCCACTCGTTCTATTTCCTCGCCATCTACTGTGACTTCTGATGGTTCTCGAAATCACTTCACATCCAAAATCTTAGTCTTCTTTACGTTTAGTTTCAATCCTTTCATCTCGCTGTGCTCTTTAACAGTAGTTATCAGTTTATCCAATCCCTCTTTTGTATCGGATATTAACGCTGTGTCATCGGCGTATCTCAATTCATATATCTCCTGTCTTCACTTTCAGTCCATTAAAAAAACTTGCTTCTCGTGTCAGTCACGACTTCTCTCATGATATTCTCTGTGTACAGACTGAAAAGGTGGGGGACAAAATGCACCCCTGTCTCACTCCCTTGCCGACTGGAAACCAATCTGTGGTACCACACTCTAATCGCATTGCAGACTGCTGTCCAACATATAAATTTTGGATAAGTGATGTAATTTTCTGGTCAAATCCCATGTGTATCAAGGTTTTCCAGAGTTGTTGATGACTAACATTATCAAAAGCTTTTGAATAAGCTATGACACAGATCCTAAGGTCATGGTTGAATTCTCTGCATTTCTGAATTAACATCTTCAGGTTGAAAATGTGATCTCTTGTTCCTCTTCCAGTCCGGAAACCAGCTTGTGTTCTGTTGACTTCACATTCAAATTGTGTTGTGATTCTCTTCATTATTATTTTTAACATAATTTTGCTCGCATGGCTGATGAGGGATATAGTCATGTGGTTTGAGCATTCTTGTATGTCACATTTTTTTGGTAATGGTATAAGGATGGCTCGTTTCCAGACCATGGGCCATGTTCCACTTTTCCATATTTTCTTGCATAATGTGTGATAGATATCCACGCCTGCTTCGCCACTTGCTCTTATTAGCTCTGCAGTGATGTTATCAGTGCCTGGTGATTTTCCGTCTTTTAGACTTTTTATTGCCCACTCCACCTCTGAACGCAAAGGCTCAAGTTCATCTTCTGGTTCTGTCCTTTCTCTTCCTTTATCCATGTCTACCTCTTCTGTTTCTTCTTTCTTAAACAAGTATGTCATCGATTTCTGTCAGAGTCATTCCCGTTTCATATTTAATAACGCCAAGTCTAGGTTTGAACGACTGTATCATAGACTTGATTTCCTCGAACATACTGCGACTATCGTTCCATCTCATACATAGTTCTATCTTTTCGCATTTCTTCTCTAGATATATCTTCTTGTCTTCATTACACATTCGTTTAATTATCTTGCACTTCTCTCTGTATTTCTCATGATAACTCTCACTTATTTATTTGTTCTTCTTTAACTCTTTTCTTTCGTCAATCATCTGCAGTGTGTTTTTGCTTAGCCATGGTTGTTTTTGCCTAATTTCTACTGCCAACTCCTCTTGTTCCTTCTCGTCAGCCACTGTCTGTAATACTCCGAAACGGTTCATAACCTCTACTCGGTATCCTTCTTTGATATCACTGACGTCATACCTCACTATCTCTTTCCCTCTCTTCATCTTTCTAATTTTATCGCAATCTTGGCGCTTAGCAATTCATGGTCAGAGCCACAATCGGCTCCCGGTAATGTCTTTGGATTAAATACAGACGCCCTCCATCGTTTTGGTATCAGTATAAAGTCGATTTGATTTCTGTTCCGACCATCTGGTGTTGTCCAAGTGTACAGTCTTCTTTGATGTTGTTTGAAGAAAGTATTAGTGATCATCAGTTCATTCTCTATGATAAACTCAACAAGTCTATCTCCTCTCCCATTTCTCTCGCCTAGTCCATATTTTCTTATATTTCCATTTTCTTCTTCGTTTTGACAACTGCCAACTTTTTTTCATTGAAATCGCCCATCAGTACTACCATGTCTCTCCTGTTTACCTCGTCAATTGTTCGTTGCAGTGTATCATAAAACATTTCTATTACATCGTCGTCTGCAGTGCTCGTTGGTGCATAAATTTGAATACATTTTATATTCGTGGGTTTTGCCCGTATTCGTATGGTAATAATTCTATCATTGACCGGATTATATCTTAATAGTGCATTTTCAGTTTTCTTTGATAGATAGAACGCAACACCACTCATCCCTGGCTTAGTTGCTCCTGAGGATACAAACTTTCCTCCTGAATCCGGGCGAAAATGTCCTTGTCCGGCCAACCTGTGTTCCGCAACCCCTAATATATCTACCCCATATCTTTCTGCTTCCGATGTTACCATTTGTAGTGTTCCATGAGTCGTTTTTCTGATGTTCCATGTTGCCGCACGGATTTTTCCTTTTAGCTTTTTGTTGGTGGTTTTACCTCCCGCACAGTCGGGCATACTACCGTCATCAGCTCTGGCGTTACTTCCAACATCTCTAAGCTCTTCCCCAGTAAGTGTCGTCCTATCCAGTCTGGGGGCTCACCTCTAGGACTTCTCTTACTGTCTGTATTCTCCATCAAGGTTGGGCTAATACAGCGGTAGTTGCCCATTGCATTCCGCTGGTTTGTGTATGATTAACTTCATTATTCCTTGACTAAAATGTCTTGCACCGCCAATAGGCTGGCCGCCTACTCATCCGAGAAAATCTTTGTGGCCACTGCCGTACACTAGCAGTTCCTAGGAGCCATTCATGAGCTAGATAGACTGTGGGAACCAGTGGTTAGAGCCTACACAGAAGTGGAGCGGTTGCCCATCATCAAAGGGACTATCCCTCCAGGTTCTACCCTACACCCCTCCTACTCAACTTTTGTTTTATTTCCCACGCTTTTCCAACCTTCCTCTCATTTGAAAATACTCGTCGCTGATTGATCAGATCGCAGTCACGTGACTTTAAAGGTCACCATCCAAAAACCAGGTCTGGCAAAATCCGTAAAATTGTGTCTTGTTACAAGATAGGGAAAATATGAAAATTTACACAATTTACTGATTGGGGGGGGCTGAAACTGTACCTATATATTACTAGCATATACCTCCTTTGTATGGATGTTGCCATAGCGACATCACTAGCTTCGACCGTTTCTATTATTTGCCCCTCATTTGACTGCACAACTGTGTGAAACAAACAATACAACACTTCTTTGGTTTTAACTTTTATTATTTTAGGATACGGAAAAGAATCTGTAAGCCGGCCACCCAACCTCAAACCCCTGTCAGGGAGGAGGAGCAGTGATTTACCAGGTGCTTCAACAGCGAAAGGAGTTTACTCTCCTCTGAACCATGGTTCATCAACATTGTGCAGCCGTATTATCCCGTGGTTAGGCAAAGGCCTCAGCATGTCGTTTCCAAATCTGCCTGTCTTGCGCTATCCTCTGCCAGATGGTGCCCTTCCAGTACTCGTATAGTTCGTCTCTCCACCGTCTCGCCAGTCTTCCTATAGATCGTTTCCCTTCGTAAGGTCTCCAGATTGTGATACGCGATGTCCATCGGTTATCTCGTAGTCTGCTGATGTGCCCTGCCCAGGTCCACTTCTGTCTTCTGAGTTGTTCTATCACGTCTATGACCTTTGTCTTCTGCCTTACCCAGATGTTTGTTTTTCTCTCCCGATGTTTGATGTTTAACATACTTCTTTCCATCTTTGTTTGTGCGGCTGCTAGCTTATTATTTGCCTGGATGGTGAGTGTCCATGTTTCCGCGCCGTATGTCATCGTTGGAAGTACGCATGAGTTGAAGACTTGCCTCTTCAAGCAGGTTCCAAAGTTACCCTTGAAGATAAGATGGCGCGGTGTTTGGTGAATGCTGTCCAGCCGGCAGTGATCCTTCTTTGAATCTCCTTGTCTTGGTTTTTGTTTCTGATACTGTATCGCTGTCCCAGATAGATGTAGCTTTCAACTTCTCTATCTGCGTGGTGTAGATATATATTGGTGTGTCATTTTCTAGCATCACTTTTGTCTCGAGATGTTCATATTGAGACCTTGTTTTTCATTTTCATCAGCTGGCTCCTGCAGCATGTTTTGTAGTTCTTGCGGAGTAGTAGCGCATATGAGTATGTCGTCGGCGAAGCGAAGATGGCTGAGATATTCTCCGTCTATCATCAAGCCTCTGGTTTCCCAGGTCTGTCTTCGGAATATACTGTCGAGTGTTGCCGTGAACAGCTTGGGCAATATGGTGACACCCTGTCGTACTCCTCTCTTGATGTTGATTTTGTTGCTCTTTTTGTGTAGGTGGACTGTCACCGAGCTGTTGGTGTATATGTCTTTCAGGAGATCTATGTACACATCTTCTATCCCCTGTTCTTGAAGGGAGGTCAGTATTGCTTGAGTTTGCACCGAGTCGAAAGCCTTCTCGTAGTCGACGAAAGCGATGCAGAGCGGAGTATTATATTCTCGGCACTTCTCTTTCAGTTGTTTTACGGCGTGTATGTGGTCTGTCGTTGAGTACCTGCTTCTGAATCCTGCTTGCTCTCGTGGTTGGTTTTCGTCCAGTGTCTTATCTAGTCTATTCGTTAGTATCTTTGTGAATATCGGTATGTAGTTCTTTAAGTCTTTCTTATTTCCCTTCTTGAAGATTATCACCATCTTTGCGTTCTTCCAAGCGGTGGGTATTCGTCTTTCTGATAAGCAGTTAGTATACAGCTTAGCCAGTGTCTTCGAGATTATATCTTCTCCAGCTTTTAATGTTTCAATGTTTACATGGTCGTTGCTTGATGTCTTCCCATTCTTGACCTAGTGCCTGCATTCTTCTTGCTTTCTTCAAGCTCTTTGATGACATAATCGTTTCTCGTATGTTCTCTTGTTTGTACTTTCTGATGTCTTCCTTCGCTTTCTTTTTGATGGTCTTGCATATTTCTGCGTACTCTATTTGTTTTTTACGGTCGCCGTTATCCACCATTTCTTTTCGATTCTTCATTAGTGCTCGTGTCGGTGACAATATTCTCGTCACTACATGCCTGTTGATTGCTTTGGCTACACTTGTTGCACTTAGTTGGATCATCTCAGTGATGTTTTCGCTCATTGTGTCGATTTCGTCTAGTTCATATAGTGTCTCAAATCGATTTCGCAGTTCGAGTTGGAATTCGACTTTTTTTCTTCCGATTGGTGTGGTATCTACATTCGGTGGTCTCTTGTTTACCAACTTCTTCCTTTCAGCCTTGACGTCTAGTTTGATGTTGCTCATTACCATTCTGTGGTCACTTCCAATGTTGACTTGGTTGATGACAGTTACGTCAGTGACCATGTCTGGCTTGTTTGTCAGGATGTAACCATAGTTACCTAAAATAAATTACCACGACTCAAACCTGTTATCACCTTAATATCTAACGTCCGATAATTATGAGCAATGTAATTAAAAGTCCCTAAGGCAACGCCACCGCTTCGCAACTTGAAAGGTATCCGACTTTACTCTTGTCTCTTTCGATCGAAGTTCGCGGCGGGCTACATCATTTCACAGCTGCACAGAGCTTAGCTTCCTGGCAATGTTGTGCCCGTATACGCATGCGCCAATTCCTTGTTGCAAGTTCACGACAAGCAACCATCCTCGCGCGCCAGGGGACACCAGTAACGTATTACCATTTATGCAATTGGGACATGTGTCCCACTGCCCGGAGAGGCCCCAGAACTCCCGGGAAACTCACCCAGGTGAGAATAAAATGTATTCTAGGGTGACAAAAACATGCCATGGCCCCGAGCTCCTGTGTGTCCCACTCAAGTGAGAACAACATTTATTCCAGAGCCCAGAGGTCCCGGGGAGCCAATTCAAGGAAAAAAACAGTCTCGGGTCCAAAGCTCCCGGGGACGCCCACTCAATGCAGAAGACAAATGTCCACTGGAAAATGTGCACGGGAAACACCATGACAAATTGAGTGAAATTTATACAAGACAATTCCAATAACATGTCCGGACATTTTATCACACAAACATACCCTATGCCTAGATGGTCGGCAACCACGACATTCAAAGTACCACCTTTTGTGACTTTCTCAGCGAACATTCATGAAATATTATTGCTTAAACTAAAGGCCCATGGTATAGGAAATAGTCAAATTAAGTGGAGAGAAAAATGGCTGATTGACAGAAGACAATGGGTAGTAGTTGATGGGGAGGCTTCAAACTAAAAATCAGTTTTGAGTGGGGTACCACAGGGATCAGTGCTGGGATCTATATTATTCTTAATATATGTCAACGATTTGGACGATGATATAACAAGCAAAGTGTTGAAATTTGCGGATGATACAAAAGTGTTTAGAAGGATTAAACGTGATGGATATAGACAGCATTTACAAGATGATCTTGACAGGTTGAACAAATAGTCTGAAATGTGGCAAATCTTGTTAATTTCACACAGGACATGGGAACGAAGATGTACAATATGCAATGGGGGTACTGTACTATGTACTACTCTAAAAGAAAAAGACTTAGGGTTAACCATTAGTGCTGATATGAAGGTTTCAGAGCAGCGCGGAATTGCAACTTCAAATGGAAATCAAATCCTTGGATTAATTAGGCAAAATAAAGCGTATAAGGAAATAGGTCTCGTTTAGAATATTGTAATCAAGCGTGGAGGTCATGTCGCAAGAAGGACATATATATGGTAGAAAGAGTATAGAGGAGAGCGACTAAAATTATACTGAGGGATCTTAGTTACGAAATACGCCTAAAAGAATGTGGTTTAATAACACTAGAGACCAGGAGATTAAGAGGAGATTAGATAGAAATATTTTTTCACAGTTAAGAAAGAAAGAAGGACAAGGGGGACATGAAGTTAGTAGTTATTAGTAAAGGAGCAGTGTAGATTATATATAAGAAAGTTCTCGTTTTTATAAAGGACTATAAATGATTGGAACATATTATCTGCTGATTGTGTGGGTGCTAGTAGGGTGAATATGTTTAAATAAAAAATGTACACGTACCTCAGAAGGGCGGGATACACATAGATAAAAAGGGTTGGACTTTCGATAAACCAAAAAGCTTCCTTGTTCACCTGCCATCTAGAGAAAATTCTCTGGGTGGCAATATTTTTAATCTTGTTAAACTATTAAGGAAAATTAACTTTCCTCAGAACATCGCACTCCATTTATATCAATGAAAGAAAGCTCATCATTGTCTGCCCAATTGTTCGCTCTTCATTCTTGATTCGTTTCAGCTGCAAAAATGTGCGTTCTCCAGTTCAGTTACAAACCATTAGGCAGAGGTACAGCTGTAGTGCGACCCCAACGTTATATGATAAATAATTGTTAACGTTATCATAGCGGCAACAATGCGAACAAAAAAGATTGTGTTTGCTGGGAAGATAAACTAAAATGTTAGATTTAAAAAAACTATTGTTTAAAAAAATTATTCAAATGTACACCATGGCCATGGTTTTGGTTTTCGGTAGGGGCCTCACAATCCATACTTGCTCTGGGCCCCAAGGACCCCTTAATCCGCCACTGGTCATTTTGCACTTTTGTCGTATTGAATTGTGGTACAACATTATATTATATTTAGTTCTAATTTTAAACAAACACGTCCGGATTGAGATATAGTACTTTGGTCGGACATCGAATATAGCTTGTTGTGTTCCTATCATTCAACGCTCGTTCCAAATACAACGGGTGTTTAGCTTGATGTTTAGCTTGATGTTTAGCTTGATGTTTAGCTTGATGTTTAGCTTGATGTTTAGCTTGATGTTTAGCTTGATGTTTAGCTTGATGTTTAGCTTGATGTTTAGCTTGATGTTTAGCTTGATGTTTAGCTTGATGTTTGTGGAAAGAAACGTGTGAGAAAATAAATGCATAAAACATTATTAACCGAATGTATTATAGGAAGTGACCGAAACCAAACACAGTTTTCTTTTATGATACTTGCTAGTACCATTACATCAGCGGTTCTTAACCCCTGGGTCTCCAACCCATCTTGTGTGGGTCGCCAAGAGTTTCTAGAGAGTCCGAACTGTTATTTATTGTCTTGCTTTTCCGGACCAGATGAATGCGAATCGAATCATTTATTCTGTTGTATGAATTTTGAAACGTCATGTGATAGAATATTACTCAACATTTGGCGTAATATGTTCGTCAAGGATGCATCTCGTACGACAAGTCAAATTCTGTTTGGTACCGTTGAAAATGCGTCATGCAAAATAATTTATTATCTACTAGAATGTCTGCCTCCTTATTATCACCAGTATGGAATACATTAGTGTTGGCCTTGTATTCTTCAGACGTTGTCGAAATCATGCGATTTTCCCGACTTCATCAGTCATTTTTGCTTTATATTTGAAAGGGGTGTCCTTTTCCTACGTCGATGAGCAGTTCTTTTGTGATGCCTCCGTGTTCATTTCAGCACGTATATTATTAATGTGTTCTCATTTTTCATTTATTTTTGTTATGCCTGCTGTTTTAATCATCATTTATTTGATCATTTATCACAAGATAACGTGTCGCCAAGCAAGTCCCGCGATAGGAATTTGGGTCGCACCCAAAAAAGGTTAAGAACCGCTGCTTTAGATGAATACGTGCCTATGAAGCTGCCTTATTGCCCTGGTCTACTTGCGGGAACATCGCATATTTCGTCTTTGATATATTGAACATTTTAGCGTCGATGTTACGATTCTAACATTATCTATACGTGCCGTGCTCTAAAATATTACAGAACAATGTCCGCAACGTTTCCGTGACATCCTTATACCTGGTTGTTGCAACTCTCTGAACGACACTTGACACGAGCTAGAAGTGACTGCACTGACGACTCAACCTGCCGCGCCAGCTGGGACACTGACGGCGACATAGCCAAGGACATGTATCTTCTCTAAGCGTTTAATGTCTACAGCGCGCTGCCTGGGGAAGATATTAGCGCTTGAAGTGCCATGTATCATGATTTTCCAACGAGTCGATGTCGCCGTCTGACGTAAAATGACCTGTGACCTAGATGCCCTACATGCACGGTGGGATGACGCAAAGTTACAGGAATTCAAAATGTCTTGCACATTCAGTCCACCAGATGGCGGAGTGTTCAATTCTTAATTTCAAGTGGCGATGTTTCGTGTCAGAAGCCAAGGGACGCTATAGACGGTTGCCACTTTATTGCAGCGGTTTGAGTCGATTCGGCCTATTCAGGAAACGATCTATCGTCAGCTGGTAAGCCGAATTTTTTGGCACTCAGGCCTACTTGTTTTGACATCGTGGCACTGTTGTCGTTTTTATTATCGTTTTTCTTTCTGTAGGCAATAAACCATTGCAATTTTGCACGAATATGCTACACGAGTTACCTCCAATCTTATGTATTATATCGGTACATTGACTAAATAGAGGAAGGAGGCTTATTCCAGACAAACTCTCGCATTTTTACCTATTATTAGGTAGTAGATATCCACATAACAAAACCAGAGGTTTATTGAAAATATTGAAATGTTACTTTATTAAACTAAGCAAATAATATTGTATTTTTATTTTATGAAAGGTTTCATTTTCCCGTAGTTGTGATAGTGTACACCGGATTGGCTTTCCACTGCAGACAACCCATACCGTTCTGCCAGTGTATGTTTGCTGAAGTATCCCTAAAGACATGTATTATATTCTACAGACCTGTCAGAGTAGGGGAACAACGGGCAAAATGGGCTCCTAACCAAAAACGGACCCTCGCCCATTTTCCTCGTTACTGTATTATATTCAGTTGCATATTATGTGGCACTGCAAAGTAATTCACACATTTAATGGGAATTTAATGTTGGTTGGAAGCGCGAAACGCAAATTCAAACATGTGAAGTCAAAAAAATAATTGTTCACACGTTTCTTATATTATGTTAGCAGGGTTTCCTAGATAACACATTTCAATTTGTGCGCGTCGAAAACAACGGCAATTCTTGTATGTAAAAGCCAAATGTGTATGTTCTAATATGAGCATAATAGATTTTAAGAACATTCATAGGTTCTACGTAAAATGACGATCAACTCGAGGCCGCGCTGTGCTGTCAAAACCGGCTCCCGAATGACACGTCTTGCCAACTGGGGTCCGCTTTCGCCGGTTTACTGTCGGTACAGTCTGCACACCTGTATTTGTAATACATTATATTATTGTGTTATTTTGTAAATGTATATATATATATATATATATATATATTCTATTATAATTATCCAGCTATTTAATAAATTCAATAATAAAGTAAGAAAAAAAATAACAAAGTAATATAATGTGTTTACATAGCATCACTAGGTGCTGTATAGATATATACATGTTGCACAGTATTATCAGTTAGTATAATAATGTAAGTATATTATTGAGAAGTTATATATCCCCAACCCCCATGGCAGAATGAACGGGAGCTTAATCAATAAAGCGAACGTTGAGTAATTTGCCTAATCATGCTCAACCCGTACAAACCTCAACTTCGGTTGAGAAATAATTCTGATAACACCCATGCGCCGAAGGAGTCACAACCTCGGGTGGAAGCACACAGTGAAGGAAGAAACCGTCCGCTCTGCCACAGCGACGTCATGAAGCTTCGAAACAAGTGAGACAACTGGGTACATATAAAAATAATGCGAGCACCATGTATTAACTGCTGCCAACTGTTTTTTGACGATATTGGCGGGGACGAAATGCTATACTTTGCACAATGTACGGCAACGTTCCGCGAACCCTGGTCCGCGTGCCAGATTTGGCCTGCGGACGGTTTCCAGCTGGCCAGCGTAACCCGCGCTAAAAATTGGAAATTGTCAAGAGCAACGGAAAATGGTTATGTTCTATCATACAACAGTTTTCGTTAGCAACGTATACGAAGTAGTGGATGTTTCGTTATAAAGCTGTCTCTACCCGCACTCCTCTCCAGGCAGGACTAGGTCTAGTTTGTAAAAGACTAAACAGCGTCAACATTCTGTTTAGACATTATTTTATATGACGTTTAAATATGTGATTTATTTGTTATTTAGATTTGATCTAAGTTAGTATAAAACATGTGCTCATTACGAGCACATATGAAAAGCCGGACAAAATTTGGTCCACACCTAAAACGCTTTGCGGAACACTGATGTACGGCGTGGGCACACCATGACTGAACTGCGTTTCAGTGTGGACAGTTTTATTACGAAATGTGAGATGATGGCGAAATAATACAAGGGGGTGTGCATGAGCATAGGCACGTTTTAGACGGATGTTTTAGAGAGACAAAAATCGGGTGGTGTTATGAGATACCCCTCAGATATAGTAATTTTAATACAAACACGCCTAAAATGTGCAAAAACCTAGTTATGCAAGTGGATAAGATGTTCCGGTAAAGAGAAATGTTGTGAAATAAAAAGATATGGCAACTTTATGAAACATCTTAAGGGGCCTGTTTCGCACGCTGTTCCCTGTGTTTTTGAGCGACTGCGCGAGAAACTGGCGACTAAATATGCTTATGTCGCGGTTTAAGCAGGCCACAGGTTCTTCATTGATATTAACGCGTCTGATAGATTCTAAGTGTCATGTTCCTTTTTTAGGTGAATCAACGCTCTTCAGTCAATGCGCTGTTACTGTTCTGTTGCCGTCATTCCCGTGTATGTGCAGTTTGTAGAGACGCTTACATTGCTAGGATACTCGCACTCTCTAATGTGGCCACTCAATCTCGTGTCTGTAACAGGTTGGCCAACGTGTATCATTCTTGCTTCCAGGTGCGCTTGCGTAAGAACAATGTTCAAAACGATACACATTTTTGCAAATAAATTGTATTTGCTTACATCGATGGATACACACCGAAGAGATGCACGTTGACTTGTTTAGCTGACTAATAAAGGACACCATGTCTTCTTTAGTTGACATGTTAATTTTTTGACATATCGAAAAAAGGTCAGAGGTATATATTGGGTTCGGAAATAATTAAGCCGGATTCGTCAGGAAGACGGCCTTCTGCAATCCCTCTTCACTCTCCGCTGGGCGACATGTGTTTACTGCAAGGCAATGATTGTAAGGTGGTCCGAGTATTTGTTGTAAAAGAACAGTAACACTGGGTGTTCACATTCAGCTTTACATCTGGTGTACAGCAACCTACTCTATGAAGTGAGAAGTAAACCACCCTTATTAAATTGAGGGCAGCACAAAACCATTAATCTTTATAATTCAGTTTACGACATTTCATAGTAAAAGTGTTTGCGACAAAACACTTCAGTTGCTGTTTACGACGTATTTTGTTTCCAAAGAAAGTACTACCAAACATGTATTAAATAGTTATATATTATGGCGATTTAAACAAGAAACAAATAATGCGCTGGCGTATTTTTTTACGTAATATGCCACTGCCTGAACAATTTTGATAAACAATCACATTTTAATGATAAAACGCATCAAATTAAACATAATAATAAAAGTACTTTAGTTTCTATGTAAACTACACGTGTGATGAGTTACCTGTAACAATATCGTGTTAATATATTAAAATAAAATCTATTATATTTCGCAAATTACAAACTAATGCACGCACGAACACACGTACGTAAGCACATATGCGCACAAAATCTGACCGACCGACCGACCGACCGACCGACCGACCGACCGACCGACCGACCGACCGACCGACCGACCGACCGACCGACCGACCGACCCGCCACAAAGGAGCGCCACAAGTTTACAAAATATTTGGCTATTTAGAGGGTGGTTGTCCGTTCTTCGTTGTTTAGATTGATTTATACATATAATGTACGTAAGAGTAGAATAAATATATTAACGGTACAGTGCATCCAAATAGCATTTAAAAGCCCGAAACAGTGTTCACAATTTAATGTATTCTTCCGCAAAAGGTAAACAAAACTTATTTGAGTTTGTAAAAACCAAAAAGATGGTGCAGCATCTGCGTGCATCTGACCGGAGTGGCAGAGAATAAAAAATAACTACAGGAAGTGTTGGATGATTAGAAAGTAAGGAAGCATGGATTGGGTGTGAGAGGGAAGAAAACACCTGATATCGGTTGGATAACAAGGAGAAGAGTTGAACTTCAGGTTAGAGATAATTATATCAAGTTCACAAGGACGTGACTGTGTGCATTATGGCAGACTAGTTACTGGGGATGGGCAGTAGAAGGTAGAGGCGTGGTTAGGGTGAATACGAGCCTGTGCGGAAGTAGAAGATGTCATGATGGGCAGCCATATAGAAAAACGCAAAAGGGGAAATCCCTGACAGAGCTGACAGAGCTGACAGAGGGCCAACAACAGATGATGCAACAAATTAACGAGAAGGTGGGTCCGGATAATTACGTGAAAATAGAGAAAAGCTAGAAAGAGGATGAATGACACGAGGGATGACATCAGCATACAGTGGGGCATAATTGGAAAATGAGTAAGAAACCTTATGATGTCGATGGGGTACTTGACAAGAAGATAAAAGGTGGACAGAGGGTGATGGTGATTTGGAACAGCAAGAGCAGTGCAGCAGTACAGGAGGAAGAACAGTACATGTGCTAGACCTCACCCATGTACAATAGATCCAGGAGGGAGAACAGTACATAAGCTAGACCTCACCCATGTACAAGAGAACCAGGAGGAAGAACAGTACAGGAGCTAGACCTCACCCATGTACAATAGATCCGGGAGGGAGAACTGTACATGAGCTAGACCTCACCCATGTACAAGAGAACCAGGAGGAAGAATAGTACAGGAGCTAGACCTCACCCATGTACAATAGATCCAGGAGGGAGAACAGTACATGAGCTAGACCTCACCCATGTACAAGGGAACCAGGAGGAAGAACAGTACAGGAGCTAGACCTCACCCATGTACAATAGATCCAGGAGGGAGAACAGTACATAAGCTAGACCTCACCCATGTACAAGAGAACCAGGAGGAAGAACAGTACAGGAGCTAGACCTCACCCATGTACAATAGATCCGGGAGGGAGAACTGTACATGAGCTAGACCTCACCCATGTACAAGAGAACCAGGAGGAAGAATAGTACAGGAGCTAGACCTCACCCATGTACAATAGATCCAGGAGGGAGAACAGTACATGAGCTAGACCTCACCCATGTACAAGAGAACCAGGAGGAAGAACAGTACAGGAGCTAGACCTCACCCATGTACAATAGATCCAGGAGGGAGAACAGTACATGAGCTAGACCTCACCCATGTACAAGGGAACCAGGAGGAAGAACAGTACAGGAGCTAGACCTCACCCATGTACAATAGATCCAGGAGGGAGAACAGTACATGAGCTAGACCTCACCCATGTACAAGGGAACCAGGAGGAAGAACAGTACAGGAGCTAGACCTCACCCATGTACAATAGATCCAGGAGGGAGAACAGTACATGAGCTAGACCTCACCCATGTACAAGGGAACCAGGAGGAAGAACAGTACAGGAGCTAGACCTCACCCATGTACAAGATAACCAGGAGGGAGAACAGTACAGGAGCTAGACCTCACCCATGTACAAAAGAACCAGTAGGAAGAACAGTGCAGGAGCTAGACCTCACCCATGTACAAGAGAACCAGGAGGGAGAACAGTACAGGAGCTAGACCTCACCCATGTACAAGAGAATCAGGGGGAAGAACAGTACAGGAGCTAGACCTCACCCATGTACAAGAGAACCAGGAGGAAGAACAGTACAGGAGCTAGACCTCACCCCTCTACAAGGGAATCAGGAGGAAGAACAGTGCAGGAGCTAGACACCTCATCCCTGTATAAGGAAACCAGGAGGGAAAACAGTGCAGGTGCTAGACCTCACCCATGTACAAGGGAATCAGGAGGAAGAACAGTGTAGGAGCTAAATATCACCCCTGTATAAGGGAATCAGGAGGAAGAACAGTACAGGAGCTAGACCTCACCCCTGTACAAGGGAACCAGGAGGAAGAACAGTACAAGAGCCAGACCTCACCCCTGTACGAGGCAATCAGGAGAAAGGGCAGTACAGGAGCTACATCTCGCACTTGTACAAGGGAACCAGGAGGAAGACCAGAAACCCAACAACCAATGTGTTTGAACTTGACAAACTATGACGACAGTTGTGATTTGCCATCATCCATCTATGTCTTTACAATGTGACAGGGTTTTTGTGAAAAATAGCAATATATACTTAAAGCAATGCAGCACGTAATTGATATTCCATATTTATGGATGCTAGCCTCATGGTGGATGGGCGTGCAACGCTTAATTCCATAAAGGTGGAATTAATGGATATCGTGTGTGATTAATCAGACGCTATACTGACTTGACGTTAATGAGGTGCATCGGTCAGGTGTGGTATTTAGTCCGGGTGTACAAACAAAATATGCCTTATTAACGGTTGTGGTATGATTACGCATTATCGAGAAAATGTGACAGGTCGTGATATATCATTCTAGAATGTACTGCTCAGTCACCCTTTATTGCATACAGTTACACTGCTAAGATGCGATGGAGGTGACTGCACATATGATATAGCCAGGCGCAGGTGGTGGTCGCTAAATGGTCGTGAAGATTGCAGGTTGACGTTAGCTGATGTAGATTTATGATAGTCATCAGCCTTATGCGATTCATTTAAGAGATTGACACTAGACACACTAAGTAGTGAGCCAACGGTGAATTGATAGGTGCAGCTGGACGACGTAAGAGCAGCACTGCTTCTATTTACGGATAAATATCTATCACGATTTGCTCAAATGTTGCTACAGGTAGACCATAATGTATGGCCGGAAACGAGACGAAAAGGGTTCTAGGGCATTACCTACCAGGACGCTATTCTTCTCCCCGACATTACCCACCGGATATTACCTACATTGTCCCCAACAATATTCCCGCAAGGAGTAATATCTCAGGAAATGCAAACGTTCTGCAGGCGGACATTACTGTAAACTAAGCAAATGACTGGTATAGCGGAGGCCACCTAAAAGAAGAAAACCTTGCAAAGAATAAAACGCCGGACCTTTTGATACTGGTTCGATTCCACCTTTCTCAAAATTTGGGGGCAATTTCCTCACCTCTCGTTGCATGTGTCTTTCGAAAGAGTTATAAACAGCCGTTGGTTCCTTCTATCTGGTGTTTATGGCAATTAAGGTCTAGGAGTTAATATGGTATAATGGTACCCACCTTTGCTACAAAGTTGCCGTTCCACCCCTCGATAGAGTTGTTGGTTCGAGGCAGATCGTCTCCAACCCTTGCACAGCGTTGAGGATGGCGTTGTCCACGACGTACTTACCCATTGCAGTAGTCGACATTAGACGAGCATCAATGTATTGCGCCAGCCGGTTAAATGCTCCTTCAACATATCTGGTACAAAGACCAGGGCCGGTATCTGCCTTGTTTCCAGGGCGAAAGTGTTGGGAACTACACGACACATCAATCACGTTGTACAACTGACTGTACAGCCGAGGTACGGTGCCAGAAGTGTAATCGGTGAGCCAGTGCAGTGTGTTCTTGTAGCTCAAGCTTCCTCAGTCATGAAAATACCAAGATGCGATATGTATCCCCACTGTCCCACACAAGAAAATCCGGGCCACCATTCAATGTTGCATAAGGTTGAGGCAGAATGTCTGGCACATCATCTGTTACGGGCAGGGCACGTTACCCACTATCTGGCGTTGGCGTGTGATCTTGCCACGCAAGTCTTGAAGATTATGCAGCTAAACGGCTACACCGTGGGGAATACCAACTAGTATGGTGGACGGGGTCATCTGAGTTGCCTCTTCTGTGTATTGGGCGCGCTCCTTCATCTGCCAGCCACCTTCAGTACATCATCGCGGCTTACATCTCATCTCCGTGCACCCCTAAAGACAGAAATTGAACAACTTGATTAAAAAATGAGTTCCTTAGAAACAAAATGTTATGATAAGAGCGGTTAAGTTTTCATTTATAAAAAAAACTAACGGCATTAATAATTTGAAATATTTAACAAGGTAGCCATCCGAAAGCTATATGCTCCGGGTGGGATGTGGACAAGGAAGCCTTAGGCTTATCGAGAGCCCAACAATTTTCCACTTACGTATAATCCGTCCTTATCAAATATCTATCAATTCTTCTTTAAGCATATTCACATTGCGTGAATATAAATGTATAACCAAAGTGATTCACTAAAACAGCCACGTACGATCCGCTCGTCCAAAATAATACATGTTGGGTGTGCGCATCCTCGCGCGCCAGGGGGCGCTGCTGATTACACCAGACAGTACCCCCTGGCAGATCGCTGGCCGAAACTCTGAAGATAAGGTCATCCAATAATATCGCTTGCCATAAAATTCCAGTGGTCGTCTGGGTGGTCGGTTTTCATGGACTGGTTGGGCAGTAGACGTAATTACTTGAATACAATACGGTGAAATTCACACCTGTCACTGGCGAAACGACGGAGGTTTATGAATCCGTTTATGAAGGCAAATTAATTTATGTTCCACCAAGATAAACACTGCCAAGTCCTTAATCCAAGGAAAACAGGGTCATATTTGAACACCATTGCACTAGAGTAGTTGATTTCTTGTTCAGACTGCGTCTTGAACATTTCCTGTGCGCTTCAAACACTGGGAGCACATTTAATTTTCTACCAAAATAAGTGTTCGCCTTTTTGGACAAATAAAACTACACCTGATATAAAATACCTGAAATTTATTTACAGTATTAATTGTTCAACGATTCGTGTTCATGCCAAGTTGATGTATTTATTTCTCACAAAATGAGATACAAATAGAACCTCCACACGTTATTTGTTGTAATCTGAGCAATACATATATTACCATGTGTTCTATAGGCTTATGTGTGTTCTTTTTGACAACTGTCACGCTTTTAGATATCACACAATGGGAAATTAATTCAATAACCAAAAACAACCAGGTTGGAGCAAAGCATTTGTGTGTGTATATACCTAGCAATGTGTTTTGGAAAGTGCACCGTCAAATGGGTTTTCTAGAACATCCATTACGCTTAATAGTTTATGTGCGAAATCTGACAGGTATACTTACACCTGTTAAAATACAGATGTGTTTTCAAATGATGTGCTATTCGCATGCTTTTTGAAAAACTCGGGCGGAACTCGATTATACAAAAACCTTGTTGAAAATGCACGAACACATGAGAAATTTCTCTTGCGCCCGAAAGACAATCCGTGTGAACTGTGAGGGTGACAGCACAAGAAGGTAACACATATATTGAAACTAAGTGATTTTGAGTAGAGGAACGAGTACGTCTGGGGCGTGTCCGCTACCTATACATATCTCACCCGTAGAGCAATCATATCGCAAAAGAAAACGACAAAAATGGAAGGTATGACAGCAGGTGTGAAGATCGTAACAATGTACAGCACAAGAACAATTGTAGATATGATAAACATTTAATTAAAAATTGAAAGATGTGGCGATGGCACCGAAGATATTTGTAGACGCATGATGTCAGGAAAAAGACAGTAGCAACTTGAACAAGACATGACACGACAGAGGCGCGTTTCACTGGGAAGCGGCAGTACAATCACTGTCAATGTGTCAGTGTTGACAGCTACGTTGGACGGTTGTAAGATCAGTAAGGAAAGAGGAGAGTACTGTATGAGGGCTCGTGGCACCGCAAATGTATCGAAAGATCAAAGGATTTTGCATTTTGATTGACCGGTAATGTATCGCAATTAACCATTTTAATTACTCCTTAATTACCACGCATTACAAGCCGACATGGGTATGGAGTTTCTCAACCGGCCCTTGTAGGAGCACGCTATCAACCACTTCGTCACACATAACGAGGAGATCAAAGCGAGTATCGTGGAACGTTTTAGTAGCACGCTGAAAACTCGCATGTGGCGACAGACGTTGAGATACATCGAAGCGTTGCCATGGTTCGTGCGGTCGTACAGCAACATCTACCATCGAAGCATCGGTATGGCTCCCGCGAATGTCAACGTCTCGAACCAGGAGACAAACTTTTCATCTTTTACCGTGTTAGATTAGTTAGTTAGTTAATTAATTAGTTAGTTAGTAAACCCTTTTGATCTGTGTTAATTAGTTAGTTAATTAGTAAAAGCCTTTGATGTTTTGCCGTGTTAGGTTAATTAGTTAATTAATTGATTTGTAAAACCATTTGAAGTTTGCTAATTGGTTAATTAATTAATGTGTTAATTAATCAATCCTTTCATTTTTGTTAGTTAATTAATTAAGCAATTAGGGCTAATTAAGGAGTAATTAAAATGGCTAATTGTGATACATTACCTGTCAATTAAAAATGCAAAAATCCTTTGATCTTTCGATACATTTGCGATACCATGAGCCCTCATATACTTCTGAGGAGACAGTGTGTGTGTGTGTGTGTGTGTGTGCGTGCGTGCGTGCGTGCGTGCGTGCGTGCGTGCGTGCGTGCGTGCGTGCGTGCGTGCGTGCGTGCGTGCGTGCGTGCGTGCGTGCGTGCGTGCGTGCGTGCGCGATGCCCCGATATATTTATGCGAACTTGTATGGCCATGCGCTCTGCCAATAATACCATGTTAATGGTCTGAGCTGGGGACAGTTCGTTTGCGGTCACCGCGGCGTCTTCGTGGAACACTTTGCCTAAATACATTAAACGTCTGATTGTCTCTCTACTTTCAAGAAACGCTTAAAGACTCATTTTTTCGACTCTCTTTCTTGTCCAAAGTGGCATAGTTTAGTCTCTGCATTGATTAGTTCTATATATCTTATGTATTAATTAACCTATTTATATATTTATTTTATACCTACATGTACACTAGTTCAGTTAAATTAATTTGCAAAGACTTATTTCTATATAGAACTGTAGTGAAGATCATTATTTTAGTATATTTATTTAATTACTGTATTTATTTGTATTTTACTAATATTAATTTTATAAGATTGTTTTAAAAGAAAATGCATGCTTATTTAGCCATCATTATTACCTCTATCTGGGTTCTACATGTTGTAAAGCGCCACGAACAATTTATAATTGGATCTGGCGCTATAATAAATATACATTGTTATTATTATTATTATTACATATATGTGAGTATATTTCTGCAGATTGCAAACATAATTGGACCGTCTTGCTATATAAATACATACAGGAAAGTTCACTGACGTTGAAATATGCAACGACGTAATTTCACTCTAAGTTACGTAACACTATGTCTTGTTTGTGCCATTGCGCTAAAACAATGTCCTCCGTGACAGGACATAAACTTAACAACTGCAGCAAAGACTCACCAACTGCAGCATGATTAAACTAATAGTAATAAAAACATCGATTCAAACAAGTGAATTGAATTGAATTGAATTGAATGAACGTTTATTCAGAACATTGATAACAATATATACAAGACAAGACAACCAAACAAGTTTAACTATAATACAAGTGAGAATATACAATGTTTGAAGGGGGTAAATACGAAGTCATTGACTTTTGTGTAAATTTACCCCTGACATGTATTTATATATATAATTATATACATGTATGTATACACACATATACACACATATATACATACATATATTCACATACATACATACATGTATTTTGAGACATCAATATTATATTATTCGAATTTGCTATTCATCTAACCATCTAGCTACAATAATTGAACACATGCAATGGAATATGTGCATATTAAAAAATTAAAGTATGCCATAAGTACACATCTTTACACATATTGTAATTTCCTCAATGGCATGATTACATTTGTGTTTGATTTTATTTAGGTTTCCACAACCAGATATTTCTCAAATAAAAGGTTCTTGCATTTACGCTTAAATTCAGTAATAGTATTAGTAGTTTTTAAATGATCACATAGAGAATTCCATAATTGCACTCCCTTTACACAAAGAGACATTGATCGCATGGTAGAACAGACTCTCTGTCGTTCTAGGTCATGATTAGCTCGCATTGAGTATGCTATTTCCCGTCTAGTAAACAAACACTGAATATTTGATGGCAAACAGCTGTAGTAAGCTTTGTACATAAATAACGATGTTTTCAGTTCTATGATATCTGGACATTTTAGAACATGTAATTGTTGGAAAAGTGAGTTTGTATGATCCAACCATCTTGCACCAAATATAATGCGGATTACTCTTTTTTGTAATAAGAAAATACAGTTAGTATTTGTTGGGTACGTGTTTCCCCATATCTCTGCACAATAATTTAAATACGGCAAAAAGAGAGAACTGTATAGAATACGTCTACTATTTCTATCAAGTAGATGACTGCATCTATGCATTATAGCTGTACTTTTTGAAAGCTTTGATTGTACGTATTTTATATGAGCTTTCCAATTTAGTAGATCATCAATAAACACACCCAAAAACTTGGTGACCCTTACTCTTTCGATATTAACATTTTGTATTTTGATATTAATTTCTTTGTTTAGCATACGATTTCCAAATAACATATAATTGGTTTTAGATATGTTCAGAGTTAATTTATTTACTGCAAACCATGTATACATTTGGTCCAGAACGTTACATACAGTTTCGTTTAGTTTATTGATGTTATTATTTGCATAAAAGATATTAGTATCGTCTGCAAAGAGAATGTATTTTACTAGATTAGATATGTTACACATATCATTAACGTATAGAATGAATAGTTTGGGGCCCAGGATCGAACCCTGTGGGACACCACATGATATATTGCGCACAGTAGAATTACATTTGTCAATGGACACAAATTGTTTTCTGTTTTCTAGATAACTATTTAACCAGTTAAATGCCCCACCACGGATACCAAGAAATTCAATTTTTTTACATAACAGTTTGTGATTGACAGTGTCAAATGCCTTTTTTAAATCGATAAAAACACCAATAGCATATTTTTTGGCATCCAATGATTGCATCAACTTACAAGATCTATTAGTGCGTGACATGTTGACATATTTTGTTGAAATCCATATTGGCTTGGGTTTATTAGTTTGTGTTTGGTAATAAAGCTATCTAAACGAGAACTGAACAATTTTTCTAATATTTTTGAGAATTGTGGTAATAGTGAAATAGGCCTATAATTAGTGCACATATACTTATCCCCAGATTTAAAGAGTGGGATAACCTTTGCTATTTTCATTTTCTCCGGGAATACTCCAGAAGTGAAAGATAGATTACAAATATAAGTGATAGGTTTTGCAATGGAGTTAATAACTTCTTTGACCAAATGTATACTTATGTCTTCGCAATCTGTGGATGTTTTACTTTCCCAGTTGTTCACAGCTCGGATAACTTCATCTTCATTAACTGGAGTTAGAAATAAATTGTTACTGTTTCTGTTTTCTAGGTAGTCATAAATAGAAACATTTGTTGGTGCCGTTATATCCTTTGTAGCTATGTTAATGGTTTTGCTTGCGCTTTGTAAGGCATAATTACGCATCGAGTGTAAACACAAAAGCTGTGTCCATACTGAGTCCAATGTGCCATTCCCTGTGTCCCCCCCCTACCACCCGTTACTGTGAAATCATACGATTCAGAAACATAAATACCACGACGCAATTTCATATTTTAATTTCGCTTCAACTGCAGGTGTCTCTGACAGGACTTTAATAAGAAAACGTCACTATCGCGCCTTTGTCACATATCAGGATTTCTCTAAATTAATTAAGCACACCATCTTGGATGCTTCTCCCCGTCTCCCAGTGGGCGAAGATCTGAGAAGCTAGAAATTGTCGGACCGAATGTTGCTAGGACGCACCTGGTCGCCAAGCGATCTTCTGTAACGGCGCTAGCAACGTAGTAAGCCTGCAAACAAGATTGCACACATAGAAGTGCGCCACAGTCCAATTACACCCAACAAATGATAGATAATATGTTCCAGGAATTTGCGACAGAAACACGGGTTCCGCTCTGCGACAGCTCTGCGTACTGACCGCGTCAGAAGGGCTGATAACAGTTATAATATCTCATTTGGGCAATAATTGACGCGGCGCTGTGGTTGTACGAACGTCACACGCGTCCGTGGCAACGGTCTGACGTGACGTGGTCGTGTCACCTTGGTCGGAATTCTTGCTTCCTGGACCTGTCGACTTCTGTACGAGGCAGGCGCACTTTTGACAACGTAAAGACGCTGGCAGCGAGTCATTTCTCTCAACAAATTTCCCGCGTGAATGACCCAGTTAGCGGGTGTTTCCGCGCCATCTGTCACCCGGGTCGCCAACAGCCACGTGAACGAAGTGTAAGGAAGATGGACGTGGTTACCCCTTCCTAGTGGCTGGTGAACACGATGTGCACGCCAGTTGAGGAAGGCGTGGCGAGCGCCGCGAACGACAGTAATGTCTTTCTGACGGCTACTTACCTCTCCAACGTTTCTTACGAAGAAACAGGCGTCTACAACGTGACAGGCTCCCTCGACCCATACAGGCACATCAGTGAACTGCTTTCAACGAAGGTAAGACCAAACGTAAAAGATCCTTCTGGTTACCTTACATTCGGCAACATCCAACGATTGGCAGTGGACAGTGATGCCATATATTGCGTTAGATTTCGGCTGGTTTCACAATAGGTTCGTGCTTA
Source organism: Paraescarpia echinospica (assembly GCA_020002185.1). NCBI lineage: Eukaryota > Metazoa > Annelida > Polychaeta > Sabellida > Siboglinidae > Paraescarpia > Paraescarpia echinospica. The sequence goes on along the minus strand of CM034540.1, from coordinate 35,115,349 downwards.
GAACGGACTGTCTGATTTAGTCGCTAGGCAATTTATAGAACCATAAATAAAAAGCCACTTATTTGAATAATTGTGATGTAAACCATGAGCAAACATTCACAATCATGCTTTCAAGTTAGTCCCGCAACAACAACACAGCCGAAACTGTTTATGCAAACACAGTTAGAGAGTATATATTAAAATTATACTTCAAGCGAACCGAAAATAGTGTATTTTATCGTAGTTGTGATTAACCAAAGATTTGATTCTTCATAAATTAATTCATGCTTTATCGACCATCTTGGAGTGCTGTTCGTTTGAGGTTGCGCATTTCCGTTATTTCATAGGAAGCAGTCACTGTGTACTTAAATTCCTTGGTGGCTGATGTAATTGGCTAATGAAAGGCATAATAAAATATAAATCAGTATCAACTGTAAGGCTTTTAGGGCTAACCGAGACGTTTTCTGCTATGTGGTAAATCCTTCCTTCTGTTCTACCCTATCTGAACAATGTTTTATGTTGTTTCCGTTGATGATGGTGATGATGATGGTGATGGTGATGATTGTGGTGGTGGTGATGGTGATGATGGTGATGACAGTAATGATGATGATTATGGTGGTGATGATGGTGGTGATGATGGTGGTGATGATGGTGGTGATGATGATGGTGATGATGGTGATGATGGTGATGATGGTGATGATGATTCAATGATGAAGAAGAAGATGCTGAAGTTGGGGGAGGTGATGGTGGTGGTGGTTGTGATGATGATGATGATACATATGCTGAAGATGGTGGAGGTGATGGTGATGCTGTTGATGGTGGTGATGACGATAATAGTAATAACGACGACACCAATCATGAAGCTGATAATGGACTATATCTGACAAGCATTGTGTATTGTGCTATAAATATTTGCTTTGATAATAATTTGTTACCACGATGCCATGAATAGTTTTTAAGATGTTTGTTTTTGTTTGTATTCATGAATGGAAGCTGCTCACCAATAAACAACTGGACTTACAATACGATGAAAATTCAAAACGATTACTTTGTTAAGAAAGTGGTCGGGACGTGGAATTCGTGTCAATAAAATCTATAGTTTGCAGGAGGGTGCACGTTTTCGGAAAATTCTGGGAAACACATTGTTGTCATTAAGCTTTTTTTATGTGTTACCATATTTACCCACACCGACATATTGCATCACGTTTGGAAATTGTTCTTGTAATTATTTAACCAAATTAGAATTGTGTTTGCAAATGCCGCATCAATTGACATTATACATCAAATGCGGTGTTTTTGAATCGCTTGGCATCATCTGTCTGTGGATGCGTTTATTTTGATTCCCTGTCCAAACAATTTGCCTACCACGTTAAGGGAATGCATTTGGTGGTCAAAGCATTCACCGTAAGATGCAGTTTTAATGCATTAACTATATCCAGTTGTTTTTACTAATGCGACATTAATCCAAATTATTTAGAGTAATTTTCATCTCTTTGTGCGTACAATATATTTATCGGTTCCTTGCTACAGTGGCATCGAATACTATTCTATTTTGTTTGTCGATTGTCTATGTATTGACTATTATTACTGGGCATGTTTAGCTACTTGGCATATCTATGTATGCTGGTAATGATTGCCTGACTGAAAACTTCCGTTAACTTTGACAAACAACTTGATAGGGTGGACAAATGGTTTAACCAGACAATCAATACTATATCAATAAAGAGATGAAAATTGTTCAATATGATCAGGGTGATGCCAACAGGTGTCATACAAGCAGAAATTAATTTAACATTTAGTTAAAAGGTCATACTATTATATAACCGAGTATTAAAGGTTTAAACAAAATAGGCACTTGCCACTGTGATAATCGCCACTGGAATACCTGAAATAACACCCAATGCACAAAGTTAAATGAAAGGTAATTGAGATTAAAAAAATAATAATAACAAATTTTATTAATTCACCCATTCCTGATACTAATTTATTATTTAAATGCATTTCGAGAATCAGCCCCCGGACTACACACACTCACGCACGCACGCACGCACGCACGCTCGCACGACGCACGCACGCACGCACGCACACACGCATACTTGTTTGTCTTGTGGTGTCAATGTTTGAATAAACCGTTCATTTATTCATTCGTTCAATGATGCTATGCCCTGTATTCGTTTATGTTTTGACAGGTGAATTTTGTCATCTGTCTATTTGGCCTTCTCGGCAACATCCTCAACCTGGTGATCCTTGCCCAGCGGGGTCTCTTTAAGAGGATGAGTCGCATGGAGAAGTCGGCCAACTCGGGTCTCATGGCCCTCGCTGTCTCCGACATGCTCTTCTGTGCAGCTGTCATTCCGGGCACCTTCGTCGACCAAACCAGGTTCAGGTAGGTGGTACATCACACACACGTCAGGTCGTCGCCTCTTCTCTCTCTCTCTCTCTCTCTCTCTCTCTCTCTCTCTCTCTCTCTCTCTCTCTCTCTCTCTCTCTCTCTCTCTCTCTCTCTCTCTCGTCGGTGGCACGTCATGTGTTCCACATTTCACGCTACAAAGTTTGATCGCTTGTATATCCTGTATAATAAAATTATGTTGCATAGCATAATCCTCTGAAATTGGTTTCAGAGGATTTAGGCGCAGAAGAAGTTACCTTATTATTATTAGTAGTAGTATCATTTAGTGCGTATTTCAAAATATATTAAAATTGTATGTAAGATTAAACAATTACAAAGTCCTACACACCCTACCTCGGTGTTATGTGTGCATGCAACGAATACCCATATCGTAAGTTACTGTTCTACTGTATAATGCATGTGAATCACGTGTTTAATGTTTGTACAATATTTCACAATAAACCGAATAGAAAGTTATATTGCCCGCTAAGTTGCCGTTAAAAAACCCGAAAGAGTGTTCGCAGTTTTAATGTTGCGCCCACTAAGTGTTCAAATTGTTAAAAAGACATTGAGATTCTACACATGCTATATAGCGGAGGCCGGCTGTGTCAACAGCAAGGCGCTTTGACGTTGGTGACGGTCGTCATGCCACACATGTTTCGCCCGCTCGTTCTTGGGTTAGCTGGTTCGCTCTGACATATATTAAATAGGTAAAACAATGCAAACTAAGAATGACCTTTAGTAATACTGTTCGGTTACTGTCCTCTACGAACACCGCATATGTAAGGTCAGGATTGTTTTTAACACACAATACTTGTTAACGTACTTCAACGATGTGTTGTTTCTTACACAAAATGTATTCTACACATAAGTTTTTTTAACAACGGTTTCCCTATTTTGCATATAATAGTTTCATTAATAAAGATTTTCCGTCACGAAAAGCTATTCTGCTATTGTTATAATACGACAGTGTTAACAGCAATGGAAGTTGGAGGCAATGCACCTCGCCTATACCGTAGGGTAGCCAAACTACCGTAGTAGTGATTTTTTTTAAATTATGCGAACACAACTTCCCCATATTTTTTATACATCATTTATTATATATGTGTTAGCACAGACTCGTTTACGTAGACAGTGGAAGTCATTGTGAAAATAATGTTGTGCATACGCATTGTGTAATGATAACAAAGATAGTAGAGTCGTATTTATATGTAATCTCATACGTAATCAGTTCGTTGGCGACATCATGGTGATATTCGCGGATGAATTGTGTTCCTAGCTACAGCAGCCGCTACGACTTCAGCCTGCACTACGTGTTGTACAGCAACTGTGTCATCAACACGTTCATCATGAGCAGCACGTGGCTGACCGTCACGATGGCCGTCAGTCGCTACGTCGCTATATGTCACCCACTGCGAGCACGCCAGGTGAGTGCACACGTATTATTGCCAGGCTTCGCTCCACTGCTTCGCTCCAGCGCCTCGCCCAGTGCCTCGCTCCAGTGCCCCTCGCCCCGGTGCCTCGCTCCAGTGCCTCGCACTTGCGTGCGCGCGCGCATTGGTGAGTGCATGCGTGCGTGCATATGTGCGTGTGTGCTTGCGCGAGTGTATGTGTGTGAGTGAGCGTGCGCGTGCGCGTGTGCTATATGTGTTTGAGTGAGTGTGTGTGGTGTGTGTGTACGTGAGTGAGTGAGTGAGTGAGTGAGTGAGTGAGTGAGTGAGTGAGTGAGTGAGTGAGTGAGTGAGTGAGTGAGTGAGTGAGTGAGTGAGTGAGTGAGTGAGTGAGTGAGTGAGTGAGTGAGTGTGTGTGTGTGTGTGTTGTGTGTGTAAGTGTGAGCGTGTGTTTTAGAAAGAGCGAGAGTGTGTGTGTGTGTGTGTGCGTGCGTGCATGCGTGCGTGCGTGCGTAAGTGTTTGTGTGTATAAATCATCTAATTTGTCAAGTGGCCGGTTACTGTCGCCTCATGGTATTACTGACTGCACTGTCATGTCCAGGTGATCGGTGCCACGTTCGCCGGAGCGACGGTCTTACTCGTCTTTGTCGCATGCGTCATCTGCAACCTGCCTCGATTCTGGAACGATCGCCTTGAAAGTGTCGTGTGTCGCGAAGGCGGGTCCCAATACTTCCCGTCGTCCGGCTACCTGAAGCGACACAAGCGTCTCGGCGTCGCCTACTTGTGGTCGTACTTCGTTGTCGCGGTCTTCCTGCCCCTCGTCGCACTTACTTTCTGCAATCTGAATCTCATCAACGCACTGCGACAGTCGGCCGAGATGCGACGTCGCTACAATCGCCCGGGTCGCGACGGCAACGACGCCTCGGAGCCAACTGACCGCATCACCTTGACGCTCGTCATCATCGTCGTCATGTACGTGCTGCTCGTCACGCCGGCCGAGCTGTGCAACTTTGTCAGTGACATCATCATTAGGAATGCGTCCAGACCAGATGAGTTCAACTTCGCTGTCTCCTTCTCCAACACGCTGCAGTCGATCAATTTCGCTGTCAACTTCGTGCTCTACTGCGTCGTCAACACGCACTTCCGGCGCGGATTCTACGCACTGCTGTGTTGGCCGTCGCGCGCCGCTCGCCGTCGGGGGGCGCCTAAGTCGTCTTCTGCCAAGTTGCATCATCAAGCGTCAAACTTGGAGACGCCCCAGAGCGTCTTCTCAGAGGCCGTTAGTGTCATGTGAACGACCAACACCAATGGACGATGTGTCGCAAATGGCATACTGTTATATATCATCGAATTATAACACATAATTATTCAGCATTGCAGCCGACATCGTACACACAATGTTATTTAGTTGTTATTATTATTATGAGGTTAGTTGCTGTTAATTTCAGCGTTAGTCATGACTTTAACATTTATCTCAGTAATAACATTTACCCTCAGTAGTAATTATATTACTTGCGATAACGCATTATCTTGTGTGGGATGTCCTCACTCATAAACATTCCAGAACCTACATTTCCAACCTATAGATCGTAATTTCAGAGGTGCGCCAACATACTATAGTAACGTGTGCACACCTGGTCAGTATTTTGAATATACACCCGCCATGTACATAATATAGGCTCTACGTAAGCACGAGCATTAGTTTGAGAAACATTTTGACAATTAAGGTCAGTTAAATGAACCGTCAAATAACCGCGTGAACCCGGCTTTCTCTCTCCACTACAATGGTTAAGACTGAGAGTCTTTGAGACAAGCAACTGAATCAAACAGTTGTGTTGTGTTCGACTAAGTGCAGTGATCTACTCAGATATGAATTGTATATGTGAACTAATAAACCGTACAATGATGAAAAATAGTCCTCACGTTTTAATGGAAAGATGCGGCCGTGTTACCCCATGTTTATTATGACCAGCAAGAATGCATATCCTCCGATTATCGCTACATAATCTACACACAGAAGCAGAAGGCGGTTTCCCGAAATGTTCGTCCATGACGTTTATTTTGACGCAAATTTGAACGTTTTTGGCGTTAACGTAAGTTACGTAAAACGTCACCAACTGGTCGGCGGTTCCGTACAATCGCTTTACTTCCGTACAGTGCGAACCCTAAAACCTAAAGGAATTCTTAACCAACGGCGAATTTCTAATAAGGTCGTAACTTTTCTTCCATTGGATTATAGATTATTCCTTTGGCGTAGAGGTATACGAGATGCAACCTACACACACACACACACACACACACACACACACACACACACACACACACACACACACACACACACACACACACACACACACACACACACACACACACACATACACACACACACACACACACACACACAAATCCATTCGGAGGCGCTTAGAATACATAATTATATGTGTGTGTGTGCGTGTGTGCGTGTGTGTGTGTGTGTGTGTGTGTGTGTGTGTGTGTGTGTGTGTGTGTGTGTGTGTGTGTGTGTGTGTGTGTGTGTGTGTGTGTGTGTGTGTGTGTGTGTGTGTGTTAAAATAAATGACAATATATACACAAATTAAAAAAAAATAAGTTAGAGTTAAAGATGATCGTTAAAATTAAAGGTATATTAATAATAAATCAATAAAGATTGTCTAAAATTAGTTTTAAAAACATGTACAAGATAATAAATCATTAATAAAATTAATAAACTGACTAAACTGACTTGTGGCGTCTATGTTGCGTAAGCAAACCGGAAAAGATGGGTTTTCAAAAGTCTGTTGAAAGTCACAAGGCAACAGGTTGTCTTCATCTCGCTTGGAAGTGAATTTCATAGTCGTGGAGCAGATACCGAGAAAGTTCTGTCGCCGTATCGGCTGCGAAATGGTGGCACGTACAAGTCATTGTTTGTAGTTGAACGCAACACTCGAGTAGCTCTTTGTTCATGGAGTAGGTCGGTGATGTCAGCTGGTGCCAGTCCGTGTTGAGCACGAAACGTCAGTAGCAGAATTGCGTAATGAATGCGTTGCTTCACGGGAAGCCAGTGCAGTTTCTTGAGTACCGGTGTGATATGGTCCCATCTGTGGCAGCGGACCACCAGCCGAGCAGCAGCATTTTTTCATTCTTTGCAGCTTGTTGATTAGGCAGTCGGGTATGTCATATAGCAGACAGTTCGCATAGTCAATTATCGGTATAACAAGAGAGTACATAAGACGGACTGCGGCTTTCTGTGTTAGGCACGATCTGATCGACGCAATGTTCTTCAGATGGTAGTTGGCTGCGCAGCACATGTGCTTTATATGACTGACGATCGACATTTCCGAGTCGAATACAACGCCGATGTTTCTGGCAGTAGGACTTGGCGTTATGTCGCAGTCGCCAATTTTGATCAGGGTGATGTTGTGTTTCGCTTGATTGTTTCGTGATGCTAACACAAGTGCGACCGTTTTGTTATCATTCCCCTTTAGTCGATTATCGACCATACACACACGGACGTCGTTGATCCAGTGCTCAATTCGGCGTAGAGACAGCATTCTGTTGGTTTCGGTTATCTAAAACTTGATGTATAGCTGGGTATCGTCCGCGTAGATATGGAAGCCCAGGTTGTGTGTTCTGATGATATCACCGATAGGTGCTGTGTACGCAGAGAACAACAGAGGCCCCAGCACCGATCTTTGAGGGACGCCACAAGCGACGCTGGTTTTGCTGGAAGCGCCACCTGGTATATTTACTGACTGCGATCGGTCGGTGAGATATGATCGCATCCATGCCAGCACGGAACTATATATATATATATAATATGTATGTATATATATATATATATATATATATACACGTGTATATATATATGTATATATATATATATATATATATATATATACCATTCATATCTACCAAAGGAATGAGAGGCTAGCGAAAGAGAATCGGACAAAGGATATACTGTACGGATAACATCCAAGAATAAACATATCTCGATTTCCTCTAAAAGACGCTGTACATTAGCGATAATAATAATAATAATAATAATTTACTGCATTTCTCTGCGCCATAAATCTGGCAGTTATTACCATTCAGAGGCGCATTACAATCCTAAAAAAAACATGGCATGTAGCTATTAAGATTATTAAATAAAATAAAGATACATAAATAAATAAATAAAATAAATAAATAAATAAAAGCATTAAAATATGCATACATATACATATCAATAGTAAATAGATGAGGATAGTAATAATACTAATACTAATTAAGACAACAAATTAAGAGAGAATAATAATAATAGTTAAAGTAGATATTAAAAAGTCCGGAGTTCGCCACTGTCCACACATATAATTTAAAGAGAAAAAGCACGTTTAAAAAGAAGTGTCTTTAGTTGCTCTGCGATCTGCTGTCACGGTTCTCTGTCGTCTGAATATTGTTTCTCTATGTTGTCTCTCTGCGTTTTCTACGTGTTGTTTCGCTGATGAACTGTAGTTTGAAATGATGTTTCGAGATCGACATCGGCGATGAACACCACTCGCCGATACTTACGCGACGATCTTTATGTTGTTTTGAAACGAACTAGACACAAATGTTTGTTCCACTGCACGGAAAATGAACATTTCAGTTACAACGTTACTGTCACTGTAGTGTGTGCAGGTCACGAAAAGAAGGGAAAAGAAATGGGTTAAGACGATGCGGTAGGATGTATCATCATTTTATGGTTCAGTACAGGAAATCTCCAGTAGCCTATTTGCCAATGTGAGGTCATTTCGAAATTAAACTGATGAACGTGTTGCCAATGTTCGATATAGACGTGAATAGACGTGGTTGGAGCTTCTGTTCCTGACGAAACTCTCAATTTGGATGGTTTTTAGTTCTATCTATGCAACCAGACCCTCACGTCGGGTAAGAACAAGAGGGGCGGAGTTGGTGTTTATGTGTGAATTCAAGATGGTGCAGACATATGACGGTGAGGGGAAAGACGAGTACACAGAATCTTGAGACATTGTGTCTGCATTGTCGGTAATTCTACCTACCATGTGAGATCAGCTGTGTTGCTCTGTGTTGCCCAGTGGCAATACCGATTCACCTGTTCGTGAAATATCATAGCTCGTGCACATTGTTGAAAGTAGTCAACCTGATGCAGCTGTTATTGTGACCGATAACTTCAACAAGTGCAGACTGAACAAAACACCGCCACGGCACAAACAGTATGTTGACTGTCCCACCAAATCGGTTAACACACTCGATATGAGCTACTGTAATGTCAACAAAACCAAGAATGCAGTAGGTTGGACTTGTCAGATCATAACACTATATTGTGCCTACCAACCTATAAACAATTTCTGAAATGGTCAAAGCCATCCAAATTACAGATAAAAGAGTGGTCAGAAGAGGTGCAGGTTGCTCTACAGGGTTGCTTTGCTTGCATGGACTGGCAAGTATTTGAAGAGGAACCTCAGTCTCTGGACGAACTGACTGAAAATTCTTCATCTGATGTCAAGTTTTGTCAGATATGCAGAGGTGGAGATAGTTACATCTTACAAGTATTTGGCCACAGTAGTAACCTTAGAACTGTCTTGGGCTTAACATATTATATCTACCATGAAAAAGGTCACAAAAGGCTATATTTTTTTAGGCAGCTGAAAACTTTTAAAATATACAAAAAAATCGTGATGCCTTTCTACATATCCAACATAAAAAGTATCCTAATCTTTGGCATCTTAGTCCGGTTTTCAGCACTCACAAAAAAAGGAGAAAGATGGCTTGGAGAAACCAGTTTTGTTTTATCTCTGGAACGATCATAGAAAAGATGTCACCATCACTGAATCAAATTCATCATGATAGAGCTATAAAAAAGTAAAAATCATCCTGAAAGATAAGTCTCATCATTTTAAATACCTCCTTCAGCCTCTACCATCAGGCAACAGATTGCGAACTTTAGTTACAAGGAGAGAGAGGTAGAGGAAATAATTCATTCCACTTGCTACCCTAATTTATAATGCAAAATAAACACGTGTGACTTTTCTTTATCTGTGATGCTGCCATTTTTTTGACATTTTCTATACATAGTTTGGATTTGGTCAAGATTGTTTTTATGTATAATCATTAATGAAACAAATGAAATAAATTCATCATGATAGAGCTCTAACAAAGTAAAAGTCATCCTGAAAGATAAATCTCATCCTCTTAACTACCTCCTTCAGCTTCAACCTTCAGGCAACGTGTCAAGCCTTTCTGGTTTGTGTTCAAGAGTGTTGAGAAATGCAATAGTTGTGTCTCCCACAATCGCAACTTGATCACGAAAACGGAAAGGAACTGTAAGAAACGAAAGAAACTGTAAGAAACTAGAACTGATTAGATGTTCTCATCCCTTGAGTTGAAAATTCAGTCGATTGAGATGCTCCGCGATATCGACAAGAAATTATGACCCGCAGATGCACATGGGAATCAGCGATATTAGGTAGGCCTTACCTCCGGAAATGTCTGCTACACAAAAAGGCTAACTTCATGTCTCGTGCACGCGATCCTGCATGACATCTCAACTCAGTCAGCGCACTTCGCAGTAGTACAGGAGAATTTGATATTGCCCATTAATCTCTGTCATGCAGAAGGCGCTTGAACAGCTGGAAGTTTAGGCCACGAGCACGAACGTAGTTCGCGGTCTTCACGACGGCGCTCAGTACCTTTGCCTTTTCATTGATTACTTTGCTACACAGGCTTTCTTAAGGGATAGATGATGCAGTGAGCCTGAAGAGATTCGCAGTGGCACCTGCATCGTGACGAACCTTTCTAATCAGCGAAACAACTCCTTTTGTTCTTCCTCCCGAGGAAGCTAGGTGCACCATGCAAATGTATATAATATGATACGCGGGTCGCATTGTGTGCAATCTCGCTTTTAGCCTGCTGGCCGCATGAAATAGCTTTGCGGGCCGCAGATAGCCTGCGGGCCGCAGATTGCCTACCCCTGGATTATAGAATGGACATTTATTCAAACGTTCTAGTGAGTAAATTCATTCTGATATTATACTGTAACTATATGAAAGGATATTGTAAGGTTTTGTTCATAGCTCAGACAGCAAGAAATAAACTTACTTTGGAGCAATTATTGAAACATATGCGACGTTTCGACCCGGGTACAGCGGATCTAGTTCACGCGCTGTGTAGCGTCACATGACATCAGTGCGTGAACAAGGTCCGCTGTAGACGGGTCGAAACGTCGCATATGTTTCAACAATAGCTCCAATGTAAGTTTATATTTTAACTGTTTTGTCACTCATTGATAGCACAAAAGTGGGCAAGGTATTTGCGTTCAAGTTTAGCCAAAAACTGATCGTCTAGCTTCATAAATACATTCTCCAAATTGGTAAGACCGATCAACGGGCGGGTTAACCCTGATCTCCCCAATAGTCCAAAAGCCAGCGGTCATTTATTTGCTTGAAATGACCAGGTGTCTGGTGGGTATTTCTGAATAGCCCTACACTTGGGCTGTTCAAAACACCGCACTTTAAGGTTCCCGAGCGGTGGACTGACGTGCTAGTGGATGATGAATGTCCTCAGGTATTAAAATGAAAGATGGGTGTAGGGGTAACTACTAGTCCATTTCATCAACACAAATCATCAAAACTATAGCAAATGTGATATCGTTGGAAAAGTATTTGAATATGCTTTCCAATTATTTTTATTTAATATTTCTACTTAATATGTTTTAGGCCATTTAATGTATTTTACTTATACTCTGCGATTGTCAGCACCAGCAGATGTGTTATCCGGACACACGGCGCTCTATAAATGCTTTTATACATGCATACAATTATGTCATAATTAATGTGTAATTATGGTGTAATTACGTCATTATGACGTCATATGTGTACTATGCTATACATTACTCTACATTTTAAGTCCGTAGTTCACGTAGATGAAACCCTCTAACCTACGAAATGTCCGCAACAATGTTTTTCAAGACACTCAGAACACACAAATGTGAAATGTAGTTATTTTTCATTTGGGAGTTAACGAAATCGTGTAGTTTGTACTGATTTATTACAACAAACTTGATTAGTGAAATAAGGAGATGGTGGTAGATACTAGTCCACTTCATCAAGACGTATCAGTCAAACTATAACAAATAAAGTACCATTGGAAATATATATTTGAATTACCGTTGCAAATATGACATAAATATTAGGTAATGTCAAGATTGTAATTTTAAGAACTTAACATAGGTTGGTCGCGTCGATGAAAGACTGCATTTAGGGTTACAATGTAAAGCTACGGTTGGTTGACTAGTGTTAGGGTTGCCCTGTAGGCCATTGATTGCTATCCAGTGGTTATGCAATACCGTGAAGGAACTGGAATGGTGGCCTAAGGTCAAGTTTTAAAGAACCGGGCAAATATCATTATAGAGGGTAAACAGGTAGGATTGTCGAATACAACGTGTAATATTTATAACATGATTGGCAGTTCTTTATGAATATTACGGTGATACGGACGTAAGTTTAAATGGGATAATATTACGGCGTATAGGGATGTAGCTATAATGAAGATTTTATACTTGTTGATTTAGAGTATCACCTATTGGATGGTGTTGAAATTGTTACCATGGCGTCAGCATCAGCAGGGATCACATGGCTGATGCTAGGTATAGGGTGGCGGTACTGCGGCTTGAAGGTAGAATAGAACAGACCAGTCCAGAATCCAACAGAGCAAAGAAATGTAATCTGGTCTCGTCGGTGGAGACAAACCATTACGGTGCGGTTAGCAAACATGAAGTCTTTGCCCAGTGATGACTTTGACATTGAATTTATCCATGCATATATAGAGTAGAAGAAATACCGGAGGTATGTGGAATATATATATTATGAGTGAATGTTAGATTAGAGGTATTGGTTTAAACATCTGGTTTTTTTACATTGTTATAATTGTGTTAAAGGGTGTGGTCAATAATAAATGACTATGGTCAGCGCAATGATACTGGTATCTCGAGATTTATGCTGGATGGCGAATCATCGCTCTGTTGTGTGAATGTTAGATAGTAACAAGAAGCGAACATAGGCTGTATTACGGTTTCACATATAATGGTTATTGGTGTATAGTTTGTTGGGAATTAGAATACGTAAGATGGTGGGGTTGTTTATTACTGATTGGATATTGGGTCCGGATATGTATATATCTATGGCGAACATTAGCTACATATGTTATCGCTTAACAAAACACATTTTATAATGTTTAACATTAAAAAACAACCTAGAACAGATGTGAATATAGTCTTGAATGGGACAAACATTGAGCAGGTATCATATACAAAATTCCGTGGAGTAACCATTGACGAAAACTGAACATGGCGAGAACACATAAATTGGTTGAATCAAAAAGCATAGCAGTTTTGTATCAAACTAGGCATGTTATTGATTGTCAAACATTACACACATTATATAATTCACTTATTGAACACCATATGTCTTATTGCTGTGAGATCTGGGGAAATACTTATCAATCTAGATTCAGAAAATTATCTATGTTACAGAAAAAAGCTATGCTGATTATTTATAACCTTAATTACCATGATCACACATCTGTCTTTTTTCATCTCTCAAACATGCTTAAATTTCATGATTTAGTTAAATACAAGACTACGATTACACTTTATAAAGCAAACAACCATTCTTTAAATGGTCGTGCTCAAGCATTATTTGAAACAACCGCAGCTACACACATGCATGATACCAGACAAAGCAAACTGTTCTATGTTAAAAATACACCACCCTCCGACTGCTGTCACTCACCGTCAAGGGTATAAAAACGTCGAACAATTTACTAAATAAATTGACTCAACTTCCAAGTTTAACACAATTTAAAAACACACTCAAATTGTCATTACTTTCTACATATTTGTGAATTGTTAATTGAAGATGATGTTTAGTTAAACCCACGTATTAGTAACACAAACACTATGGTAACACTTTTATATGAGTTATGAATATTATTCTTAATTAAGGTTTTTTTAGTTTGAGAAGGGCATGGCAACACATAAGTCTATGACTTCAGCTATGTCCTTTCAGCAGCAGCAGCAGCAGCAGCAGCAGCAGCACACCATACTGTGCTTGTATTCTGTTGTTGTTGTTGAATAAACTTAAGGATATTTTATTATTATAGTTATCATTTATTGTAGTGTCGGGGCGGGGTGAAGTCTGACAAAGCGCACTCGAGGGCAGTAGACGCCGAGTAACACCTCGTGTACCAACAGTGCGAGAGTAGACGGCTTACGCGACAATGAAGAATTCACACCCGAAGAGGGAATTCCCGACGAACCGAGCGAGAACTAATTCGCTCGACTACTGAGGGACAAGTTATCCTCAAGCTGACGGTGATGACGAAATGTGGTATCGTTCATTATAAACATTATGTTCTCGCATCTCTACATTGCTAGTGCCACGCAGATAGCCGAAGGGTGTTGAATTTTTGTGCCTATAGGTTTTTCATGTGACGTCACGGGGTCACGTGATATTTGTTGTGACGCCATTTTAGCTGTCAAGCGTCAGAAGCCATATCAGAGACATGTAGTGCTGTCGGTTGCAATAATCGGAGAGGTAATACTCCAAATGTGCCATTTTATCATTTTCCTACTGACAAAGAACGTAGAGAAAAGTGGACCGCAGCAGTGAAACGCAACAATTGGCAGCCAACACCATACTCGCGTGTTTGTGGACATCATTTTGTAGCAGGTTTGTGAAGCCCGCGCACCGACACTGACAGTCACAGTGTCACCGATACTGTGATAATGATAGCTGCTACTGCTAGCTATTATCGAGTTAAATCGTGATGGCATTAGTTGTCGCAATTACCGTAGTGTCATTCTGGTACTATTTAATTGTATGTAATACGTAATGTTTATTAGAGGTAACCTATTTTTAGCAACGACCACGTTAAGTAAACATTTGGCCTGTCGGTGTCAGCCCTTGTCGTTGAGGCTGACCCGTTAGTGTAGTCGTTGACGTCACTGTGACACTGACACTCAGCATAAGCATAGCCATACAAATCGTTTATGATGCCTGTCAGGCAGTCATATTATTTATATTGTCATATAGTCGTGCACATTTGATCAAATTAATAGTTGATTCTCTAATGTTTTTAATGAAAATTACATCATTCGTTCACAGGTTTTATGATTATTTGTGGCCATATTTTTTTCAGGAAAGAAGAGCAACAACCCTCTATCGCCAGATTTTGTCCCAAGCATCTCCCGTCATGTTCCGTCGCCTACAAAAAGGGCGAAAATTGCTGCACTGGATAAGTTTGAACGACGACAACACTCGAAACGGCAAAAAGCCCACAACCAAAATGTGGCAATAGCTGCAAGTGCTCTACTGGAGCTTGGTGAACTCGGCAAGGAGTCTGTCACGAATGACACGGAGCAAACAGTTGCTGATGTGCTTGAATCTCCTCCTGAGTGCCACTCAAACCGAACTAACGACTAATGACATTACTGCAATACAGAATGAGTGCGACAGCTTGAGAGCACACAATGAGTGCCTCCGTAAAAAAAATTCTGTATGCTCCATAGATGAGATGTCATTTGTAGACAATGATGATAAAGACTTAAATTTAGAAAGGCTGGGGTGGACGAACAAGTGACAAGTTTGTCACAGAAAACTCTGGATTTTTGCAGAACTTGACACCGGGAGACTTATGCGCACCATATAGTTTGACGACAAACATCAGAGCTGGCATAAGAGGCATCACAGCCTAGAAGCCAGAAGAGGACCTGTAAGAACCTGTTAATATTAGCAGATAGAGGATTTGACATCAGTGATTCTGTCGGATTACATGCAGCAAACTTGCAAATTCCGGCATTCACCATAGGCAAAAAGCAATTGAGCCCGTTGGATGTAGAAGCTACTAGAGGTCTCGCAGCTGTTCGCATTCATGTAGAACGTGTGATAGGCATGGCGAGACAGAAGTACACAATGTTGGGCGATACCATTCCAATAACTTTATTGCAATCAGACAACAGTGGGATGACAACGTTGGACAAAATGGTTCATGTTTATTGTGCTTTAACCAATTTAGCAGAACCTATTGTCCCACTTGATTGAATGGACATTTGATTGAATTTGATTATATAGCTTATGGCACCAAATGTCCAATATGCAAAAACAACTACATGGATGTATAAGAAAGTGATTTTACAGTTCGGCTGGATACCGGATAGTGCTAGGAACTTTTTCTAGTCGGAAAGCCTATATCGTACAACGTTGTGATAATGTGTGGCATTGGCAAATTACTACAATAATAATTTTTACATGCATGTATACTGATATAAGAATAAAATGGAGCACATGTTCATTGTTATATTCTTGTTGAGTTAGCCTATGTACATTTAGCTTTCCTCAGCGCTTTCATTCCCTTTCTACAGTCTGGACAGAACCATTTGCTCTTTGGGATTCTTTTTAGACCGATATATTGCTGATGGAATTGCTTGATACCACAGTTCTTAGACTGGCAGACTAACATGTACTTGATCCACTGGCAAGGTGTCGACGTACATGTTTGACTCTTGTGACATTCGCACGCAGGTCTCCAGAGCAAACATCGTTGCTGCGGCATGGCTGCAAGTCTCCCCTAAACCGGCCATACATGTGCAGTGACAACACACAACTTGTCCATCGGTGCACACAATCACCCAGACTTTGAGCGGAGGCTCGTTCAGACGTTGCGAGTGTTTCACTTTTGACATCACAAGCACTCTATCTTTGCCTGAAATATTCCACACGATGCAGCTTTGCACCCATCCAGCAATAAAATACCGATATGCGTCAAGACTTGTATGCTTTTAGCGACTCGCTGTGGTAAGGCGAAGGACTGTTTACTAGGTAGTTGTATATGTCCGGGTATTGCAAGTTCGGTAGTTGGCTTGCGGAACACTTCTCCAATGGTGTAAACAAAATTTCCGGCAAACTATATGGGTCCGTGACACCAGCAAGCAATAATTTTTCTATATACCTGTGTTTGCATGCAACATCTAAACTCTGCACCATTGCAGACAACTTAATTTTTGAGTTCGCAGTATCGTCAGACGTCGTGAAGCTTGACAGCTAAAATGGCGGAAAAACAAACGTCACGTGATAATTAACACGTGACTGAAAAACCTCTATATCGCGATTATGCTATAGAACCTTTTGGTGAAATAGTATAGGATTGAAGAACTGGTCAATCCTTGTGTACCTATGAAATGTTATGATAGAGATGTGTGTACTTTAATTGTGTATAACTACTTCCCTTCTGATATATCTCAGAACCCGGATATTTATTAGCAAGGCCGTTTCACATGGCTGTTCTTGACAGGTAATGATGATGTAATTACGTTATAATGACGTCATATTTGAACTATTATATATAAATCAGTTAACATTTTAATCCGTTGTTCAGATAGATGAAACCCCGCGCTTAGGGAATTTACGCAACTATGTTTTTCAAGTCGATTGCAACATATAAATGTGAAATCCAGTTATTTTCCACCTGGGAGTGAAAGCAATCGTGTGGTTTTAGTGATTTATTACAACAAGCGTGATTAGTGAAATAAGGGAGTGGGGTAGATATCAGTCCACTTCATCAATACAGATCAGCCGAACAGTAGCATATGAAATATCGTTGGAAAGATGTTTGAATATTCTTTCCAACGGTGTTATAATTAATATACACACGTCACACCTAAAATAGTCTGTGCAAATCACTCCACATTTTACTGCGTATGCCAGATTGGTCCATTTTAAAACATTAATCTGCCAACCTACGGCATGTGATTTGAATACGCCTCCCAAATATTATACTTTTAACATGTAATTATGCAGCAATTGTGACAACCTACCATATCTATGCTATGGGAATTACTCACTCTACATTTCAGTCAATAGACCAGACAGGGGAAACTCTCCCACATAGGAATTCCCACCACCTCTTTTCTCAAAATGGTTACTGCATACAATTATGAACTCCAAATGCCACACGAGGGATGTGCTTTCGTGTAATGTTTCTTGGTGGCTGTTACAAGATATTTTAGTCCGTCGGAATTTTATTGGCAGTACAGTTGACTATTATTTGATCAATTCCTTCACCGGGCCTGACAGCGATGTTACATGGAGTGGTACATATCCAAATGGTAATCAAATGTGGTTTGGTGTACTCAGTTTGTAGATAATTTATAACGGTGCCATACATAGTATATAAATTGTATTAATTACTAAATGTTGCACATGTTACTTAAGCCAGTCTATATGCAAATCGCTATATAATAATAATAATTTCGTTTCTTAATATAGCGCTTTTTAAGTAAGTAAATACCAATCAAAGCGCTTCACATATTAAAATGGCGGTTTGACTAAATGCTAAAGTATAAATAATTAAATAAATAAGCTAAGATGAAAAATAAATAAATAAAAATAAATAAATTAGGGTGTAAAAATACAACTTGAAACAATAACATTAAAAACAAATCAATACTATAAAATAGAAACCAGTGTAAATTAGATGTGTCAGCCAGTGCCTGCATCAAGGCATGTAGTGCTATAGCTGGGGTGGGGTTTCTTTACATCTGAGGCCATCTGGTTTTGGGGAGGTAGTAGCCCGATACAGAGGGCCTTTGTTCAAAAGGCTACTCTAAGTTCAGTGGCACCTTGCCAAGATTCTAGAACTCGTATAGCTGGGTAAAAATGATAGTTCGGTTACTGTATAAGCCGCCGCCGTCTGAACCTATCGTTCTGACATTCAGAGTATATCGGGCCGACCGCTCGACCAAAAACGCTACAAGTTTATTACCAAATCGTATTTCATATGTATAGGCAAACGGGAAAAGTACTACTCTTCAAAACTTGTAATTGTCACTGTTGTATTGTTTTTATCTACATATTTTCTTAACACCAGGTGGTATATACGTTCAGAATTTTTCCAAAATGCTGGAATATGTTTCTAGAAAATCATGGAACCTAATGAGTTAAGACAAATCGGTAGAAATGAAAAAGTAACCATGTATGACATAATCAGTTTAGAAATGTATTTAGTAAAGAACATAGAACCAATCCAAAACATAATGTTCATAACAGTGTAACATCTTAAAACCACAAATTGGTCATAAAGACACTGTAGAATACACGAAAGTACGTCAAACTTAGGGAAAAAATAAATCCGTATATATATATATTATATATACGGATTTATATATATATATATATATATATATATATATGTATATATATATATATATATATATATATGGTCGATTCTCGCGAAAGGTCGCACATGGTTGAATAAGTAACTTCAATGTTTCCAACTTTTGTCTCAAGAAAATAGACATATCAGACATTAGAAAAACCAAAGTGGAACACCTTGATAGCTATGCCTGTGTCCATAGTAGCATGTCAGATTTGGATGGCATAGTGAAATGTATCCATACAAATGAACGCAGGTTTGCTTGAGATAACACCGACGTGTCGTGTAACTTATTCTATATCGTATATTGTTTTGGTTGGTAAATATGACCGATACGTTAAAGCACGAGAGGCATTCAAAGTTTTTGGCCTAACTTGCTGTGTTTGTTGTATTTGTCACACTTACAAAGTTGTTACATTTTATTTTTTCACATTTCATTTATACACGATAGCACATCAATAAGTGCACTTTAAAAGAAGTAGTCGTCATTAACTAAATACTCAGCTCATGTTTTAGTGGAGATGTTGTATATCACAGTGACACATTGCTACAATTTACTAATGACTGACTGTGTGTGTTAGCTCACTAGATAGACGTATGTTGTATGGATACTCAACATCTGCTTTGGTTGAATCAACGTCATAGTTAAGAACAGGGCCTGGTTAACTAACAAAACTTTCTAGGAACATTTGGTATAGATAATTTATAGTTAATTACAATTTTTTGTATAATAACCATCATATATCGTTTTAAAACAACTATTTATTTTGCTTGTCAGTTGACAGTTACAAAGAAAGTACATGTTACTGCCCAATGTTACGTCATTGTTAAAGCAAACACATTTAATGTAAACCATACATAAATCTATGACTTGGCACACCAAATATCGTCATATGTACCGAAACAAAAAACGTAAACAAGTTGTGAAAATGCCTAAATACTTCTGAGAACAGTGAATGTTGTATGGATACTGTAACAGAAATCGTGTATTATGTTGGTGTACCGGGTTCGGCCGGGGACGTGTGGGATTGGGGGGTGAAGAGGAGTGACGTAGTTGTTGTTATATTGTGAGCGAATCGGCAGGAAAGTATTCTAGACTGTGGTTCCGAGAATACCTCATTTGATTGTTGTTCATTCTAGTATGACCTTCGCGTAGTTGGTGCATGTTGTAGCGTCCGCTGTAGTTTGAATTTGAAGCAGCTGGGTACTGCTGTTGCGAAATAAAGAAGTTGCATTCGCCTCGGCAGTGTTTCCTTTACCGCACCGGACGACACCTAACCACCCAAATCGACGAACCAATACCGCTCGGGGTCCGGCAACATTTGGTGTCAGGAAACGGGATTTTGGTGTGGAACTGAAAATGCCGAGACGTGCCACTTCCCGTAAGTCGCGGCAGGAAGAGCCAGCAACCCCGCCAGAACCGGCAGTAATAAACATGCAGGCGTTCGCTGACATGTTACAGCAGCAGCAACAACAACAGCAGCATGAGAGACAAGAAGAATTACAGCAGCTGCAGCAGCAGCTACAGCAGCAACAACTGGAGGCTGTCCAAGCGTTAGATGCGACAGTCGCGGCCAAAATCGACCAGTTTGAGCAGAAGCTGGAAGAGAAGACCACACAACTTGCCGAGCAGACCTCGCAACTGGATAGTCGGCTCCGACATTTGGAGGTGGGAGAGCTACCACGCCCAGTTCGAGATGGTCGCAGAGCTCAATGGATGGCAGGACTCGGAGAAAGCTGCCTTTTTAGCCACCAGCTTGGAAGGACCAGCAGCCAATGTGCTAGGTGGCATGGACAGCACGAAGCGCCGCAGCTACTGTGTCCTCGTAACCGCACTCGAGATGAGGTTTGGAGCGACCGGGCAGCGGGAGTTGAGTCGGGTGCAGCTCCGTAGTCGCCGGAGGCGCAAAGGCGAGTCTTTGCCTGAACTGGCAGAAGACATAGAGCGTCTGTCTCGTCTTGTTTATCGGGATGTACCATCGAGCCTGCAATACGAGCACGCCAAAGAACAGTTTGTCGATGCTTTAACTGACGATGTTTTACGCATCCGCTTGATGCAGGCAAGACCAGCCAGCCTGCATGAAGCTCTGCGCCTCGCTATGGAGCTGGAGTCGTACAACATGGCAGTGCGACAAACCCCAAGCGTACGAGCCGTGGCAGTGGCAGAAGATTCTGCATCAAACAAGAAGTCGGAGTACGGACAATTTACAGAGACGCTACTAGCAGTGGCGGAGGGAGTCCAGAAGTTACTTCTGGATAAGCGGGCAGCGCCACCCAGGGACGATCTGCCAGACCCACGCAGATGCTGGAATTGCGGCAACGTAGGCCATTTTAGGCGAACCTGTCGACAGTCGCCGAGACAGACAGAGTGGGCATCGCCGTCATCGCGACATCTGGGAAATACGCAACTGCAGACTGCTACAGGAGAGGTGACACCCATTTATGGCCGTGGAGAAGTGACGGTGGAGATTGGCGACTTCACGAATTGCCAGCAAGTGTTCGTGGCTGACATCGTAGACGATTGTATTCTGGGCCTTGACTTCATGAATGCTTTCAACTGTCGAGTAGACATTCCAAACCGTATTCTAGAACTGCAAAACATGCAAGTACCCCTTCTACGGAGTGCAACCTGCTACGCGCCCCTCTGTCATCGGATAACCTTAAACTGCGATGTCGAACTCAAGTCGAGGACCCAGGTGATTGCGCCGGCTGTGATAGCGGAACACGCGTGCGATGGTCTGGGTGTAGTTGAACCAGTTCAGGACGCTTCTGGCGGCTTTGTGTTAGGAAGGACACTGGTTGACTGCTCGAATGATATCGTTCCAGTCCGACTTGCAAACACCACCAAGAACCCTATACATCTAAAGAAGGGTACAGTGGTCGGGAGCTGTCACGCAGTTTGCTATGTCAAGAAGGGAGAGACCGTCACACCCAGCGGATGGGGGAACCTCCTACCTCCTCATCTGGAGGAGTTGTACAACAACAGCGACAAGGATTTGGACTTGGAGCAACGACGCACGTTCATGGAACTGCTGATCGAATTCCAAGATGTGTTCTCCTCCTCGCCGAACGACATCGGCCGCACTAACGTCACGAAGCACACGATACACACGGGGGATGCTCGACCGATACGCCAGCCTCCACGCCGATTACCGCTGGCGAAACAACAAGACGCGCAGGTTGAGGTTGACCACATGCTGAAGCAAGGGGTAATTGAGCCTTCAGCTAGCGCGTGGTCTTCACACATCGTCATGGTTAAGAAGAAAGACGGTTCAACTCGTTTTTGTGTTGACTATCGCCTGCTGAATGATTTGACTCGGAAAGACTCTTACCCATTGCCACGCATTGACTCTACTCTTGAGGCTCTCTCCGGTTCTTCATGGTTCTGCACACTGGACCTGAAAAGTGGCTACTGGCAGGTGGAGGTGGACGAAGAGGACAAGGAGAAGACTGCGTTCTCCACTGGTACCGGACTCTGGCAGTTTCGGGTCATGCCGTTTGGCCTCTGTAACGCACCAGCGACCTTCGAGAGGCTCATGGAACTGGTGCTTCGTGGTTTGCCCTGGACGACTTGCCTAGTGTACTTGGACGACATCCTGGTGCACGGCAGATCATTTGATGACAACGTGCGCTGCCTACGAGAGGTGCTGGGTCGATTTCGTTGTGCTGGACTTAAACTCAGCCCGAAGAAATGTAACCTGTTTCGTCGGGAGGTCGCATATCTCGGGCATGTCATCAGCGCCGACGGTGTGGCTACGGACCCGACAAAGACCGCTGCCATAGATGAGTGGCCTGTCCCAACTACAACAAAGGATGTTCGCCGCTTCATTGGCCTTTGTACTTACTACAGGAGATTTGTGCCAGATTTCGCTGAAATCGCAAAGCCACTGCATCGACTAACATAGAAAGGAAAGGCATTTGATTGGACAGCTGAGTGTACTGCCGCCTTTCAACGTTTGAAGAAAGTACTGACTGCGGCCCCAGTGTTGGCGTTTCCTGAGAGTGATGGTGACTTCATAGTGGATACTGACGCCAGTGATGTAGAGATCGGCTGTGGTTCCGAGAATACCTCATTTGATTGTTGTTCATTCTAGTATGACCTTCGCGTAGTTGGTGCATGTTGTAGCGTCCGCTGTAGTTTGAATTTGAAGCAGCTGGGTACTGCTGTTGCGAAATAAAGAAGTTGCATTCGCCTCGGCAGTGTTTCCTTTGCCGCACCGGACGACACCTAACCACCCAAATCGACGAACCCATACCGCTCGGGGTCCGGCAACAATACTATGGTTTTGTATGGATACTGTAAACCCACACATTGGATACTCGACGTCCTACTGCATCAATAACTAGCTTAACCCATAACGAACTCAACGTAAATATATCTATGCTTCATAGTGAGCATACAAATCAGTATTATTCTTTATGCTTATGCCAAACTTGAATTATTCAAGGTCACACATATCTCACAGCAGCAACTCCTTATCAAACAAGTATGTGTGCGTAATAAACAAATAGCACCACTAATTTAACGTAATCCAATTGAAAACATTGTGCAAGCAGCTGTATTAATGGTCTAGTCCAGTAAGTGGCGTTTGTTGTATGGATATACATTGTTGTATGGATACTATGTCACCCTGCTGAAGCTAGTGTATGGGCTATTCTCACCAACAACCTTGCCTAGAGCACATAGAACATGATCAACATATTACTAGGCATATCAGTACATATAACTGAAGTTAAAACCAACAATTACACAGTAATTAATAAATAACACAAACTAGCAAGTAATGGAAGATTACACTTTGGAATTAGCAATTGCAGTTGTACAGTTCATCAATTATATGATGTCACCAAAACATGAATACCTAAGAAACAATCGACATCATCGATGAAGCACTAAACGTTCAAATACACGTTCAACCTTTGCCCGATCAGATGGGGAAATGTCCATAAATGTCTTGTTGACATACACTTTATAGAGGATGTCCTCCTTGCCAATGTACATCTCATCGGTCTTCCCCCAGCGCCACTTGCCACGTGTTGGAGTAAGACTGTTGATGAAGAATTCGTCATCCTCTTTCTTAATGACCTTGGACACGTATTGCAGTACGCAATGGCTATGTAGTCTCCGGGTGATGGCATAATGAGGGGGACTTCGTCATCCTCATTCTGAGTCATTGATAGTGACTCAGCGGGTGTGTCGTCATTGTTTGCTGCTGTTGACTGATGACTAGTTGCAGTGACGGACACCTTTGTCTGTATCCATCCTGGACACGTAGCGGAGAACTGGTCATCTTTAAAACAGCAATCCTTGAAGCAGGATGTCTCCCTCATCCATAACTGACGACCAATAACGACCATCGCGTGTGCCGACATAAGCCCATCTACTGGTGTTATTTTCCATGAGGCGATGATGTCACGACACTCTGTGACATGCGCTGACGTCACACGAATGAATTCCATTTTGCATTCAGCCATCCGAAAGTAATTACAGAAGGAATCTGCTTCCGAAATTACAGTACCCTTCTTCATTGCGTTTTCTGCCATCTTTTTACCGCACCGCCGACGCCATCACAGGGTCCTTTTTCGTGGCCCGCTTCCAGCAACTGATCTCGCGTCTCTGGGGTCTGTTTAAGCTTACGTTTGAGGCTGCGCACAATACTTGGTACAGCAACGACCAGTCGTTGGCTTGGATTGACTTGTTGTCTTCGACGCTTGGTACTGAGGGCAATGTTTGGTGCAGGGAGGTTGGCCAGGCGGTGTGACACTCTCTGTGTTTGTTGTATATTTGACTCCAGCTTCTCCTGTCTAAGCCTGCCTCGACGTTTGTGGGTCGTTATTGCCTTAAGAAAGCGTTGGTGCGCGATTGCCTCCTTCGACACCTCAGAGACTGTCTTTCTGTATTTCTGTGAAAAAAGGAAAAACCCCTAAATTATCTAGTAGATAACTAACCATAGGACTACATTACACATTTATAATTACACTGAAATGGCTGAAATAAATGCAAAACATACACTGATTAAAATCATCTGTAGAATATACACATATGAATAATTATCATAATTAATGTGATGTTGATTTTGTCACCACTTCTGATTACATATTTATAAAACAAAATTACACGCACAGCTGTTCGACCCGTCTCCTTCTTTCCATATTCCGGGTTCACCTGATGCTTCTTTTCCTGCTACCGTTTGATGCAGCCCGCGCCCTTCTTCCTCTGCTCAGCAGTGGGTACTCGTTTCGGTGGCATTCTTTAAGTGTGTGGTGAAAATAAGCAATATGTATCAGAAAGACTACCCTTGCAATATACTACATACAAATAGCTAGCGTACACTCAAAGCATAGACATTGGGAAATATGTATTTTCTTCTTCATCTAAACACACTGTTTCTTATTAATTTTGCACCAATACAGAAACAATTGTGGGAAATGCTTAACAATATGAACTATGACAGCGGAGCAACTAAGCTGACCAACCTGACTTCAATCCGACCACATATACAGGCACAAAGACAATTTCAAAAAATCAGCTTGTATCCATACAACAAGATGTGATATCGAGTATCCATACAAAAAGAGTCAATCCGCATTACCTATAAGTAATACCTGTCAAAATTACAAATTCATCTATGCATAAAAGTTGTCAGAAATTTATAAAAACTTACTTCGTACTGGTCGATTTCGTTCGATTCGCAGAGCGTCTCTAACCACTGTACCAATGTAGTACAAGTCAACAACACCACAAGGCATCACTATTCCTCATTCCCATTTTAATACCGTGCATGTTGTATAGATAATATTCGTATGGATATGGGAACACTTTCGAGTGGTTGTACATCGACCGAACCACACAATACCATGAAAAACAATACATGTCCATCTACCTTATACATTATACTATATGTCTACTGAATATGTTCCTCTAATCTACGTAACTGTTGACAGTGTTGACATTTTAAAAGTAGTCGTATGGATACGCATTTTTTTAGCACTTTATAAAAAAATATGATATGTTACCCATTCGCGGAGTTATCGTCCCAACAATACTGTTTTCCATTGTCAATGGTCTTTCATAAGATCAAGTGGAATGTGTCAAGAGTAATCAAGTCTACTTATATATATATATATATATATATGTATTGTATGTAATCCTAGCTTACAAATTGCAAGCTGTATGGATATTGTATATTTTTACCTTTCAAAAAACAATTACGTACACACTGCTTCTGAGCCTTGCCAAACAACGTTTACGGTCGTCGTAGCTAAAATATCATACTTCATAATCAGTTTTAAGAAGATATGTCAGTCTGTTATTAAACATACTACTCATGTTTTTAAAAATAATTTTAAAAAGCCGACCTTTCGTGAGAATCGACCATATATATATACGTTCTGAAACCAGATGTGCGTGAATCGACATGAGCTCTGCTTCTTCATGAAGCAAGGCTATGAGCAAGTATAAGTTCAGCTGGCCCTTTTTCGCTGATGCTAGCCTTCGATGTCGTTATTGGTTCTTATCGCCCTTCCAAACACCGACTACCCGTTTGGTGGCCACACCACGTTGTCGACCCATGTTGTCTGCACGTACGCAAACAACTGCGCGAGCATGGCATTTGTTGTTCTGGTACGCAGCCCGTCGAATGCGCCTGTTGTTGCATCCTCTGGCAAAAGTTGCAGGGCGAGCAGATGCCGGCAGACACCTCTCGTTCCGTTATCCCCTTATTTCACTAATCACGCTTGTTGTTATAAATCAGTAAAAACTACGCGATCGCTTCCACTCCCAGGGGGAAACCAACTGGATTTCACATCTTTATGTTGTGGAAGTCTTGAAAAAAGTTGTTGGGGACATTCCCTAGGTTTCACCTACGTGAACTACGGACTACCATGAAGAGTTAATGTATAGCATAGTACACATATGA
The DNA here is from genome assembly GCA_020002185.1 of Paraescarpia echinospica. Lineage (NCBI taxonomy): Eukaryota > Metazoa > Annelida > Polychaeta > Sabellida > Siboglinidae > Paraescarpia > Paraescarpia echinospica. The sequence continues at coordinate 35,088,470 of CM034540.1, read as the reverse complement.
CGTCATCATGACATAATTCCACCACAATTACACATTAATTATGACATCGTTGGAAAGGGTGTTGAAATACCTTTCCAGTGATACAACATTTGCAATCGTGTGCAAGATTTGAGTTGAAATGGACTACTATTTACCCCTACCCACATCTTTTATTATACACACCTAAGGGCATTCGGCATCCCCTAGCACTATAGTCCACAGCTCAGGAACCTTAAGACGCAATGTTTTGATCAGCCAAAGTGTAGGGATATTCAGAAATACCTACCAGACAACTGGTCATTTCAAACAAATAAATGACCGTTAGCTCTTGGACTACAAGTAATTAGCAATTTTGCTAAACCAAAAAAACATCTAATATAAAGATGTACACCAGTTAATGAACACAATTACTTAAACATCTTGCACGTAAGTGTGTATTAAAAGTAATAACAAATAACTAATTTTGCACATAGCAATTCTATAATAATAGACACATGCCAATATAAATACAAAAAACACGACCTGAAAATATAAAATAACTGCAAGTTATTAAGATTGGTGAACTAATACTAGTGTCTAGTATGCACATCAGGTAATTAATGTGCATGACGACATATGTCATGATGTCAATGATCAGATGCACCGCCGCACGTGATCGAAGTGTGACTCTTTCCTCTAACATCCATGCACCATTGCCTTGATCAAACATAACATATATGGTCGATCAGCCATATCATCGATGAGTGTTTGTGATTCCACCAAAGGTATCAAAACAGTTTGCAACTGATGAAATATGTCATTCGGTGTCGCAAGCATCAGACCTGAAATTGTTCATCGTTCCTGACGTTGTCTGTCATTCCTGAAGTCATTGTAGCGTTCAAGGTCATACAACGTGACATCGTTTTCCTGAAAACGGCATCAAACTTGTATTCTGAATATATCCGTGTACAAGCTGCAACATGACCTTTTAAAATGCAGTTTCATGTTATGAATGTTATTTGCAGGACAAAATATAACATTTCCAACTTGGTACTGAAATAAACTGCTTTAGAGTTACTGCATCGAGGCATTAGAATTTAAAAGTTTTTAAAATGTTGATTTGTTTATTTATATCAATGTCTTATTAACATTAATATTTTTTATTTTAATGAATATAATAACTTGTTTTATAAACCCTAACAAACATACGTATTCTATTGGATCGATAGACGCAGTTAAATCCAATGAACTACTCACACACTGATATACCACTGTAGGCCCCTACTATTTATTACGCAATTACTGGCATGCCTAAACGTCGCCAGCATTAATGTTTAGTACATTGACAATGCATTTAAACAGCAAGGTTTATGTGATTGAAATGTCGGCTGTGCTATCGCGCAATATGACGCACACTCGGAGAGCATTCTGGTTGTGAATACCCCGACAAAAACATAATTTACTAAAGAAAATGTCAGTATTGGTTCGATGCAAACAAGTAACAAGTAGGCCTAAGTGGTTTTGACAAAACATTTCCAACTTGTTGGTAGGCTAATGACGGTGTCATGGCAAGACTAGTTTATTTTCTACAATCACAACAAACTTTATAATTGACCTATCCATCGCATCACCTGTTGCTCAGCAAAAGATCCGTTAAGTCATCAAAAGTGGATGCCGAATACTTGCGGCGTTCGGACATTCCGTTGTGTATTTTGTTGAAATCCTGGTCCAAAACATTTTTCTTGATGACAAAAACATAAGGCAAAGTTTTTAAGACGACAACTGTATGCTGGAATGTTTGATTTTGCAGATGTCATGCCGCCGCCAAATTAGTAATATAATTCACATATGTGACCATAATTAACATTCTAGGCAACAGCGTGGGCATGCATCGGAGCGGAGGTCTTGCATATAATTTTGATTGTGACGTTGCTGATCCATTAATCATTAGACACCTTTAGCTAACCCAATTAAGCGCAACGATTGAAAACAACTACACAGTGTGACAGATCAACCTCTTAGGAACACACACACACACGCACGCACGCACACACACATATACACGTGAACAGAAAGTTGAGTTTGAAATACCAGTCAGCACATTTGACGAGTTGTTAAAAGACCTACGAGTCCATAACTACGGTAATGCAGCCAGGCGTTGTCACGATCCTGTCGCGGTGAAATAAAATGTGTTTTTTTAACTCTTTTGACTTTGGTTTAGGTGTGTGTACTTTCATTGTGAGTTCTGGATGTTCTAAATTCCATATACGGCTGTGCACATCAATTCCCAACTTTAACGGACTTACATTTATTTTTATACCCTGCTGATGCTCAGTGGCAGAACCATGAACTCGCTTGCTATACAAATTAAACAAGAGTGGATGTAGTTGGTAAAGGTCATTTAATAATTGTACCAACAGGAATTATATTACATACACCAATCGATGAGATAAAGCAGAACAAATCATACTCTCATCGAGGTGCTACACAAACAATTATTAAATGACAATCAGATTAGCAAAGGTGGGGCGGTCATTTCCCCACATGGCCAGAATAATCTGGTGAGTAATAAAATGCAAATATTTATAAACAAATATGGGCCAGTCGAGGTCTTAAGCATTGACTCATTTACTTAGCCTATACAATCTAAAAATTGGAACACATGATAAAGTACTATATTGAAACCATGGTAGGTAATACATCAAAGCCTACTTAAAAGATGCCTCCCCAACAGTTCGACGATTAAAACGACTACTCATCAATCCTACTTTATTTACCGCCCTAAAAACCCTGCGTACACTTGCTACTATATCATCAGTAAGGAGAGAAAAACCCTTCAGGCAAAACCTCGTGTACAATATATATGAGCAGGGAAAAGCGTCACAGAACAATTACCGGTACACGGACCGTATCAAAAAATAACATTGAAAACATAATAAAACATCGTGATCACATGTTATACAACATTAGCACATTGGTGGTAGAGAGGGGAGGAAGGTGGGATGAATTAAATCTTCCTTTGTGTTGAAAAACAAAGACGTGTTACGCAGTCGAATTCCAACTCATAGGGAACGGCCCCAGCTCGTTTTAGTCCGGGTAAATCCTTACGTAATCCGGACCGTTGGCAGACTCTCATTGAACAAAGCATTTATAGGAATCTCACGTTGTATAAATACTATTTTAACGTATGTAAAAATAATCATTTATACCCTGCTGATGCTCAATGGCAGAACCCTGATCTCATTTGCTATACAAATTAAACAAGATTGGACGTAGTTGGTAAAGGTCATTTAATAATTGTACCAACAGGAATTATATTACATACACCAATCGATGAGATAAAGCAGAACAAATCATACTCTCATCGAGGTACTACACAAACAATTATTAAATGACAATCAGATTAGCAAAGGTGGGGCGGTCATTTCCCTAGGGCACCGGCCTCCAGCAGTAGAGGCCCAACCCCCACCCCCACATGCAATCCATGTAATTCACTCGGCCATCCATGCAATCCATGTAATTCATTCGGCCATCCATACAATCCATGTAATTCACTCGGCCATCCATGCAATCCTTGTATTTCACTCGGCCATCCATACAATCCATGTAATTCACTCGGCCATCCATACAATCCATGTAATTCACTCAGCCATCCATGCAATCCTTGTAGTTCACTCGGCCATCCATGCAATCCTTGTATTTCACTCGGCCATCCATACAATCTATGTAATTCACTCGGCCATCCATACAATCCATGTAGTTCACTCGGCCATCCATGCAATCCATGTAATTCACTCGGCCATCCATGCAATCCATGTAGTTCACTCGGCCATCCATGCAATCCATGCAATTCACTCGGCCATCCATGCAATCCATGCAATGCACTCGGCCATCCATACAATCCATGTAGTTCACTCGGTCATCCATGCAACCCATGTAATTCACTCGGTCATCCATACAACCCATGTAATTCACTCGGCCGTCCATACAATCCGTGTAATTCACTCGGCCATCCTTGCAATCCTTGCAGTACACTCGGCCATCCATACAATTATTGTAATACACTCGGCCATTTATACAATTCTTGTAATACACCCGGCCATCCATATAATCCTTGTAGTACACTCGGCCATAAAGTTACACACTCGTTTCTTTTGCATTACTTAGGCACCGCGGCTATTCAATTTTCATTTTATATATTTTGTGAGTCAAGTAGCGTATTGAATCGCAGTTAGTGAACTTTACAGCCTACTCGCCTCGCAGTACTTCGTTCGAACAGTATTGACTGAAAATAGTGTGTGTGCGCGAGCGTCCGTGCGTGTGTACTTGTATGCGTGCGTGTGTGCGCGTGCGTGCACGTGCGTGCGTGCGGTGTGTCTGTGTGAATATATATATGTGCGTGCACGCGTGCGTGCGGTGTGTGTGTGAGTGTGCGGCCGAGCGGATTTGCATGCGTGCGCGTTTGTGTACAATAAATACAATGTGTGAATCAGAATTCAGAACTCAGAATCAATTGATTTGACCTATAAATACGATACATATACAATGAATAACGTAAGTAATAGATAAGGTCGGGAGACTCCCACTAAGACATACAATATCGCTAGTACAGGAGCCACCCCATAAATATAAACAAACAACAAAATTTACATGTCACAAATCAGAATAGCATATGCCTTGTTTTACAGTTGATAATTACTCAGTGTCTCAACATACACATAATACAAGGACTGATTATATGTACTCTTGTACAAATTGACGTATACATGGATACTTAGGTATACCTTTCTATACGTATTACGAATTACATATAAAACAATTATGAATACGACAACTGGATTCATAATTTAAAATAAAAAAGTTTTTTGTGTATGTTGAAAAACCATATAGACTGTGGGTGTAAATTGTATTAATGATACTACTTGGTATATTGTTAACTGTCTCTATTATGTTGTGTCTAATGCATTTTTTGGCAAATTCATGTTTGAATCTGGATATATACATATTATTTCTGTTACGTGTGCAATGCTGATGAATATCATAGATTGTTTGTTTGGAAAAACATTGAAGTAGTAGGGCAAAGATTGTTAATTAATTTATACTAAAATTTTAATTGTTGGATTCTATAAACGTCATCCATCTTTAGCAACTGAAGTCATTTAAAAATAGGACTTGTGTGAGCATTATATTTACTTAAGGATATTATTCGTATTGCTTTTTTCTGTAGTCTGAAAATGCAATGTGCCTCATGACCCCATAAAAGTAAGCTATAATTAATATGAGGGAGAATAAGAGCATTGTACATAATATATAATGTATTAGGTGATAAAAAGTGTTTATTTAGTATGCCTATTGTTTTATATATTTTATTTGCTATTTTGTTTGTATGACTCTGCCAGTTTAAATAGTTATTTATTGTGATGCCTAAAAAATTGAAATCATTTACACATTCAATGTGTGCCCCATTTATTTGTAACACAGGGTATTCTACTTTCTTTTGAGGCATATGAAAAATAATAAATTTAGTATTTTTGGCATTTAGTGTCAGTTTATTAGCTTTTAACTAATTGCTAATCTTTGTTAGTTCTTTGTTAATATTTTCACTTCTGAATCGTTAAATGTATTTAGTGTACTAGTAAGGGTGGTATTGTCAGCATATCTTATGAATTTGGAAAGGTCACTAGAAAGTGCTATATCATTTATATATATATATATATATATATATATATATATAATAAATAAGAGTGGCCCTAAAATTGAACCTTGAATCAATGTATTTGATTAACGTTTCATTACCAGATCAATTTAGGATGAGCCACTAATCCGTTGACTAGTCGGACGACTATTCCATTGTGTGTCCAAGTGTTCACAGCATTGATCGTTTCGATCTGGTGTCAGACTCGTACGTGATTCACTACCTCATCGTCGCCAATAAGTCCCGCTATGTCTGACATAAGAACTTAATTGAAACCTTGTAGTTGATAAGTTCGGCCAAGCACCAGAATATGTATCAATCGTTTCAAACAAAATACCAATAACATTATATGATAGTATAAATAGAAGATGAATGCAAATGATGTGTCAATGTTAGCTATAGCAATATTTATAAATAACATACACGTACGTACACACACGGGTTCCAGAGCGAATACACAAATTAAACAGATGACTGACAACAAGTAATACCACCAATAATCAACCGAATGGCGCTACATGTTCACAGACGCATTGTTTCCCTAAGCATTCGTAACATCCTCGCAAGCCAGGGCTGTTTGCCATGCAAGACTAGCCCTGGCTGATCCCCTACGCGAAGTGCGGAAGTTAGCTGAGTCAAACTAGTGATTGACTTCGCCAGTCGCGACTGCATCACTAGTGAGAACAGCGCAAATACCCGCCCCGATTTGAAGACAGATAAACAACTTTTGGGAATCCCAATATGCAATTACCTGTTCGCCCATTAACACGAGCAGCTGAGCGGTATTGTGTTTTCGAATAATTGCTTCTACTTCCTAAACATTGCATGTAACACGAGCCACGGTTAGTTGAAATTAGTTTTATTATGATCACCTGACCTGCCGACATCCACTGATTTAGTGAGCGATTTCATAGGCTGAGCTTAAATTCAGAGTTTAGCATCAGCCAGGGGGTACTGCTAGCTGGCACTGACGTAATCAGCAGCAACGACCCCTGGCGAGCGAGGATGATTCGTAACGGTCATGTGTTTGTGCAGTTTTGTCCGCAATGTAACACGTCGCCAACTGATTGGCGGACGTTATGAGCAATCGACTGTTACAACCGGTAACGTAATAATCGACCAGTAATGTAATAATCGACCGGTAATGTACTAAATCGACTGGTAATATAATAATCGACCGGTAATGTAATAAAAACGACTAAGGTGATTATAATGACGATGACATTTCAATTTTTGTCAAGTTTTTATCCAGGACACAGCGGCGAAGTTTATACAGTTGGTTGTATGAGAGTCTAATGATGATGCTGGACTATGCTGTTTAGCAAGCGTTTTATACATTTTTTTTTGTATTTTAGTAACTTTTATATTGTGTGCACCTGTCTAGTTGAACTGCACCTGTGTTGCAACATTGCTGGTCGACCAGGCGTGACGTTGACAACAAGAACATTGAACAACCATTCCTTCAGCATGATCACATACAATAGGACTGAATTACTGCTGATTAGACGTACCTCTGACCCGACTTTACCCAGCACTGGACAATTGTATTGCACCGCGTGAACACTTGAATCATCGTCGTCGGACTCGTAAGGCCTGTAGGGCTGGCAGGTCCAATAAAAGACTTATTGCTGTACTGACTAATCCTCGCCACCGCCCCTATTAACTGTGAGACGCAAAGCGTACCTATAAAATTTGATTGCAGTGGAGATTCACACATCTTCACGTGTAACTAACTGTGCGAGACCTACAATAACTGCATGTCTACTAAACACCCGGTCCGTGAAATCTAAAGTGGATCAACTTGTTAAGTTGCTTGATGACAACGAACTTGATATTCTAGCATTGACAGAAACCTGGCTGAGCCCGGGTGATGCTAGTCGGACAGAGATAAATGCGTGTTCACCAAAGGGCTACAAATTTGACCACAAACCGCGTAGTGACAGAACTGGAGGAGGTGTTGGTGTCATCTACCGTGCATCTTTCGAAATGAGGGAACTTGCCACAAAGACAAGTAGATCATTTGAAGTTATATGTCTTCAGCTGATGTATAGATCATACTACATGCGAACATGGAGGTCAGGGGGTTCGAGCCCCCACTTTTGTATATAGCAAATTGCGGTAAATAGTCTAGCTAGTAATATAGAAGGTGTGCAATATGCACACAGGTATCTTTTTTTCTTGAATTTTTATATTGTAAATCTGTGACAGTTCGTGTGCTGTAAATATATTTAACAGCATTCAAAGGTTTTGTCAGTCACTAACTAGCTAGAATGGAAAATTATTATTATATATATATATATATATATATGTACAAATTGTAGTACATAGCACATACGGTACATAGATCAGTAATCTTTATGTACCTGTCTGTGCACAGGATGCGAAATACACTGTATAGATTGTCTGTGCAATCTGTGGCAATCCCTGTGAATTACTAAATTTTGATTGCCCATTACCAACCTACGCAATAGTTTGTGTAACTTTATACAAACAGAGAAAGGGCTGCATGAACAATTATGTAACACATGTCATCATATATAAACTGGGGGTACCGAGCGGACGTAGCACACGAAATACTGTTTCAGGATATGTGTTAACTATAGTCCTCTACCTTCTGCCCGTAATGGTCTGAGCGCATCGATGTTCATGGATGAATTTTAAGATTTTCTGCAGTGTTTCTGCATGGGCCATAACAACTTGATGATTGTTGGAGATTTCAACATAGACGTTGATTTATTGGATGAAACAAAGACAGTACGCTTTCACAACATCCTAGAATGTCATGGTCTGCATCAGCATGTGATGGAAAAGACACATTCACATGGTCACAGTCTAGACCTGATAATCACGCGATCCGAAGTAGACATCATTGGTGATATCGTGGTTGAGAATCCGGGTATATCCGACCACTCTGCAGTGGCATTCAAGATATAAAGTTGTAAACCTTGTGCTCCCAAGAAACGAGTCAGAATGTAAGTGCGTCTGACATGCAGGCTGACATTTCTCAGTCAGAGCTGTACACTGCTCTAGTTGATGACATGGATGGACTTGTTCGCCAGTATGACTCTGTTTTGCGCGGCTTGTTGGATACACATGCTCCCGTAAGGCAGAAGACAATTACCGTGCGGCCCGACGTGAAATGGTACAACAAAGAAGATACAGACACGTTGGAAATATCAACGTCTATGCCGGAAATCTGGACTTGAAATTCATAACCAGAAGTTCAGGAACCAGTGCACGGTCGCAAATAACTTTCTTCGTTAAGCCAAACATCGATACTATCCCGACAAGGTTGTTGAAGCTGGATCAAACCAAAATAAACTTTATAGCATTGCCAGCGCATACCTCTCCAGAAGCTCTGGCTGAAGTTTTCCGAAACTACTTCTAAGAGAAAACTGATAGCATTCGCTGGGCACTGGATCGCCGAGCGGGAGCACAACGTGATGCCCAGACCACTACTTATGAACACGATGGAAGTCATCCTTTGGGCAGTCTGTCGCCAGCCTCTGAGGATGAGGTCAGAAACATCATTACAACATCTGCTCCTCGATCCTGCGCACTCGATCCTCTGCCGACATGGGTGCTGAATAATTGCCTTGACGCACTTGTCCCTGTCATTATCAGGATATTGAACATCTCGCTGGCCACAGGAGATGTGTCAGCTAACTTGAAAGCTGCACTTGTGACTCCGCTTCTTAAGAAACCGTCCCTGGATACCGAATGTCTTACAAGTTACTGACCGATAACTAATCTCAGTTTCCTGTCCAAAGTAATTGAGAAGGTGGTGTCGTCACGTTTGTCACGTCACTTGGCACTGCACAACCTATTTGAAGTGAATCAGTTAGCATACTGAAAGGGCCACAATACAGAGAGTGCACTGCCGAGAATCCAGAACGATTTGCTCTTATCAGCGGATAATCGGTGTGTCTCGTGTCTAATCCTCCTTGATTTGTCTGCTGCCTTTGATACGATTGACCACCAGGTTCTTGTGTCACGTCTGTCTAAGAAGATCGGCCTTTCGGGCATTAAACTGGTTTACCTCGTATCTTGAAAACAGAAAACAAGCTATTAAGATTGGAGAAGCCATCTCGAACGTGTCCATGCTGACATGCGGTGTCCCCCAAGACTTGGGACCGTCACTGTTCACCATATACACGGCTGATGAACTGGGTTGCAAAATCCGACAACATGGTTTGGATTTTCATATGTACGCTGACGATACGCAGCTCTACACAACATTCAAGATCCGACACATATGTTGCCATATCTCAGCTAGAAACATGCATTGCTGACATTAACGGTTGGATGACAGCAAACAAACTTCAATTAAATGGTGAAAAAACTGTTCTGTTCACGGGATCAGAGGCGCTGCGCAGAAAGATACTTAAAACAACAAAGACCGACGTTGGAGCTAGACGCCCAAGTGACCCCCAGTACATGTATAAGAAATCTTGGGGTCATGTTCGAGAAGGCCACTTGGTTTTATGAGATGCTCATATTATGTGTTGAGATGAGCAGTTAGCATTATAAAATTACATCTTAATGACTCCTTTTTCGATTATTCTTTAAAAACTGCTTTTGATAGAATCCCTTAATATTAGGCATACTTTAAAATACATTAGGTGCTTCTTATTCGTTCAGAGTGAAGTCGAGTGAAACTACACTTAACTTTAAGTTACTTTTCCCCCACGGCATCCGTTTGAACTTCCTAAATGTGCATGGAGATTTAAATTATGTACCGATGCGATGCTATACACACTAGTTTACTGTTATCATGTGGTGATGTTTAGTTGACTACTCCAAATGAACTATCTGTTAAACATCAATTGGTTCATTGTGTCACTACAATCACACTGATGTAAATGATACCATGACATTTTAGCAGTGGCAATAAATTGCCCATTTACAACTTGCACCTTGTTTCTGTTGTTGTTTACATTAAACCTGTTGCCACTGAGACTGGACAACCAAGATACTAATTACTTATAGTAATGACCCGGCAGAAGACATAAACATTGAACTAAATTCCACCGTGTTGCTACACTTCTTGAATTCAAAGCGTCCTTGTAGTACACCAGGACATTCATATAATCATTGACCTTAACACACGGAAACTGCGCCACAGTTACACGTTTAGTTTCCATTACTTGGACGTCGCGACGACTCCATTTTTCGTTCAATTTATTTTGTGAAGTAGCGTATTGAATCACAGTTAATGAACTTAACAGTCTACACGCCTCGCCGTTTAATAGTACAGTTGTACTTCGTGCAAAAAGTATCGACTTATAAAGTGCTCGCGGTGTGCGTATGTGTGTGTGTGTGCGTGCGTGCGTGCGCGCGTCTGTGCGTGCATAATATGTGCGCGCGTGTGAGTTCGTGCGTGTGTGCGTGCGCACGTGCGTCATGCGCGCCAGTGGCGTAGTGAGGGTTGTCGGTGCCCGGGAGCTAGTAAAACATAATTTGGCGCCTCTTCTCCATCCATATTTTACAAGTTTCCTCTCCGAGCAAACTCAACTGGTCATGCACACATGAAAATTGAAAATTACTTACATATAAAATTGCAAATAGGCCTACTTAGCGTAGGTGAATACCAAGAGTACAGATCATTTTTTTCTCGATATGAACTGTGAACTGTTCATGGTAAAATCAATACTAAATCACAAATAAAAAACAATGAACACATTTATAAACACAAATAGGTATGCGTACCATAGAGGAACTTCACACCAAGACTGTTTTCATGCTTTAGTTGTTGTAAACTGATCAGCCACGTGCTGGTCAAAGTTTATTTGTTCCTACAGTCGCCTCTCTATGATGAAGAGGGCTAAATCACTGAGGCGATCCTGTTCTACATACGCTTGCAGATAAGACGAGTTGTGTCTTTGGTATTCAGTTCCTGTTCGGTCAAGAGACAGTCGTCTCGTGCTAATTTTCCGGACATTCTTTTCGTTGTCATACCCTTCTCTGAATTCTGTATTCCCTAGTCCATGCATCCCTCCTTACCCTTCTCCACACAACTTTGGCGGCACACTACGACACTGTGGCGCATCTGTCCGCATCTCCTTCTCCGGTGCTTTGTGATTCATTTCAATTCTCGGAGAATCTCTCAAGTAGCCCCAAAATGTAATCGAAATAGTCGTTAATAGCTATGCCAGATTCTGGCACTTCAATGCGTCCGTCTGGTTTCGACCCCCCGTTTGACTATTGTGGCCGGGCCCGTCTGCCTTAATTTCTCCAATCGCAGAGTTGAACTTGCAAAAAAGATAGGGCCTACTGTTTCAGTTGTTTCAAACAATATCACAACAAATGGTTCCTATCTGGCCGATAGAATGCCAACCATGTTTAAACTGTGATTGTCACAACTGAAGGGCATAATCGCATATGTTATACGATGCCATCCACTTGGTGGATATAAACTGACCGTCGATTCGGCGCCCCCTGAACCGGTGCCCGGGTGCCAGTGCACCCCTCTGGGGTCATGTTCTAGTTAGACTTCCTATCCGTTGCACACGAAGAAAAATGCAGTGTATTTTTAGAAATTATTTGTTTACAAAATCCACATGCTGTGACATAAGTGCATTTGAGTAGGGAGATTTTCATGTGTGATTTTAGAAGGAGTTGCCTGTATAATGGTGGATTTCTAGATGATTTGAATAAACGGAAGGATATTTGGCAGCAATTTTCCTGTGTGACCTGTTTGCGGAGTAATTCTTGCCGGCATTTGTAAATATTGACGGGTGTCACACATGCAGGCATTTTACGAGAGCTGGAAGTATGCAATTTTTGTTAAAATCTATCGGCATATCAATGAGATGATGATAACAGCAGGTGAGAAGTTTAAGACATTTTATAGGTCACGTTTTCTTATAATCAGACAAAACGTTAACATGGTCGCCTATGGAAAAACAAACTCTGTCCGCGGGTAACTACGCCACCGATGCGAGTACGCGTACGCATGCGCGTGCGTTTACAATCAATGCAATATATGAATCAATTTAATATATTATCGTTTTATCTATAGAACAATGTTGATATTAGAATGGACCAGGCATAAGTCAAATTAAAAGAAAAAAAGGTAAGTTCTTATACAGCGCAGTATCCAGTCCTCAGGACTGTTCAAAGCGCTTTACATTTTACTCCCTGGCAGACCTGTTCAATCGAACACCATCTCGACTTCTCTGGGAAGCATTCAGTCACGTTGCAACCAATGTGCGAAGACTATTCGTATACAAATAACCACCACTGTCTATAGCCAGGTACACATTCATACAGCTGAGTGAACTGAAGCAATGTAAAGTAAGCGAACTTGCCTAAGGTTCGACACCGCCGCACAGGATTCGAACTGGCGTTCTCTCAGTCGAGAGTCGCTACTGCGCTACACAAATTAAATTTAATAGTTAGTTAACATGCAGTAAACTCTGACATTTCTTAATTGAACTAAATTGCAATTAACCACACACATTTATATTTATAAGACCTAACTGGTGTCCCCGTCTGTAACATGGCAAGGGAGTTAATGAAACATAATATCCTTGTACAAATGGCTCTACAACTTGAAAACACATTTAGATAATTTAAATTAACTACTGTATTACCGAATTTTTGTGTGCTACGATCATCAAAGCTAATTCTGACTACTGACAACATGCCAGTGATCGTTGCCACAGGAATGCATAGAATAAATAATAACCAATACAACAAAGTAAATTAAAAGCTAACTGAGATCTTTTCAATTAAATAATTCTTCCAGAAAAAATTAAGTAATTAAATGAGAATAATTAATATTTTTGGAGAAAGTTAACTAATTAAAGTAATACATTTTATTAACAAATTAACAATTGAAATTAACCAATGTTTGGGATGAGCCACAAATCGCTGACTAGTTGGAGGACTATTCCAGTGTGTGTCCAAGTGTTCACAACATTGATCGTTTTGATCTGGTGTCAGACTCGTACGTGATTCACTACCTCGTCGTCGCCGTTAACTCTCGCTATGTCTGACGTAGGAACTTAATTAAAACCTTATAGTTGATAGGCGTTTCAGCCAAGCATCAGCATTCTTAATAATCGTTTAAAACAAAGTACCAGTACAATATGATACATAAAATGTAAAGTACAAATTAATACACGTCTCGTGTCGACGTGTCATGTTAGCTTACACGTCAGACAGCGACGATCAAAATATGACGGAGATTATTAGCTAATGAACAACACGCCGCGAAGGCTGACTCGCACGTGGACGCCGTTTATACTTAGAGAATGTTCACATTTCTAGAAAGGGAGCAACGGTTTCCTTTGCCAACGTTTACGGTTGGTCAGTGGCTATCTTCAAATTCCTTCAATTTCTGTATTTCCAAATCAGACAATTCAACCAAAGCATGTATAGTACAGGCCTGGGGTAATAGTAAAATGTAATAGTAATAGTAACGATTACAAATACTGAAGTAATAGTAATATGTTGAATAAAAGCATAATGTAATAGTAATAGGAAGCAATATGGAATTAACATCGGGCGCTGTACAAGCTGCTGCCAACGAGCTCCCAGATTACGTGCTATTTTTAGTTTGTTTTAAGTGCACAGTGACGTTAAGTTTTGAAAGAACACTTTGTGAGTATACAGTTCATACACTGGATACATTTCTATGCCAGAATTGGTGGAAACAAATGTGAACTCTTATGATTATGTACATTGTGAGTTTCCTGGTTCTGAATATTGCATGCTTACACGGCTTCAACTAGCACAGCCAACGCCTAATTGCCTTTTATTGTGTTTGTGCAGCCACTGACTTGAACAACCATTGTCGTCCGGAAACCTGCAGCACTTTGATTACAATGATTGCAGTGTCAAGCAGGCCTAGACCAAAACAGTACAGCAGTGCAGACTTGTGGTCTATGAAACGTGGATCATCTACTGTCGAAATTGTTGTATTCACTATTCTTACAGATTTGGGCATCCTGCATTTGCGTAGTCGTCGGGGTGGTCGTCATATCCGAAAATGTCCAGGACACGACCTGAGTCAACACACTGGTATTTCTGACTTGGATTCGTGTTTATTGACTTCTCAAGTGGTCACGGGTAATCGCCCCCGTTCAAAGAGACATAAACAGACTGGTTCAAACGCTATCAACCTATTCCCTGCAAGTGTCAGACTGGAGAGAGCAGTACTGAGTCTGTTTCCATGAAGCTATCTGCTGCCCTACTCATCGCTCGTTCTGTCAAAAACAAAACCGCTGCACTTTGGTTTACACGATTGACCACGACCTCGATGTGCTATTCTTCACGGAGACGTGGCTGAGACCAGGGGACAGGGACCAGGCCACCATTGGTGACCTGTGTCCGCCTGGCTATAACATAATCCGCGTTCCCAGACAAACAGGATATGGTGGCATTGGTATACTGTACAAGGACAAGGCAGACACTGAGTGATGAAGACAGACAAACCTCGTTTGAGTGTACGGAGGTTATGTTGTCTTCCACGGAAAATACCATTTACAGGATAATTGTCGTCTATCGTCCTCCACCAAAGCTCATATCAACTGCATCAGTTTTGCAAGAGTTCGGTGATGTACCAGACACAACCGTGCATACTGGTGGCCGATATTACTGATCGTGGGCGATTTCAACTTCCATGTCGACAATCCTTCAAATTTCTTGGATCTTATAAATTCCTATAATTTAACTCAGCATGTGACACCAGTCACACACCGACGTGGCCACACACTTGACCTAATTATTACCAGGTCATCTGAGGACAGTGTGATTGACGTCTTCGTGAAAGACAGTGCCCTGTCTGATATATGTGATCAACTTCCCGTTCACTCTGCCTATCAGGGAATAAACATAAGCTGAAGAAGAGGGTCTTAGATCCACTTCCGACGTGGCTTTTGGAAGACAATCTCGATGAACGGTTTGAGGTGCTGATTCAAATTGTAAACCATTCCATGTCATCGGGGATTGTATCTGACTCTTTGAAGGAGGCCCTCGTGACCCTGTGCTAAAAAAGAACAATCTTGATCCCGAGCTACTGAAGAACTTCCGACCAGTGTCGAATCTATCATTCATCTCCAAGCTGATAGAACGTACGGTGGCATGACGACTCAACACCTACATGTCTGAACACGGATTGCACGAGGTTCTCCAGTCAGCCTACAAGAAACACCACAGTACTGAAACAGCGCTCCTCTGGATCAGTGACGATGTGCTCCTCTGGATCAGTGACGATGTGCTCCGCGCCATGGACAGCAAGAAATGTGCTCTTCTAGTGCTACTCGACATGTCCGCAGCGTTCGATACAATGGATCATTCAGTGCTCCTCTCCAGATTGCGTACGAGACTGGGCATCTGTGGGACAGTCCTCTTGTGGTTCAGGTCGTATCTAGCCAACAGAAAGTAGTCAGTTCTCATCCAGGGGGCATCATCCAACTGTCAGCGTTTGGACTTTGGGGTACACCAGGGCTCTGTGCTGGGGCCTGTACTGCTTTGTGTTTACACCCTACCGCTGGGGGATATCATGCGTCGACACAACATTGAGTTTCACCTGTACGCAGATGATAGCCAACTGCTGCTCACCTTCAACCCCGCATCTTCCCAGTTAGCGCTTGACGCTGTGGAGGGGTGCATCGCCGAGGTCAAGATCTGGATGGCTTGCAACTTCCTAAAACTGAATGACAACAAAACGGAGTTTGTTGTAGTTGGAACTAACGGGCAGCTCGCAAAGGCAGCCGTGACAGACATCTCCATTGGGGAGAGCATTATCCCAGCAACTTTGAAAGCGAGGAATATTGGTGCAATTATTGACTCAAACTATGGACTGCAGGCACATGTAAACATGATGTGTCGGTCAACTTACTACCTCTACGGAGCATCGGGAAGATCAGAAAATATCTGGATATGAGTACGGCCCATATAGCCACCCACGCCCTCGTCACGTCAAAACAGGACTGCTTGAATGGGGGTAAGACCACATTTAAATTTTACATAGGCGGCCGTTATAATGATTCCTTCATTTCCTGCTAAATTAGACGAACAATTTTCTTGAAAATTTCACAGCATATTTAACCTCCATTGACACAAGTGCTGTGGAAAACTCGTAAAATTCTCAGTTTTCATAAAAATCCACCCAAACCTGACACCCCTCAATTTCGCCCCAATATGGTGACGGATTTTGAAATATTGGTGCGTTCTGCAAAATAGCCACTGTGCGAATACGCGAGCGACTAGCGTATGTTTATTGCTACCTCGTGAAAGATCTAATGTAGTAGTACATTCAGTATTCACTGGATTGACATGTGCACATTTAAATTTTACATAGGCGGCCGTTATAACGTTTCCTTCATTTCCTGCTAAATATGACGAACAATTTTCTTGAAAATTTCACAAGTGCTCGAAAAAAATTCACACATGACACCAAAACGGTATTTTCAAGGGCACTCTTTCGGTCGGTAATGGCGGACGAATCCTTAATGTGGTCTTACCCCAAATAGATTTCCTGAATCTTACAAATCTTCACGAAAGTTAGATTTATATCAAGCTATACATATAACTAGATTAACCACAAAGGGAAATTTACACTGTCTCAATAACAATTAAAATATGCGTCATCAAACTGTGCACACCTCCAAGCTAAACAGCGCCTTGAGTTGGTTTAAACATGCTTATTCGGTACTTTATATTACATACGACGTTTGCCTGGTATGAATGGTACTGAGCACAGCATACAGGCCAACACGGTATCGTACCGATATGGGAATAAAATATATAGAATATTAACGAAATATATTTTTTTGTAATTTGTCATAAAATTTTGTATTCACTGGACTGACATGTGCCATGTCAAAGTGCTCGAAAAAAATTCACACATGACACCAAAACGGTATTTTCAAGGGCACTCTTTCGGTCGGTAATGGCGGACGAATCCTTAATGTGGTCTTACCCCAATGGATTACTGCATGGCCTCCCCGGATGGCAGCTGGCCAAGTTACAACGAATGCAGAACACAGCCGAGCGCATTGTTTCCCGTGTCCCTAGACGATCTCACATCACGCCAGTCCTTCGCGCACTACATCGGCTGCCTGTGAGGTATCGTGTGCAGTTCAAATTGCTCACACTGACCTACAAGGCAACACGACGAAGGCCCATCCTACATCAAAGACATGCTGGTGCAACACAATCCGAGAAGATCACTTCGGTCTGAGAGCAGGTTGCTGCTGGCTGTGCCCATGTCAAAGACGCAACTGGGGGACAAGTCCTTCTATGTGGCTGCCCCTATCCATTCGTCAGGCTCCATCGACGGATGTATTCAAAAGCCAGTTAAAGCCTTACTTGTTTTTCAAAGCTTTTTAGTACAGTTTTAATTATTTATGACATTTTATATAAAACACTTGCATTGTTCATAGATAATTCTGCATGTTTTTATTTTAGATCTACTTTATTTATACATCTACTTTGTTTAGTTATTTATATATATCTTAGACATCTAGTTTTAATTTTACATAGTTTTTTTAATATAAATGTATACTAATTTTTATGTTTTGAGTTTTTTTAATGTATATTTATATGTATTGTTTCAATGAATTTGTAAAGCGCCTTTGAGCAGTTTAGGTTGAAAAGGGTGCTATATAAATATGCATATATTTATTATATTATTATTAATGTAATTGTAATTGACCTATTACTTTTATATTACTATGCAACATTTCAAAGTTCAATTTGAGTTGTGCATATTTGCAGTCTGGTTATTTAATTATTGACAAGGAAAAGTATATTCCACTAGTTTCACCAGGTTTTATTATTGCTCCTTTGTGAATCATGGCCATCAGTCAGTTTCACCCTGGAGGTTATGACAGTTTACATAGCAGGAGGCACTGGGACAGTCTGACAGCTCCATGGCTAAAGGGATTTAATAGTTCTTTTAAGTTGGTTCTCATATCAATTATCCTTTTCACACAAGCCTATATAGGTTTAGTGGCTGTTTGCACACTACTAGGCCTAAACAACAGAGGTGTGAAAACCATCCTGATGGATTTGTACTTGTGCAAATAATCAACTGTCAACCAAGCAGCAGCAGAGCAGTATGGTACAAGTTAAGTAAATTGACAGCAACATTGCTTTTGTCTTTCATTCCTATATAATATTGAAATATAAAATGAAAAATATGTTTTATCCATAAACAGTGTAGTTAGTAGACGATACTAAATATTCTGTAGTACATATTTATGTTTATATATCATGTATTATACTATAAATAGTTCCGATGAAAAATATAATAGTATTAGTAGTTGTTTCAAATGTAATAGTAATATATCACTTTCAGCATGTAATAGCAATAGTAAAAGGAAGGAAACTAAGTAAAAGTAATATATTGCATTGTGATATAATTTACCCAAGGCCTGGTACAGTATACAATACAATTATAATATTGGAAATGGGGGAAATGTGAGGTATATTACGTATTAAATCAAATCAAATCAAATCGTGACATTTATATTGCGCCGTTCCAACAATCGTTGCTCACGACGCCTTACAGAATGTTCGGGAAAACAGGTAAGTCTTAAGGTTTGATTTAAAATCAGTGTTTGTCATTGTTGTTGCAGTCAGCTTTTGCGGCAGCACGTTCCATAGTGTTGGGGCTGCCACGCAAAAGGATCTATCACCCCAGCGACGCGTTGCACGTGGTACACATAGATGATTGTGTTCACTGGAGCGCAACAATCGAGTTGGCTGACGTCGGGTCACACATTTGGTGATATACTGTGGTGCACAGCCAGTCAGTGCTCGGTGCGTGAGTAGAAGTATCTTATACTCTACTCTAACTGCTATTGGCAGCCAGTGCAGCTTGATCAATAGAGGTGTGACATGACAGAACTTCCTGGCGCCGTCGACAAGGCGAGCCGCCCAGTTCTGTACTCTCTGCAACCGTTCTAGTTGTTTCACAGGCAGTCGGTGGAGTAATGCATTGCCAACGTCAAGTCTGCTGGTAACAAACGCATGTATGACTTGTTCTGTCGCTGCAGGTGTTAGATAACGTCTTATTCTTGCAATATTTCGGAGATGGAAAATTGCAGATTTACAGACCGCATTCACGTGCTTCTCCATCTTCATCTCGGCATCGAACTGTACACCAAGATTCCGTACATTCTGAGTTACAGTGACCAAACAGTCTCCAATGCATAGTGTGCGCAGCTCAATTTTTCTTAGTTGTTGCGCAGAGCCGAACACGATGACTTCTGGCTTTGAGTCATTCAACTTTAAAAAGTTTGTCATCATCCACGTCCTGATCTCCGCTACACATTCTTCAATACGGACGACAGCCGCAGCAATGTTCTCTTGGTGGGGTTTCACTGGAATGTAGATTTGAGTATCATCCGCGTAGAAATGACACATCAAATTGTACTTGCGAATAATCTTAGCAACTGGTGCTACATAGATGGAGAACAGCTGAGGACCCAGCACGGAGCCTTGTGGTACCCCGTATACCAGAGGACGAGCAGGCGATGCAGCACCATGAATGTGGACTGACTGGACTCTGTCTCTCAGGTATGACTTAAACCAGTCCAGTGCATCTTGGACCACTCCGATATCATGTGAGAGTCTATGCAACATCACTTCATGGTCGACGGTGTCAAACGCAGCCGATAGATCCAGGAGAACCATGATGACAATATTCTGATTGTCCATTGCGTGCAGGATGTGATTCTGCACACAGACAAGGGCCGTCTCAACGCTGTGATTCGGCTTGCACGCTGACTGATAGGGCTCACAGAGATTGTGCTCTGACATGTGAGCTGACAATCTCGCAGCAACGACACGTTCTATTGTCTTCGATGGATAGGGTAGATTTGACACGGGTCGGTAGTTATTCAAGACAGTTTTGTCTAGACTCGGTTTCTTGAGTACTGGCCTGGTGTGCGCTTCCTTCAAGTGTGAAGGCATTACCCCCGTTCTCAGAGACAGGTTAACAATTGTCATGAGCACAGGTACAACATCGTGCGCACAGTCTCTAAGAAGACATGTCGGAATGGGATCAAGTTCACAAGATTTCACTGGCGATGACTTCAACAACATTCCAATTTCAGCCTCAGTGGCTGGCTCAAATGCAGAGGCATTTACAATGATGACATTCTGATTCAGTTCAGACCGAATTTTCGAGATCTTTTCTGAGAAGAAATCCGAGAACCGCATTGCCAGTGTGTCAGATGAGTCACATGGCGGTAGTGGTGTGCCATTATCAGTGTGTAGGAGCTTGGCAACAATCTTGAACAGCTGCTTCTGGTTACCAGATGCATCAGCAATTTGATTCGTGTGGTATTCAAGTTTTGTACGGTGCACAGACGAAGAGACGAGCTGGCGCTGGAAGCAGTAGGCAAACCTGTCAGACTCCAGTCCAGATTTTCTCCATGTTCTTTCCAGTTGTCGTCTAACACATTTTTGCGATCGTATGCCATCATTATACCACGGCGTGTGTGGTCGTACAATCACTGTGCGGTTCTTTAACGGTGCTTGTTTGTCAATGATAGCCGCAATGGTTTAATTGTACATGTCAACAGCATGGTTCATGTCATCAGACAGATGATTTGACAGTAGCAACGAACGGATTTCATCACATATCGCAGTGGTATTGATCTGTCGATAGTTTCGACTCATCGTCGTTACCCGGACGTTTGGTGGTTTCACGAGTTGCAGTGTGCAATGAATTGCCGAGTGGTCTGACATGTGTGGGATGTCTGTTCGTATATTGTTCAGAAACGTATCAAATGAGCGCGTTATAAGCAGGTAAATGGTATGTCCGGCAACATGCGTCGGGACTTCCACGTGCTGAGTAAGATCTGCTGCATTTAGAATGTTTTGAAAGCGCTTAGTGTCATTGTCTGATGTATTGTATTGTCCATGTGGAAGTTAAAATCACCTGCGATCAGCATGTTTGACGTATACATCGACATGGTGTCCAACAAATCACCAAATTCTAGGAGAAATTCCGCAGTTGTAAAGTCATTCTTGGAGTTTGGCGGGGGGCGATAGCCGACAAGAAGAGGAACAGATTGAGTATAATTGCTGAGTTGTAGACACATCGATTCAAATGTATTTGATTTTGGCATCTCGAGATGTCGCGTTGTGAAGCCAGACTTATAGACGACTGCAACACCACCACCGGTGCCATACGTTCTCGGAACATGTCGTAGTTGGTAACCAGCAGGTGTGATGCAACCAGTAGAGACGGAGTCATCAGCACTCAACCACGTCTCTGTGATGGCGAGTATGTCTAGATCATTGTCATCAATGAGGTCACATATCACGGTCGCTTTCCACGCTTGCTTCGTGTCACACACCGATCTGGCATTCAACAAGCAGAAACACACTTGGCGTACAGATGGTATGTCACATACACTGTCGTGTCGAATCAAATTCGATGTGTAGGTTTCACATCTCACGATGACCGATGATGGGAAGCGAGGAGTAATCAGTACAGGAATGGGTCTTTGCTTTGACCTCCCTGCCCTACACCCCCTGCGAGTCCGCCGATTGTTCACACGTTCTAGTTGTCTTAGTGGTGCCACACAAGCATCTGTTGAAAGGTAGCATCCAGTAACAATAGAACGTCCAATTCGCAGTAGATCCAGTCTATTGTATGTGATCATGCTGTGGCAGTGCATTGTTCTTATTGTCGTCACGCCTGGTCAACCGGCTACAATGTTGTGACACAGGTGCAGTTCATTATACTGGTACGCATTGCATATACATTACAAAAATGCTAAAATGTCATTAAGTACTTGTTAAAATGGCGCAGTCCACCTTCGACCTGAGACATTCATAAAAACAACTCTAAAATTGCATTGCTGTTCCACGGTTAAAAACAGGTAAAAATGTAAAATATCCACGAGCTTGTTTTGGTGCAGCCACATAGAGGCGCGACACAAGAGACATCCGTCTCTTTCTTATTAGTCTCTTTCCAAAACAACGTCACAACTTTTTGTTTACAGAGCACTATTGCATTATATGGGACACGAGGAGACGCGGTTTTGGTAACGCTACACACGTAACGAACGAATTCCTCCCACATCGTATTGTCTGCTATCTTCATTAATTAAATTAAAATAGTTTGTTACGTAAACTGAATCACACAAAAATTAAAAAGCATCCAGGGCACAACATTGTCTAATACAATATCATATATATATATATATATGATTAGTTCCAACGATTACACTATACCTAACCCTAATCCTAAACATAACTGACCTCAACCATAACTATTTATTATAACAAAGAACAAGAAGTTTATTTTGACCCAAAAATATAACAAATATTGACACCAAAACACACCAGGTATATACATTTACACAAATAAAAGAGATATGCATACATAATAATATGTATATACACTATTTTTTGAAACCAGTATAGTAATTAATTAACGGAAAATCACGTGTTAATGTTATGACAAATAGGGGCTCCGATTAAGACATATTGTCGTTATTATTGGAGCCACCGCAGTTATGACAAATGATTTTTTTTAAAGTATAAAATGGCCTTTTAAATTATGAGTCTATCTAAATTATATAATCGTGTTAATTATATATTACAGTAAATGTTCTTTATAGCGACTGATACAATCAAAACTGTGTATGTACTTGACTACTAAAATGTTCGTCCATTGATTAGCAATTAATGTTAATGATTTTAGTGACATGAATAACAATTTAGAAGTGTACATGTATCTTTGTATTTTTTCAGGAGAACGTTTTAGCGTAATTTTCAAAGCCTCGCAAGCTATGAGTATATATCTTTTCTTTCACTATTTCAGGAGTTTTGTTTATAATGTATGGCAAGTTATATTTAATGCATTGTTTTGTAAATTCATGTTTAGTTCTGGCATTATATATAGTATTAGATTTCCGAGTGTCAAGATGGTGTATATTAACATTTGAAGTAATCTGCCAGTTTAATAAGCAAACAGACATATTATATATATATTTATATATATATATATATATATATATATATATACGTCCTTATGCTGATATCGTGATTTTTAAACGTCAGTACGCCTTGTTGTTAGTATGGTATATTCTATGAAATTACTATTACACATTTAATGAATGTTAGTGTGTTAGAAGGCGCCACTGATTATTTCCAGAAGCCTGTATTAAGGTAACAACACTGAACTTGGACAATCATTCACCAAAAGGATGACATTATTACAGATATCGAGTGCGAGGATAACTCAATGCCGCAGTAGCTGCACACCATTTGCTGAGCGATATTGTAGCACATATGAGTGGAATACCGAATGTGCTTTAATCGAAAGTACATCTTCGCCGGAGATGGAGACATGCTGCTCTACAGCGTCACGTCGTTTTTCTGTTGTCATTTATCCGAGCAGCTGCCACTTGGCTGATTAATGTGATGCGCTTTAAAGTTGTGCATCGTGCTTTTACGTTGTCACCGGAGACTGTCGCATTCCGGGCTATGCGTCTTCATTTGTCCAGCATTAGGACTCGCAGTGATTTTAATGCGAGTGGCAGTCGCTTATTAAAGGGAAATATGCCGGGTTGTGATGTCGTATTCAGATAAGTAAAAACGAAACCGATAACGATTACGTGTATGCCCATCGGAATGTACCAATTTATTCATACCTCCTTTACTTTACGTATTCACTTAACAGCTTACAAAATAGCCGCTATCGTGACAGCAGGAAAGTGAATGGCAGCTGCTACCGTGTGGCGCCAAGTCATCGTGGACTTCACATTGTATTTCAAACGTAACATGCCTTTGCTTTCAGTTCGAATAGACGTATCATATATTTGTAACGACACATCTGTCTGCATACGTTTAGCAGAGGTGTTTTAGAATCAATTACTCTAATTATATTTGGTTTTGGTCACCTGCTGCTATAAACATTTGAACATCTAATATTTGGTTAATGTTATGTAGCCGCTTCGTGTATAGTTAACTCGTGACCCACTGATACACCAACCATGCGTTGAGTGCACAGCAATAGCAGTGAGTTTTCCCCTTTCGTTTTACGTATGAAATAAGTTGTTCTTTGGCCTGTCACTTCGTCTGTGAAGAGTATACCTAAGGGCTTACCTAAACTGACAAACTACTAAGAGCGAATGAATTGAATTTCATCGACCTTACATTCTTATATGTGCCACCTCACCCTCCTTCCACCTCACCCTCCTTCCACCTCATCCTCCTTCCACCTCAGATTCAAAAAAACTATTTCTCTTAACACTGTGTTGAACGTTAGCACATATTTCAATTATGCGCTGTCCAAACAGTAGCTCCTTAATAATCCACTCCAGTATCATGTTAAGCAATATAGTAGCTATATTATTAATTATAAATAAGTACAGTAGGGACACTTTAATTATAGATGGATATCGAATTAACCGAATGATAATTGGACATAATTTCGTCACCGAAATATGAGCCGATTCTAAATATAATCCTAAAGGAAATGGTAAAGACGTGCATTTATCAAACGAATATGCAGGAACTTAAATTATGAGATGGAACAGCATTTGGGTACCGAGAATGTCACTAAACATAGGTAATTTGAGTGGTATTTTGGCATTTTAGTAAAACAAAATACAAAATGATTTAAATCTCAGGATATGTTATCAACAGAAACAACGAATACATCGGAATTAATTAGAAGTCATACTGTTTCGAGAATACTCGTGTGGTGAAAAATAACAGGTTGCAACCGAATGTGCATCTGTGGCAGCTGTCTCGTGACGTCATCTACCAGGGTCGGCCACTCGGCCTGTCAGTGACACTTCTTAGAAGCTCGATGCCATACACGTGCACTTCTTCGGGCCATATGTAATACTCTTGATGTAGGCCTTATTACATCTCTGACTGGCTTTTAGGCTTCGAGTCTTTCCTGGGATGCTGACATGTGGAGCGCGGCAGCATAGTTAGTAGAAGAGCGTACTTTCAATCGATAAACTACGAGATCGAATCATCTTGCTGTCGTATTGATGCTTTGGCAATGTCGTTCACTCCAGTGTGTCTCAGTTCATTTAGAAGTATGAATGATTACCTGGCAAAAGACTGTGGTGGATATATGTGAATGAGTTTTCATGCTGCAGTAACTAATGCGTGGCTGAATTCTTCCCCATGAAATCGTGATAGTGCTAGAATGAACGGGCCTGTCAAGGGGTGAAGTGTAAAGCGCTTTGACTAGTCCTATGGGTGTGATACTTCTATATATAGCGTGTTATCTTTCACATGTTTTTGTCGCATTTAGTAAACTTATTCTTTCAAATGTAGGCCTACGGATCAGTACGATTAGCCTTCTTGTTTTATATTATTATTATGGTTTCGGTGATGCGTGCCACAACATAGTATAACACGAGCACTCCTTAGTTTTCAACCAGTTTGGTTACAGCACATCGCTGTGTTTTCATACAAATTAACTGCATCAATGGCTACTATTAAATTAGTTGACCTGAATATCAGATGTAACAATGTTTTGTTTGTAATTCATACCAGTGTGATAAATTAAGGCCATTTTAAGGAAGTAATTTTACGTAGATCCTCATAAGTCGAACAAGATCGCCGGAACTGAGCCTGTGTCCTTGGACTTGAACTGACACCTCTACCATAAACATAATTTTTATCTTTGTTACCTGTCCGAATTTTTGCGAGCTTTGCAACGAATAGATACACAAACGCAGAATAAAAGTGTGTTTGAATGCCAATAAATATAACTAACACCAATGTGCAAGTGTATAATTATACCCACATCCGTATATAAAACATAAACACTTTCACAGAAAATGTCGGTGTTGCATGTATGGCATAGTTATTTTCAGATATCACGTACACCACGCCTGTTTTTTGTGTGTTAACATTTCCGGACACTGCGTTACGACAGGAAAGATAATTAAAGAAATATACATAAATGCTATATAACGAGGACACTTGGTGGGACAAAACGACACAACAGGGTGGACGGGTGAACAAACATATCAATGTCGCTAATATAATAATACACACAATGCAGAAGGTGTGGTGTCACGAATGGAATATCGCACTACCCCTTGCCTGTACTGTCTGGCAGTAAGAACGGAACTGCAAAGAAACATATTGATTTACAATTGCACTTCGTTATCGCCGAGTGTTGCAGCTGCGTCAGCCGGGTATGCTTTTAACCGTTCCATGCCGATTATAGTCACTTCGTATCGCCGAACTTTGCTGCAATCCCGACTTAGTGCTTTGCCATTTGCGAATATGGTTCTTCACTGTTGATCAGTTTTTTGCCAATCTTCCCAGATAGAGTGCACATATTCTAGCTTAGCAAACACTAATGTCCTATGTATACAGCAATGCTGATACATATAAAGGTCAAATAGATTGATTTAAATTATGTACGCCACTAAAAGACATTATTATAATATTATATTTTTAGTTGCCAATGTATGTCTTCCATTACTCCTCGTTGTTTCATGTAAATAGCAGGACATCTATTATTTTTTTAAATAATGTGTTTCACCACTTTGCAATCCAAAGAGCGCTATGGATTGCCTTGGTCTGCGTTGCTATAATTGCGCATGGCGCGGTGCACGACATCAGCGCTATTGCGAATTGAAAACGTATTTATAAACGCAAGTCATAGTCATGTATTTGTCAATACATGTTGGCCATGTTGTTTACATTTTACGTTTAAAATTAACTTATCCAGCATATTTAACTTTTGTTTAACTTCCCAGCGCGTTTGATTGAGAAGTATATAGTCTACATATCAATCTTGCACCACGTCATTCTGTATGAAATGCAGGTATATAGTGTAGTACACTTGGTGATATATTTAAAACGAAATGTGTAGTTTAACAAACTTAATATAATAAAACTTACGCCGACACACGGTGCTAATAAGTGCGCCGATTATATTGAGAAACGTGAAAACTGAGATTTAACCCGAATGTCTAACTTATAGAAAATAAATATTAGTAAACCATTGAAATGACATTCTTTGTTACAGACTGTTCATTGCCCTTGATGCTGAATGTACGTTTATTCTGCCTTGCTTGCCAAATTTTTCTTTTGCTCTTATTTAAGCCTATCCAGGCATATACAGTATCTGACCTAACCATGAATACGATCACATTGAGCCGTCAAATATCCCCATATATCTAGTATATTTATACGTAATAACATGAACAAATATCTGAAAGTCTGAAAGGGTATTTGGCAATGAACGTTACATATATTCATGACCCATGGGAAGCACCACGTGACACATGATTTACCTCCAAATCACATATGTCTTGCAACACCACATATCATAACCATTGGGTGTTCGTAAATGTCTTATAAGTCCAATATTTGCTCGGCACAGCTTACCACAATGAGACACTTTAACCAGAATATGGCGATGGTTTTGTATAGGTTTCCAGTGGCTCTAATCTTCCTAGCATTACGCATTTTGCCTTTTGGCTATGGTTGCTAGTTTGTTGACTTCAGACGACTTTGTACCATTTTAGTGATCGATTCAAATTCAATTCTAATTTTATTTTGCAACTACAACAAACAGCAACATAAACGTACACACAACAATCGCTTAAAATGTAATGTTGCGTTGCATGGGGTCACATGGCATGTTTAGTCTCCCTGTGACCCCACAAGCATAAATTTTAACTACGACACACACACATATACACGTGTACGATGACTATATTATAACGATGACCACGTGGCAGGGAACTGAGGGCATAATGGAATGAATAATAATAAAAAACATTATACAAAATATTTGTATGAGATTTGTCCGAATCCAACGCAGATATAAAACACCTCTAACTACACTGCACACATCTGGGATTTAGGCAATGTACATAGTTAAGATAGCTGTCTATATACTGTTTTGTATCTTACAATCAGGACTATTCCATATTTTTAATGAAATTATGTTTAGGCAACCTAGATGACAAATGTGTTCTGGGTTTCTCTATACGCATGTAAGAGGTTATATTGTCTGGTAAGTCTGATATTAGTAGCTAAGTTCTTTTTGGTATATAATATTTAAAGGATTTAGGCAGTGCATTATGGTGATAGTCATACATAAATAGTAAGATGTGCAACCTGTATATATATATATCAGCAAATTTAAGTCTATTTTCAGATTTAAAAATAGGATCGGTGTGACTTCTGTATATTTCTTTAATTAATTATTCGTATAGCGCGTTTTTGTAAACTTTCTAACTTCCTTACAGTATTTCCATTTCCCCATACTTGTACACCGTAAGTTAAATGGCTTTGAATTAAGGTAAGATAGAGGGTTTTTAAAGCATTTTGTGGCATAATTTTTTTTATTCTATTAAATGCCAAATTTGCTCTAGATATTTTAGAACTGATTAAATTAATATGTTTATTCCATGTTAAATTTTTATTAATATGGATTACTAAGAACTTCACTATTTCTTCTTTGTTGTGTTTACCAACATGATTAATAACTTCCATGTTTATTTTAATACAATTATTTACCTCGATCGCCACTTAGTACGTGATAGAGTCTCGGATTCATAGATATTCGGGTCAACGTCATATCTTTTCAAGGTGGATTTGAAGATATCTTTATAGCGTTTATGTTGTCCTCTTTGAGACTGTTTCCCACGACTCAGCTGTGAGTAGAAAACTTGTTTGGGCAAACTAGTGTCAGACATGCGGAGTACATGGCCGGTCGAGTCCATTATATAATACACAGATTTGCTCCTATTGGCTCAGAGCTTAGTGACACAGCTTGGCAGAAATGCAGTACTTATTATGAGTACTTAAATTGATCCAGAGAAACTAGCAGCTTTAATCAAATGACACGCTGTTGCTGGATTCGACGCAACGCAATCTGTATGAACAGGGAAAGGTGAAGGAATGATGTCTGCTAGATTTAAGTCCTGCCATACACAGTGCGGTGTATTTCCTAGGTGTAAGACAAGCACCGTCTACCGCAGTGTCAGATTTGTTGTGAAGAATTCTTATTCATACAATTCTGCCAATAGAAAATTAAAATCGAACAACTACAGGATATGAGTTGTCAACTGTTCAAATAGCTGAAATTCGATCGAGGTGTGAACAAACAGCTACTTAATGTCTATCCAAGTGCATGGAAAGAACATAAACGACTCATGTGCAGTCAAGTATGTGGTCTGTGAATCTTGTTTTGACTTTGAGAAAAAACAAACGTGACTATTGCACACTGGGGCTAATACGTCCTGTTATTACTATTACCAAAGGGTTGCAACCAGTCGGGGAATATGACAACTCTGCCGAAGCACAATATACTTATCATCACTGCTCTACACTTACTGCACAAGCATTTAATGTTACATATCCATCACACTGCATCGTGTGAAGATGACCAATGGTCACATACCATTATTATAATTATAAAATAATTTGCGTATATTTAATTTTAATAAATAATTTCTTATTTGTTATTAAAACTGCTCAAAATAAGCCTCAAGGAAAACCCTGGAGCGACTAGTTTCGTGTCCACAACAATAATTAGATAAACTTTGGCATGATATTTTAATCGTTTAATATTAAATTTTTTGTTATTAATTAATTCATATTTTCTTTAAAAAATAGCTGAAAACATACTAAAGCCTCACAAAAAAATGGCATGATAGGAAGAGTGGATCAGCAGCAAAGAAGTCAGTGAACATCTTGGGGTGCTTTATAAATAAGCTGCACACAGAGTGAGGTCTTAAATCCCGGTGCTGGTCGGCCGTTCATGAGTTCACACCAGCAAACTTAGGCGAGCGGGAAATCCCAAAAAAATGCTTTTAATCCAATGGCTCAACCAGATCACCTTGCAATGTGCTACTAAAACCATTTCTTTGCATTTTCGATTAGTCCATGTCATCTGGTAACAAAATGCTATAATTTTGGATCTAGGTGACATAGAGCGATGATATCTGTTTTTGGGGTCAGGAATTCCGATTCTAGTGTGCTCATGACGATTTGAGGAATCCCTATGCTGCCAAATGATTATATGAACTCCACAATGGATGTCTGTAGGTTAAATATCTGAAGCCAACAACTATCATTGGTAATTATTTGTTGATAAAAATAATCAAATTGAAACTGTCATATGAAATTAACAGTATATTTGTTAATTACAATACATTATGATGTCCTCAACTTATTTGCAGTAAATATTTAATGTCAGTAAACATGATTTGTGTGACCGTTTCAGAAAACCTACATATCAAGAATTTCAAATTACTGATGCAGACATGAACATATTTTTTTAACTTCGTGATAGAGCCCATCAGATAACTGTAACCAACACTATCCAAGTACCGTACAGCTACTACTAGATGTGGAGCGCAGTGGTGGAGTGCAGTGGTGGAGCGTAGTGGTGGAGCACAGTGATGCAGTGGATAGAGTTTGGGACTCTCCACCGAGAGAACCCGGGTTCGAATCCTGTGCTGTGGTGTCGGACCTTGGGCAAGTTTGTTCACTCTACGTTGCTCCAGTTTACTCAGCTGTATGAATGAGTACCTGTCTATGGACAGTGGTGAATATTTGTTTTATGATATGGCGTTGGATGAACCGGCTTGCCAGGGAGTAAAGTGTAAAGCGCTTTAAGCAGTCCCGAGGAACGGATACTGTGCTGTAAAAGAACTAGCCTTCACTTTTTTAGATGCTCAATTGGACACAATTATACCAAACATTACACCAAATGGCCTTCTGTGAGCAGGTGTCTCGTTATGGCACAATTATTATTGATCCTCGTTAGACTCATCAATCACATGCTGACTCTCATCTGATACATCCTCGATCATCTCCATCCTCAGTAGACGTCTTCTTAGGCAATGGGATGTTGCGTACAAGTCCTCCCTCACAGGCACTAGAGATGGTGCATGTGACTTGGCGTCCAGTACATCCGCAGTTGTTGCCTTTACAGGCTCGCTCTGACTCACGACCGCATCATAATAGCTTGAGTACAGTCTCAGGAGCCAGGTGTAAACCCCCAATAACAGTGTGAGGAGATAGGGCTTCGTTGGCATGGTCTGGCTGCCTCCCATCCAAATTCTATTGGGTTGAGGGGAGGGTCCGATTGTAGGGCCTCATACAATTGTGCAACCTGAGCGCCCACAGCGCTGGCGGCACTCTGTCATGGGCTCAGCTTGCTACAATAACATGCAACCATAAATGCAGTTGCCTCCGTCTTGTCCTGCTCCGTATCACCATCAACTTTACAGGTAGTGTCAAGTTCCAATCCATTCTGTCCTGTTGATGTTTGACATGACGGTGCAGTTTTCTCGTACAACCTGTTCGTTGTATTTATGTAATATCGGCCAAATTCGCCGTTACTTGCCACAGTCAAAAGCAGAACGTATTGTCAATCCAATGTTCACGCCACGCTTAGACTATTGCAATTCGCTTTTGTTTGGCACTTCTGCCAAGAACATCGACAGATTCTGCAGCGACTGCAGATTGCTGCGTCTAATAATTCGGCGTGAGCGTTGCGACAGTGCGTTACTAGTCCATGGGCCAGACCCTGAAATTTAACGAATTGGCATCATATGGGCGGGCCAAATCTCACGGTGTTTTTGAATAGCCCTATGCCTGTAGTTAATAAATTAATGTGATTTACTTTTATACGTGGTAGCTTTTTGGTGGATATCACTCCGTAAACATAATGAGGCGAGGACAAATTCTTGTCAAATATTTATGGGTAGGGAAAACAAAGTGTATCATAACTTTGCAAACAGTCAATACATCCTCATGTTTCACTCAAATTGTTGGTATTAAACCCCTCTACAAATTGATATATGATATGTACAAATTGGAGTAATTATTAGGTCACAGGGGGTCAAAAGGTCACGAACTATTGGAGATGTTAAAAATCTGACACGTTGACAGTAATTGTACTACTATTTCATGAATGAGGGATATATTTCATCTTAACTGCCCAGAATGTGAATGATAGACACGCTGTGAGAAATTAAAAGGGTCATTGTTCAATTATTTTTCAAAAAGTGCCTTCCACAACAAACGACAGAAAGTCATATTTACAAAACTAACAGAAACGTGCTGTTTTTGGGTATATAGTCCATGGGCAAGACCCTGAAATTTAACGAATTGGTATCACCTGGGTGGGCAACACCCAATGCTGTTTTTAGAATAACTCAACCCCAAAAATTGATAAATTGATGTGATAGACATTTGTTGAGAGTAGCTTTGTAGTAGATACCACACCTAAAACTTAACGAATGTTGCATAATTTATAATAAAATTGGCCTCAGCATTAAATCAGTATAGACTAACAATCTGATACTCCAAATATTCGTTTTGAAGCGTACCTTCCAACAGTAAATTCACCTGCCACTCACTTGTCCACTGTGTATGAACTACTTAGCCAGTCTGTCAAGGTCATGGTCAACTTGAAATTAAATGCCATAGTGTGTGGTTTGATCAGGCACTATACGTTAATGCGCTTGAAGTGGCATGGAAGCATCAAAACAAATTCGGTTGCATCATACCCCGAATGGGTATCTTCCACACTATACAATTATATACACTGCTAGCTTACTGTCATAGGAAAGCGATTTGGAGATGCAAGTCTTCGATATATCTTTGTTTAGCCAGGAGTGGTTGCAGATGGTTCCATTAGCGGGGTCCTTGACGGCAGAAAGTACAATCGTGCAGTAAGTGTGCATAAGCTCATTTATGAAGCACTCGTGCGACTTGCATGGAATGGATTCCTGCAGTGTACAGAGACAAGTGAACAGGGTCACTTAGTTGAAGCTCTACGTGTCCTACAAGGTCTCGCTAATGACGCCTCACCTCAGACACTGAATGAAGTCATGTCGAGTGCATCATGTAGACATGTAATGCAGCTCTTCGAACAATACCTTGACTTCCTGCGGTCTGAAAATGGAAGATTGTCTGCATTATGGATGTCATACATCGACATAATTGATATTCTACTTGGACTTTTGCGGTCAACAAGAGAAGGGCATTAGCTTCTGCATTTGTGGTCCAATCGAGAGATGACCCCATGGTGCTTTGCCTACGACAGCCTAAACTACGCCCGCTATCCCCTGAGGTTGATCAAACCTTAGAGGACACGTAAATAAGGACACCCAGAACCCAAGTGGCACAAAAGGTTTCAGTTTGAATCCAGGAGCAGTTCGCCGGTATTACCTAACATTGCTCACGTACCTGAGGCAGATTAGAGACATGACAGGCCTTGGTAACTCAAGGTTAAACCATGCAGACTTGCAACCAACCAGGATTCTGAAAGATAATAATAATAATAATAATAAGATAACTTCTACTGTGCCTAAATCCTTGGAAACCAAGCTCAGAGGCGCATCAAAACAAAAGGGTTGGTCAATCTCAAAATCCATAAGTAGTTTTCTAGTTGTCAAGGCGCTAGGGAGCTACGGTGGATAAGCAAAGTTGTAAAGATACGTTTTTAAATGACGACGGAATTTTGTAATATTTTCAACTGATCTAACACTAAGAGGGAGCATATTCCAAAGAGTTGGTGCAGCAACAGAAAAAGCCCTAATTCCAATGTTAGTGTTGACTGTAGGAACAAAAAGTAGGTCAGAACTAGATGATCGAAGCTGGATAGGTTTTCTTACAGGAGTAAGCAATGAATGCAAATAAGATGGTTGCGTAATGGACAGTGCCTGGTATGCAATGATACAGATCTTAAATAGTATACGATATCGTACAGGAAGCCAATGCAAAGACTTCAAAAGTGGTACAGAGCGACAAAAACGAGGAAATCGTGTAATTACTCTTGCTAGACAATTTTGGACACGCTGAAGTTTTGTGATATCCTTGCTAGCGAAAGGAGGGAATTGCAAAAGTCAAGTCTGCTGCTAACAAGCGCTGTTGCAATAGTCTTAGCAACAGAAAATGACATATACCGGCGAATACGGCGAAGATCACGAATATGATAAAAACAGCAGCGACATGTTTAAGATATGTGTTGTCGGAAATTGAAGTTACTATCAAAGATCACTCCTAGATTCCGCACCGGGGTTGCTGGCGTGATATACTGATTCAAAATACGCGTAGGGAAAAAACATCCAATTTACTACGCTGCATTGTAGTACCAATAATGATCAATTCAGTTTTATTTGCATTTAATTTCAACTTGCTGTCAGTCATCCAGTGGAAGATATCTTGAAGGCAATCACTAAATTGGTTAAGGGAGCGATTTGTATCCGGGGTAGCCAATGAAATGTAGATCTGAGTATCATCAGCATAAAAATGATGATCCAAGTTATGTCTTTGTATAAATGTTCAGTCACCAGTTGATCTCCTACAAAACTCGTGAATTAACCCATTCAGACAAGAACAAGACGCCTGCTGGTGTCACGAATGACCTGCTGAATGCCAAGAAGACGGGTCAAGAGGCATACAAAGCCTTCAAGCGTGATCGCCTTGAAAAAGACCATCCTGATGCTGTGGACTTCCATGCCAAGGTGAAGAAACAGGGTCTCAAGACATTCGCGAACATCTCTACCAAGAATGTCAGGTGTATAAGGGTAAACACATCATCATAAAGGCTGATAGAAACTTGTTTGGCCGCATGATAGTAATCCCACAAAGTCGACAGTTTGACATGCATGATGTGTTTGCCCATCCACTTTGACCCTTGTCATGCATGGGCTTTGTCGAATGAGGATGGATCGCTACGAAAGTCAGATAAAGCCAAACTCCTAAACCACACTGGAAAGAACGTGCCACCAGCTGAAGCTCTTCCCAATTAGTCCGCTTGCATCATTGATGGAATAATTGTAAAAAATAACTTTCTATCGTTTATTGTGGAAGGCACATTTTGCAAAATAATTGAACAATTACCCCTTTAATTTCTCATAGGGTGTTTATCATTCACATTCTGGGCAGTTAAAACGAAATATATCCCTCATTCATGAAGTGTACAATTAATGCCAAGGTGTCAGATATTTGGCATCTCCAAAATGTCGTGACCTTTTGACCCCCTGTGACCTAACTGTTAATCCAATTTGTACATATTATACATCAGTTTGTAGAAGGGTTTAATGTCAACATTTTGAGTGGTAATTTGTGAGGCTACGTTGATTGGTTGCAAAGTTATGATACACTTACTTTGTTTTCCCTACACATATAAATATTTGACAAGAATTTGTCCTCGCCTCATTATGTTTACGTAATGATATCCACCAAAAAGCTACCACGTACAAAAGTCTATCACATTAATTTATTATAACTACAGGCACAGGGCTACTCAAAAAGCACCATGAGATTTTGCCCGTCCACATGATACAAATTACGGCTCTGGCCCATGGACCATACTGCACCAACTTCACTGGCTGACACATGCGTAAGTTTTCAAACCAGCCAGACATCTTCGTTCTGCTAAGGGTAACAATCTTGTCGTTGCGAGAGCCCGAACTAAAGCTGGAGAATGCGCATTCGTC
Source organism: Paraescarpia echinospica (assembly GCA_020002185.1). Taxonomy (NCBI): domain Eukaryota; kingdom Metazoa; phylum Annelida; class Polychaeta; order Sabellida; family Siboglinidae; genus Paraescarpia; species Paraescarpia echinospica. The sequence continues at coordinate 35,052,377 of CM034540.1, read as the reverse complement.
CACGCTGCTGCTGCAATATGGAATGGTCTACAAACTGATGTTACTTCCAAAACCTCCCTGCAATCTTTCAAGGCAGCCTTAAAGACTCACCTTTTTATCACGGCGAACACTGTTTGAATGACCGCGGAATAATGTTATCTTAATCTTATTTTAAATACTCATTTTAACATTAGAATTGATTTCTTTTTTTAATCTACTGATGTTTACACGACATTATGTTATCTAGTTATTTTTATAATTTTTTTTTTTTTTAATTTATATATTAGTTTTATGTAAAGCGCTAGGTACATTATGAATATGGTGCTATATAAAATTTAGATTATCATTATATTAAATATATGGCAATTACATTTCCAACTCCGTAAATGGCCGCCACACTATATCACATCCATTTATGGCATGCAGGGCAAGAACCTGTGAGATAATATCGGAGTCATCCTCGTGATCGGAGTGCTTCTTCACTGTTGATGGGATGTCAGCATATGTTCGGCCATGGATGGAAAACTGCATTGTCATGGGAAGAAGTGGTGAAGAAGTAATGCATATTAAAACATCCCTGTCAGTGTCATCAGCAACGACGGAGACTCTTGCCTGTGAATCCTGGCCTGGCTTTACATAACACAATAGTTAGGCCTCATTTAGAATATTGTATTCAAGCGTGGAGGCCGTATCGCAGGAAGGCCATAGATATGCTAGAAAGAGTGCAGAGGAGAGCAACTAAAATGATACCAAAACTGAGGGATCTTAGTTACGAAATACGCCTAAAAAATGCGGTTTAACAACACTAGAGACCAGGAGGTTGAGAGGAGATCAGATAGAAGTGTTTAAAATATTGAAGGGTTATGAAAATATTGATAGAAATATTTTTTTCTCAGTTAAGAAAGATAGAAGGACTAGAGGACATGAACTTACATTAGCAAAGGAGCAGTGTAGATTAGATATAAGATAGTTCTCATTCTCACAAAGGACTGTAAATGAATGGAACAGATTATCTGCTGATTGTGTGGGTGCTAGTAGCGTGAATATGTTTAAAAATAAAATCGACACATACCTCAGACGGGCTGGATACACATAGATAAAAGGGTCGGACTCTCGATAAGCCAAAGGGCTTCCTTGTCCACCTGCCACCTAGAGTAAATTCTCTGTGTGGCAATCTTGTTAAATCAATAAAAATGATGGTCATGATGATGTCTGCCTCTTTGCCTGCGTACATATGAGCACTGAACGGGCTAAAAGTGGTGACTTCAGATTGAATTTATCGACCCTTGAAGACGTCGTGACTCGCGCAGCTCGGGTGCTGCTCGTGGTTGAGTAGTCCAGGTACCTGTCAAACGCCAGGTACACGTCACTTTCAAAGAGTTTGGAGACCAACCAGACTTTGAAGCCTCGAACAATTGTCCAGAGAGCAGCGGAGACATTAATAGCCACAGAAATAAAATCAGTGATGCCTTGACCGTGGTATTGTTTCAACAACCCTGGAGGTTTCCAAACAATATCTTGTTGTTGCGACCGACACCAACATATTGGTGGCACACATGGCAGTGTCCAATAAAAAATCGGGACTGTTAAGACCCATCTGGTTTTCGTTCATGCTGTTTCTTGGTGTGACAGTGTGTCTGCGCCATGTGCGTATCCTGTCCTTGGAAGTGCTCAACGTGCTTTATACTTACATCATCATTCACCCATGGTACCCATTGCAACATCTATCTGTGATTTTTTTATGTTTTGACAAGCTTCTCACCATGGTGTTGTGTGGATGCAAAGGTCAAAGTGGGAAGGCCTGCGGATGTCGGAAGGTGGGGCTATATTGCACTGCCATGTGTGCATCCTGCAGTGGACAGTCGTGCCCAAACACATTAACACCAGATGAAGCATAGACGCACTCAGTCCGAGGTTTGCGCAGTTGCTTTTGAATAAAAGGAGTTTGTTTACATCAGTTTATGTCATGCTGACTTTGCATATTGTTTTATTATCTAGTGTTGTAATAAAGCAATTGATATTTGAACCTTTATTGCCCTTTTCCTATACATTTTACCATGAACAAACATCACATCCATCCACCAGCAACATCCAATGTCATCCATCCACCCACCAACCCACCCGGTTAGTTTGCACAAGGTTAATATGTCTTTAGCTATGCAGCTGTGCCCCACTTTACCCTATCTGGCCGACTATTCAGTATTGGTCCCTTGTGTGTTGTGAGCCACACCATTTGGCCTGTTCCACTCTCTCAAAGATACTTCTCTATCTATTCTGATGTTCTGCACAGTTCTACATTCTACTGTTCACCCCTCTCCATTTGAATCAAATGAAGAATTTCCACTAATAATCAATATTGGTAAATACTGTGCATAATCTACCTAACTACCATTTATCTTGGAAAAATATTTTATTCTTAGAACTAAGCTGATGCTGCACCTGAAATTGTTACTACTTTAAAATCACCTGAAAATATGAAACAAAAGCTACTTTTATAATGCACAACAATTCTTGTTCATGTAGATATAATATACAAACAATTCAATTCACATAAATATCTTAATTGTTGCAATATATTTATTCAATAATCTCTGAAATATAGCTACAAACAACAGACCATGAAAAGTACATCCAATATCAATGTTTTAACCAGCACAAAATAGGAATGTATTTCTGATCAAAGATAGGGCTTCTTGTCTAACTATTACAACATTACAGGACCAACAGGGAGAGATTTGGCAGGCAGGGAAGAGGGGTCAAATGAAGGGGAGATCATCTATTATTTGGCAGGCAGAGAAGAGGGGTCAACGGAGTGGGTGAGCATCTATTATTTGGCAGGCAAGGTTGAGTGGTTATATGAGTGGGTGATCATCTATTATTTGGCAGGCAGAGAAGAGGGGTCAACAGACGGGGTGATCACCTATTATTTGGCAGGCAATGAAGAGGGGTCAAATGAGGGGGTGATCATCTATTATTTGGCAGGCAGCAAACAGGGTGAAATAGGGGGGGGGGGGTGATCATCTATTATTAGGCAGGCAGAGAAGAATGGTCACTATGAGGTCATCATCTTAATGTCCAAATTAAGGAAATGTGTTTGACATTAAAAACAATCTCACCAGTCATGAGGGATACACAATTCCATACTACTATTTTAACACCAATATCTCTTGCATGAAATTAAGGTATGTGTGCTATGCTACTTGGCCTGTTGGCAAATACTATGTTACCATGGTAAGCATTCTCAGCATGGTCACCACTACATCATCACAACATTCACTATCACCACGGTAACCACTACACAACAGTGGTCAACACAGTCACCATGGTAAATACTACAATACTATGGTAACATCTGTAATCATGGTAACGACATCACATTGACATGCCACTTCTCAGTGATGTCACTACATGTACAATAGCTGTAATTGCAATAACACCATCTGCATCAAGAACAACACTGATACTGACTATTATATAAGTCTATGTCAATAAATGGACACTGAATAACAGTCTAAACATCTCTGTGGAAATGCTGAACAAAAATATAGTTTATAAATTGTTATCTTTGCCAGTTGTTCATGTAATAAAATATACTACAGATGTATAATAATGTGAAGCTCAGAACATTAAAAAATTACAATTGTTTGGCAAATACATATTCAATTTCAGTAGACACAAATTGTAAATGATTATTGGTGAAAGATGTAAACACACAAAGTACACATCAACAAATCATTCCTCAAACAACACCATATAACAATGTATAACATCAGTTATTATATGCTACTATAATTAAAATATAAAGTAAATAAAAACATACTAATATTGTTGAATACAAGTAATTTACACATTAAGTGTCAATCAAATATGTCACCTCTGTTTGTCATAATATATAACACTTCATCACTGTATTCTGTTGACTAGAAAGTAAGGAGTGCAAAATATCAACTAATTAACAATTAGCATGGTCACACCATATAGCACACTTATTACATCAAAACGTACAATAAAATAAACCACTATAATTACGTTAAGCCAATAATATATACTACATGTATAATATATCCATCATCAAGCAACACGATAACTGTCAAAAGCCAGATTGAGGACAGAAGACATAAGGGCATAACACACATCGCATGGATGGACAATTATTTGTGGATATTTCATGAGCAGCTGTAACAATTACACTTAAAAAAAATAACGTAAAAGTACAATTTATATTTGGAGATTCCATTTATATAGCAGATGATCAAATAGTTTCTTCCATTAATATTATTTTCTATAAATAGTGTAGTGCTTTATATCTCACAAGGCCACAAAGACATGATAGATTAATTATGGACAAGGTCATCACCATTTGCTGACGTCACAATTAAAAGTATGTGCGTGACTTCCGTGAAGGTGAGGTTTGAACTAGGACGGCATGACATCTGCTAGATCAATCATTCCTACAAACAGTAGTCGTTTTAGATACTTTGCGTTGTTTTTGTCATAAAGAAAAATGCGTAGGGCCATAATTTCAACACAATACACAATTAAATGTCTGAATGCTCCACATGTTCGGCATCCAATTTTTTATGGCCTGACAACCTTTTGTTAAGCAACAGGTCATGTGATGGATAGGTCAATTGTGGCATTTATAGTTAGGAGTTTTAACACATTTTGAACAATGCTATGCAAATGTGCGAGGGATTTCAGAGCAGACTGGAGCCCTGGAGGTGCAGTGTGCAGAGCCTACCAGAATGGGGACATGTCCTGACAACATGCTATTCCAATCACCACCTATCAGCAAATAGTACAGGGCAGATCATGTTCTTTAGCCTTGGCAAACAAGTAATCTAAAGAAGTAAACCGCAGCAGAAAATTCGGAGTGGAGCTCTAAGGCAGTCTGATGTGATCCTATCCATCTTTTACTGTCTCCTGCAGCCGAGTTGATGCCAGATGTACTGTTTGGCATTCCTTTGGACCACACCACTGAGGCAGAGTGGGGGACCCTGACGATTGGGCAACTCAGGATCTCCATACACATTGTCCAGGCTTGAGGCTACACTCCAGGATCGCTGACCAGCAGCAACACAACACGGGAGGGAGCAGTCATGGGTCGCCAAACCCAACTGGTGTGGGAAATGGGTGTTATGCATTGCCTCCAACAATGGGAGGAACCATCATGTTTCACTGGTCAGCCACCACCCACCTCAAGCTGGGAAGCCCCTGGCTAATAAGGTGCTGACCCGCCATGGTCTGCCTGTTTCTGTCGGTGTGTGGATTTCAGAACATCTCAACAAGTGGATTGATAAACTATTCACCAGGCAAATTAAACAAACCAGTGAAGATGCCACCTCTTCACTTATCAAGTTAGAATGTCAGTATCATGTGTCCAGATTTACTAAATGTGAATGATTTACAACGGATCAATGACTCATAAAAGACAGCCATTATTCACTTGGAGCTCAATATTGATGTCACCAGCCTGCAGGAAACAAAACTTGCTTCCAGTGGAAGTGCACATCCCTCATGGCAGGGCAAGGATCCTGAAGAACCAGGTCAGCATGAGCTGTGCAGTGAGAAACTCTACTTCAGTTGGTCGAACCGCCTACAGGTGGCTCACAACAAATTCTTGCCATTCTCCACTTCACAATATCAGGCCCTGTAAACATTGTAGACATCTACGCCCCCATACTCTGCTCCACTGTAGAAGGTCTTTGAGGAAGTAGCCAGCGTGTAGCCGGGAGTATCCTTAATTCAGAACATCTTCTTATGTTGAGAAACGTCAATGCCAGAATGAGATGGGACAGGGAATATGGCCAACTAGTCTCAGACACTACAGGGTTGGGAGAATGAACGGACATGGCCAGAGACTGTTGGAGCAGTGTTCTTATCACAGCTTCTGTATCGCAACTTATTCTTCCTCACGAAGCCATGCAACGAAGTGTCCAGGAGGCACTGATTCACCTGTAGAATTCTGTTATTATTAGATTATTGTTTATAATTAAACAATGCCTGCCCTATCTTAACCATAATATGACAGTTTTCCTGTTAGAACTCATTGGATTTTTGGACTTTTAATACCCTGTATGGGCCCAGTCCAGTCTTTGGAAGAACTCAATTTCATTGATAAAATACACAAAATGTAAACCATCCATGACTGCAGAAATTTGATATACCTATGAAGAAACAATCAGATGGTATTTTATGATTGCAGCCTGGCTGTTTTTTTTTATTTTGATGCAGGCTACTGCAGAAAGGTGCTTGTCATCAGTCAGCAGTGTGGTGATGTGTTTGTCATCAGTCAGCAGGGTGGTGATGTGTTTGTCATCAGTCAGCAGGGTGGTGATGTGTTTGTCATCAGTCAGCAGGGTGGTGATGTGTTTTGTCATCAGTCAGCAGGGTGGTGATGTGTTTGTCATCAGTTAGCAGGGTGGTGATGTGTTTGTCATCAGTCAGCAGGGACATGATGTGTTTGTTATCAGTCAGCAGGGTGGTGATGTATTTGTCATCAGTCAGCAGGGTGCTCACGTGTTTCAGTCATCATTTGGGGAATGCTGACATTCTTCAGTCAACATTTGGCAGAATGTTAACATGATTCAGTCATTTACTGGAATGTTGACATGATTCAGTCATTGTTTGGTGAAGTGCTGACATGGTTCAGTCATCATTTGGTGGAGTGCTGACATGATGTTCGTAGCCGTCAGGTTCAGCTGCCCAGTCCTGCTGGTTGCCCGAGGCAAACAGGCTGTAGAAGATGGCGCCACCGCAGTAGATGACCGCGGCCAGCGAGAACACAATGCGCCATTCACTTGCAAACTGAAACAACAGCTGGATATAAACGCAGACTCTACATACTTACTCTCTTATGTCACAAACGCACCTCTAAAAACATGGTGCTATGTTAATATTCTGCCCCTGAAGCCAGAAATAGTACATTTACGTCTACCGGTAGCTGTTATTCTGGTCACTTATCTGGGATTTGTGTTGATGGTAGTATTCAAAACAGTTAAACCTAATCACTAGATGATTAGCTAATGTTGCACTAAAGATCTAACAGTCATACAGGAATGATGTTTAAATATTGTGGATGACTAAAAGCAACAATGATTTACTCAAGAAAACACAAACCGGGTATTAAGTCAAACAGGCTTATTCTGCACATCAGATGAAAATAGTTGTCTAGGTCATGTCAGATTTATTGTCGCATCAATTTGTTTATTTGGGGAGGAATGCCTGCCATATAGTCTCACCTTTCAATGTCCAGTTTCGACAAATAATCTCAAACTAATAAAATACATCCATTTAAGAAGTAATAGATTAGAAAAACAACAGAAAATGAGTCAAAATTACTTTGTTTCTCAAAATGTCGCTTTTTAAAGTTTGCTTCATTTTTTAGCAATAAATCAAAAAGTACCTAAGATATTTAAACAAACAAGGCACCATTTTAAAGCTTATCATTTATGGAATGAAAAACGGTACAAAACTCCATTTCATAACTGTGCAACTTAGTACACCGACTTCACTGTGGCAGGTCACACATTACACATATATCTTAAACTGACCTAGAAATATTGTCGGGACCTTGTATGTGGTAGAGGTAAACATTTCTCACTCAATACAATAGTGACATGATGAAAATATTGACATACCCCATGTGTCACTATTGAGCCAGTGACGGAGGGACTGACAATGCCTGGGATTGTGGCAACAGTGTTGGAGATGCCCATCAGCACACTGGCATACTGAAAGAGTTCACAAAAACACACTGGCATACTGAAACAGTTCACAAAAACACACTGTCATACCGAAACAGTTCACAAAAACACACTGGCATACTGAAACAGTTCACAAAAACACACTGTCATACCGAAACAGTTCACAAAAACACACTGGCATACTGAGAGTTCACAAAAACACACTGGCATACCGAAACAGTTCACAAAAACACACTGTCATACCGAAACAGTTCACAAAAATACACTGGCATACTGAAACAGTTCACAAAAACACACTGGCATACCGAAACAGTTCACAAAAACACACTGGCATACCGAAACAGTTCACAAAAACACACTGGCATACAAAAACAGTTCACAAAAACACACTGGCATACCAAAATAGTTCACAAAAACACACTGGCATACTGAAATAGTTCACAAAACACACTGGCATACTGAAACAGTTCACATAAACACACTGACATACTGAAACAGTTTACATAAACACATTGGCATACTGAAACAGTTCACATAAACACACTGGCATACTGAAACAGTTCACATAAACACACTGGCATACTGAAATAGTTTACGTAACCACATTGGCATACTGAAACAGTTCACATAAACACACTGACACTGGTATACTGAAACAATTCACGTAAACACACTGGCATACTAAAACAGTACACATAAACACACTGGCATACTGAAACAGTTTACATAAACACATTGGCATACCGAAACATTTCACATAAACACACTGGCATACTGAAACAGTTCACATAAACACACTGGCATACCGAAACAGTTCACATAAACACACTGGCATACAAAAACAATTCACATAAACACACTGGCATACTGAAACAATTCACATAAACACACTGGCATACTGAAACAGTTCACATAAACACACTGGCGTAGTGAAACAGTTTACATAAACACATTGGCATACTGACAGTTCACATAAACACACTGGCATACAAAAATAATTCACATAAACACACTGGCATACTGAAACAGTTCACATAAACACACTGGCATACTGAAACAGTTTACATAAACACGTTGACATAATGAAACAGTTCACATAAACACACTGGCATACTGAAACAGTTCACATAAACACACTATCATACCAAAACAGTTCACAAAAACACACTGGCATAATGAAACAGTTCACATAAACACATTGGCATACAGAAACAGTTCACATAAACACAATTTCATACAGAAACAATTCACATAAACACACTGGCATACTGAAACAGTTCATTTCAGTTCACTGGGATACTGAAACAGTGGCAGACATCACATATGTACCTGGAGCTAGGTATCACAGACATGCTTGTGGAGCCAGGCATCATAGATATATCCATGGAGCAAGGCATCAGCCACATCTCAGGCATACCTGTGTAGTCTGGTATGAGGGGAGGACCTGTGGAGTGAGGTATGTACCTGTGGAATGAGGAATGTACCTTTGGAGTGAGGTATGAAATGTACCTGTTGAGTGAGGTATGTATCTGTTGTGTGAGGTATGTACCTTTGGTGTGAGGTATGAGATGTAACTATTGAGTGAGATATGTACCTGTGGAGTGAGGTATGAGATGTACCTGTGGAGTGAGATATGTACCTGCGGAGTGAGGTATGTACATGTGGAGTGAGGTATGAGATGTACTTGTGGTGGGAGATATGTACCTGTGGAGTGAGATATGTACCTGTGGAGTGAGGTATGTACATGTGGAGTGAGGTATGAGACATACCTGTGGAGTGAGGTATGAGATGTACCTGTGGAACGAGGTATGTACCTGTGGAGCGAGGTATCTACCTGTGGAGCGAGATATGTACCTGTGGAGCGAGGTGTGTACCTGTGGAGTTAGGTATGTACCTGTGGAGTGAGGTATGTATCTGTGGAGCGAGGTATATACCTGTGGAATGAGGTACCTGTGGAGTGACGCATGTACCTGTGGAGAAAGGTATGCACCTGTGGAGTGAGGTTAATACCTGTGGAGTGAGGTATGTACCTGTGGAGTGAAGTATGTACCTGTGGAGCGAGGTCAAGGTGGTTGACGGCAAAGCCTGCCCAGGCAAATCCTCCGAGACCGACAGCGAAGGAGAGACATGAGATGGCAGCTCCAGGGGTCATTGTGAATGCAGCGATAGTCATGAACAGAGCCTGTGACATGAATGCTGAAAGATAGGAAATAATTGTTAAAACTAAGAATGAGGAATGAATATTGCAAAAATGTTGCCGTTAATTACAGTTGTTCTCCTCTTTTACTCAAGTGTCTGGGGTGAGGCTGGCTTCAATACTTGTCATAAATTTCTGTTTTGTTTTTCTTCCCCCTCACTATTCTTGCACTGCTGTCTGCACCCCCTCTACATTTCACCCTTGTTCTCCACTCCTCTCCCAATCCCTCCCAATCTCTCTCTTAGTATAATTCTCCCATCTCAGTCTTGGTTGTCCTTGTCTCCTTTTATCTTCCATGTTCTGGGCACCTGCTTTCTTCACTAACCATTCTTCTCCCATTCATTCCTTGCACCCAGGCCACTTTAGCTGACTCCTCACCAGATTCCTCTTTAAATTTCTCTCCACTTGTCTATTCTCTTTACTCCCACAATTCTTCTCACCCAATTGTTTTCGCAAACCTGTACTCTCTTCATTGCCATGGTTTTTAGACCATACAATAATAATAATAAATTTGTATATCCTATATCCTCAGGAATCTGATATCTGAGGTGAATTTTCTACTCCTAGATCATTTGCTTACAATGGCTAATAAGCATGATCTGACCAGTAATATTTATCCCCAGTTGAGGACCGGAATAGTGAATGTCGAGAAGTGTCCACATTAGGGCTCCAACCGGCTCCAAAAGACAACTAATCATCCGGATGGTGCTATATGCACACAGAAGGATGACAGTTTCACAAAGTATTCATACAGGACTTTTGATTGTTCAAAGTTACATAAAGCATTACTAACTGATTGGTGGATGGTTTACATAATTTCGAACAATTGTAGAAAACATGCGTAGTATTACAAACAATCATCAAATGTCCACCATCAAATCTATAAAACATAAACACATTCTGTATCCTTCCTGATAGTTTGGCACCCATAATGCAAAGCATCTAGGAGGAAAAGCTCACACACTTATGTTTGTTATATTTTAGATAGATATCTGTATAGTTTCTACATATGATACATTGATGAAGTATTGTCAGGGGTGATTATCGGGGATAGTTTTACTATCACAACAGTATCGTGATAGCTGTAGTTACTATTGTAATACTATCACGATACAGGCGAACTGATGGATATTTGAAACGGATGTGATCTGTCAAGTTTGTCATGTCTCCACTCAAGCTGATTCCTGAACTGAAAGATCTTAGTTATGAACGTATTAAAGATGCCTAGATTAGAAAGCGGGTTGACAACATTAGACTAAGAAGAGAGCAAATTGAAGTTTTTAAAATACTGAATGGTTATGAAAATATTGATAGACATATTTTCTTCAAATTTAAAGAAGGCAGTAGAACCAGAGGGCACAATGCGGCATTAGTCAAAGAACAGTGTAGGTCAGATGTAAGAAAATGCTCATTCTCTCAGAGGACAATAAATGACTGGAACAAATTATCTGATGATTATGTTAATGTTAGCAGTGTGAATATGTTCAAAAATAAAATTGACAGCTATCTGGGGAGGGTGGGTTATAACTTATACCTAGGTGTAAAATTGGTGGACTCTTGATAAGCCAAAGGCTTCCTTGTCCGCATGCCGTCTGGAGCTTGTAGCTCTGGATGGCAAATCTTGTTAAATTTTGTTAAAATTTAAGCACAAAACGACAATGTTGGCATGCAACTTGCTTCCTGTCAGTATCCTCCTTGATCTTTACAAACCCGAGGTGCATCCACGCAGTTGACTTTGCATTTTTGTTTGTGACAATCTAAAAATCGTCGGCATAAGCAACGCATAGTGAATATTCAAGGAAGCCATCCCAAATCATAACTGATGAGTCAATGGCGATCCATGAGTGATGCTGATTTGATTGACATTAGTTGATGTTGGGTTGGTGGACTCTGTAAGTAAACACTATGTAAACAAAAATTTGAAAAATCACATCTGTGATAGCATTGCAGCAACACAAGTAAACCTGCTGATGTGTTTGGCTAACTACTGTTACCATCGATAGTTCATTGTGCTATTGCCAATAACTACCAATAGTTAAATTTACACCACTAATTAGTGTACAAGATAAAATAATGAAGACAACATATTAATGTGCCAATTAATTCACTGAATAGGGAAATGTTTATGAATATGAAAGAAAGTATGTACTGTAAATACAGTTGTTGTTAGGTTTTTGCTTATCCAATATCCATTTCCGGACATTGCAGCCTTGATGGATTGTTTATAGACAGCTCTTTCGTTTGCCAGTCTCCCCACTCGCCAGACTTCTCCCATTGTCTCCTAGGTCTTCCTCTGCTTCTGCTGCCTTCCACTTTTCTTTCCATTATTAGTCTCTCTAGAGATTGATGCCATTTCATATGGCCGAAATAACTTAGTTTCTGTTTCTTTACAAAGTTCAAGTCCCTGGTATAACACCAAGCTCATCTGCGATGGATTCGTTAGTTCTTCGTTCAGTCCACGAAACTTGTAATATCTTTCTATAACACTTGTTTTCAAATGCATTTATACGTTTAGTAATGTTCTTATTAAGAGTCCAGGTTTCGCATCCATATGTAGCCGTTGGAAAAATGCAGACTCAAATAATTCATAGTTTCATGTCTTTGTTCATTGCTTTCCACAGCTTCTTCATCTCCGTCAACTTTGTACTCGCCATTGCCAACTTCCGCTTGATATCTTTCATCCCATCTCCATCCGCTTCTATCAGTGACCCCAGATATTCAAAGCTTTCCACTTGTTCTATTTCCTCGCCATCTACTGTGACTTCTGATGGTTCTCGACATCCCTTCACATCCATAATCTTAGTTTTCTTTACATTTAATTTCAATCCTTTCATCTCGCCTCGCTGTGGTCTTTAACAGTAGATATCAGTTTATCCAATCCTTCTTTTGATTGGATATTAATGCTGTGTCATCGGCATATCTCAATTCATATATCTCCTGTCCATTCACTTTCAGTCCATTAAAATACTTGCTTCTTGTGTCAGTCTCATGATATTCTCAGTGTATAGACTGAATAGGTGGGGGGACAAAATGCACTGTCTCACTCCCTTGCTGACTGGGAACCAATATGTGGCACCACACTCTAATCTCACTGCAGACTGCTGTCCAACATATAAATTTTGGATAAATTTTTTGGTCAAATCCCATGTGTATCAAGGTTTTCCAGAGTTGTTGATAACTAACATTATCAAAAGCTTTTGAATAATCTATGAAACATATCCTAAGGTCATGGTTGAATTTTCTGCATTTTTGAATTAACATCTCCAGGTTGAAAATATGATCTCTTGTTCCTCTTCCAGTCCGGAAACCAGCTTGTGTTCTGTTGACTTCACATTCTAATTTTGTTGTGATTGTTTTCATTATGATTTTTAGTATAATTTTGCTCGCATGGCTGATGAGGGATATAGTCCTGTGGTTTGAGCATTCTTGTATGTCACCTTTTTTCGGTATTGGTATATGTTCCACTTTTCCATATTTTCTTGCATAATGTGTGATAGATATCCAGGCCTGCTTTGCCACTTGCTCTTATTAGCTCTGCAGTGATGTCATCAGTGCCAGGTGATTTTCCATCTTTTAGACTATTTATTGCCCATTCCACCTCTGAACGCAAAGGCTCAAGTTCATCTTCTGGTCCTATCCACTCCTTTCCTTCATCCATGTCTACCTCTTCTGTTTCTTCTTTTTTAAACACGCTTTCACAATATTGCTTCCATCTTTCAAGCATGTCATCGCTTTCTGTCAGGGTCATTACCGTTTCATCTTTAATTATGCCAAGTCTAGGTTTGAACAACTGTGTCATAGACTTGATTTCCTCGAACATACTGCGACTATCATTCCTTCTCATACATAGTTCTATCTTTTCACATTTCTTCTTTAGATATTTCTTCTTGTCTTCCTTGCACATTTGTTTAATCATCTTGTGCTTCTTTCTGTATTTCTCATGATAATTCTCACTCGTTTCTTTGTTCTTCTTTAACTCTTTCCTTTCGTCAATCATCTGCTGTGGGTCTTTGCTTATTCATGGTTGTTTTTGCGTCCTCTTTTTAGTGAAGTGTTTGTCAGCTGATTCCATAATGATGTTCCTAATTTCTACTGCCAACTCCTCTGGTTGCTTCTCGTCAGCCACTGTCTGTAGTACTTCGAAATGGTTCATAACCTCTACTCGGTATCCTTCTGTGATGTCACTGACGATGTCATACCTCACAATCTCTTTCCCTCTCTTCATCTTTTGTTAATTTTATCGCAATTTTGGCGCTTAGCAATTCATGGTCAGAGCCACAATCTTTGCATTAAAGTGAATAAAGACATTATTATGTAATTAATGCTTTTAAATAACAATCATGTTATTGTTTTAAACACTACATGCAATGCAGGTAAACATGTTCAAACAAATACTTGACTAATCAATATATAACAATTCCTGATCAACACATTAGGTATGTTTTTTGCCTCAACCAGCTTTTTAATACAAATTTAAGAGTATGGGCCCATGTCATGTCGCAGTGATAATTGTCCAGTGTCCGATGTAAAAGCTACAAAACAACATTTTGGTTAAGCTATGTAGAATCTAAATGTCATTCAAACATAGTCTTACCTCCTGCAGTGAAGAACCTACGTGTGTTAGTGGTAGACAAGAGGTCGTGCCTACGAATGAGGTCAGCAAGTTGACCTCCAACCTGCACCATGACAACCATGACGATGTAGGGCAATGCTGCCATTGTGCCTGCCTGCAACATACGACAGATGATGTCAGCACAGTGCTCAACAGTCAGCTAGAATGATTCTCTTTAAAGGTTCTCAATTATTATGTAAATATCAAAATGTTTTTTTTTATAAATTTTGTTCTTCCCTTGCACAACATGGTCCACATCACCCAGTCTGGCCCACATCACCCGGTCTGGTCCACATCACCCAGTCTGGCCCACATCACCTGGTCTGGTCCACATCACCTGGTCTGGTCCACATCACCCGGTCTGGTCCACATCACCCAGTCTGGTCCACATCACCCAGTCTAGTCCACATCACTCAGTCTGGTCCACATCACCCGGTCTGGCCCACATCACCAGGTCTGGTCAATATCACCCAGTCTAGTCCACATCGTCCATTCTGGTCCACATCACTCGGTTTGGTCCACATCACCCGGTTTGGTCCACATCACCCGCTCTGGTCCACATCACTCCGACTGGCTCACATCACCTGGTCTGGTCCACATCACCCAGCCTGGCCCACATCACCCAGTCTGGTCCACATCACCCAATCTGGTCCACATCACCCAGTCTGGTCCACATCACCCAGCCTGGTCCACATCACCTGGTCTGGTCCACATCACCAAGTCTGGTCCACATCACCCAGTCTGGTCCACATCACCCAATCAGGTCCACATCACCCAGTCTGGTCCACATCACCCAGTCTGGTCCACATCACCCAATCTGGTCCACATCACCCAGCCTGGCCCACATCACCCGGTCTGGTCCACATCACCCGCTCTGGTCCACATCACCCAGTCTGGTCTACATCACCCAGTCTGGTCCACATCACCCAGTCTGGTCCACATCACCTGGTTTGGTCCACATCACCTGGTTTAGTTGACATCACCCGGTCTGGTCCACAACACTCCGACTGGCTCACATCAGACCAGGGTCTGGTCCATATCACCTGGTCTGGCCCACATCACCAGGTCTGGTCCACATCACCCAGTCTAGTCCACATCGTCCATTCTGGTCCACATCACTCAGTTTGGTCCACATCACCCGGTTTGGTTCACATCACCCGCTCTGGTCCACATAACTCCGACTGGCTCACATCACCTGGTCTGGTCCACATCACCGGGTCTGGTCCACATCACTACGTCTGGCCCACATCACCCAGTCTAGCCCAAATCACTCCGTCTGGCCCACATCACTTGGTCTGGTCCACATCACCCCATCTGGCCCACATCACCCGGTCTGGTCTACATCATCCAGTCTGACCCACCCTCTATAATATTCTTTTGTCATCTCTTCTACAATGGGCTTCCATTCACTCTTGGTTGCTTGATAGTCTGTGCCTCTAACCGCTATGCTGTGGCATAGGCCTTAAATAGGCTTTAGAAGTTCACGTTACGACAACAATTGCTTTGTAGTCATTTGTATCAAGTTCACAAATATGAAATAGAGTGTGTGGCATATGTATATGGCTATTACCCTTCTGCTTACAATATAAACCCACCGTAACGACTGTATGCATTCAAATACGTAAAAATCATTAAATTCTTAGCGGTCTGAAAAACATAAGGTATGGAAAAATAATTCTGAATATTTATGAACATAAATGAATCCTGATGATGTGTCTCATTTGATAATGCATGCTACTAACAGATCTCTGTAACATTACTGGTGGGTAGCTATACATTACTGCACTTTATAAAAGATCACTAAATGGTATCTACTTACAGAAACATGTTATTTCAGTTGTACATACATTTTTTAAATAATTGCTAATTATATAGATTTATATAATTATAACATGCTTGCTGTTAGTTGCCATCTAAATCACAATACGTAATATATGCAGTCATTACTGTAATACATACAGTCATTACTGTAATACATTTAGTCATTACTGTAATACATACAGTAATTACTGTAATACCGCTTGATAGTTAATCTGAAGAATTAGGGTGTAGTTTGCAATACTTAATAAATAAATAAATTTAGACATTTAAAAATTGTCACAGTTCAAAATGTCAATGTCATTTATAATAATTTGTGAATATATAATATTGCCTGGTAATTATGTTATTGAAATCTGGTTTGGAAAGTTGAAAAAATAGTTATGATGATTGTTGTTGTGATTTTAAAAAATCAATAGATCTTAGGTTTGGATGTCATCCCCCAATTTTTTATTAAATAGTGTTAGCTGCATCAAATCTATGATGTTATGAAGTTTAAACTCGATCTAATGTTAGAATGTCGAGAGTCGATTGTCTTTAAATATACAATAATTCTAACTGGTGTAAAATTCTACTTCTGCCAGCCGGTCTTTCTCTGTCAGTTAGAATACTATCAGTTATTGTTAGTTATTGGGTGGTTAATGGAAGACAACATCAACATAAAATTATTTCAATATGCATAGAAGCATGCCAATAATGCAATAAATCACGCAATTTTTTTTCAAACTGATGGAGATAGAACCAAAATTGTACACAATCAATCTTTGAACTCTGACCACTTTTTAGCCATGTAGTTACCATTTCATTAATTCGTGAGGTTTCAACCATATACAATAACGAGTCAAATACATAAAATCATATCACAAGGATGATTTATTGATAGTGCAAGATACTTGCAAGTTACGTGTTTAAAATAATGGCTAAATGGTTTCTTGTTTTCTCAACTTGTTGTATTTTAACTAGCTGTTTTTGTAGAAAAAAACACAAAACATGTCTGATACACTGGAATATACTTTAGATTAGATCTGCCCTGTTTTAGATTAAACAGGTATGTTTTTGTGACAGTCATATTTAAATATTTTGTTTTAATCCATGACATGAATATATGGATTTAAAAAAATTATTTTATGAATATACATATATATATGGACAGAGTTTGAAATAAACAATATTATTATTATTACTAATACTACAAGATATTGTTGATATATGCATGTGTTCAAAAATCACCATTATGTTGATTGAATTTTAATATTATATTATAATACTACCTGGCGAATTGATTATGCAACTAAACTGCAGAAAACGTTAACAAAATAGCCACCTTGTAGAGGTCATAGTCCATGACATCACTGAGGAAAGACGGGAGTTCAGTGAGGAGGGTGTAGAAGCCCCAATTCTCTGCAAAATGAGCAACAACAATGGCCAGGACTGGAAGAGAGGTGAACATCTTCTTCCAGGGCAGTGGAGATGACAAACCCTGAAACATTCAATCACATGCAAGTATGTTGTGATGTTAGAAAATTATAATTTGCTGCTATTGTCATGTGGCACTACCGAGTGGTATACTGACTACTCTAATCACAAAATGTTAGTATATTAAAAAAACTTACTAAAAGAATATTTTGCCACGAAACTCTTCATGTGTAACTATCAAACACACAATATTTACATAAAAGTACTTTTATCTAGTATAATACTACTCTAACTAAAGTATCACCTTTTGTCTGTTACTTTTCCTGTTACCATCTTTTCTACAACGGTAGGTGTAGGCGCATGTGGTGGCTGTGTTATGCTGTGTTCCAATCACCTCATGTATACCATGAAAATGACTTCGTAACCCCTACTTGACCCAGTTGCATAACTTTACAAGTGGCAAACTGGAGGAGCTCACACATCAAGTTCGCCAAGTCTTGTTTATGATATACATGAGCCCATTGGAATGCAGCATTACCTCTCCATTCAGTCTTGCAGAGCAGTTCTCAACAAACAGCAGTCACTGTCACCTAACAGTCTGATTAGCTCAACGACAAATGCATCCCAATGTTTTTCACGCCTTTGACAGTAGTAGGGCAATTTTGTGCAGGCAGCCACTCAGATAAGGTATAAGGTGAAACTGTTGGATTTTTGGGTGAAACATTACCTGGCAAATGAACTGTGAATGAATGCCAAGTCTTTGAGGCATGTCATCACAGCCTTGTATAGGAAGGCATGTTGGCTGGGGAACTGGCTTCAAAGGATCATTGAATCATTTGTAGCAGTCACACTGTCCCAGTGTCTCCTTTTATGTAAACTCCACAGCTAGCATAAAAGAAGCCAGCATGACTCCAAATAGTATTCTGGCAAGGGTCACTAATGCAGAAAAAGCCACATGCAGCTGCTTCATTACTGGAGATATAACATAAAAAATTAACTAAAAATATTGAAGTAGAAAGAAAAAAGTACAGGTAATAACATGCTCATGTATGGTACCAGGCCAGGTTTAAGCACATATCCAATCCCTTTTCTACTATACCGTAATCACCATAATGAATAAACATGATGATTTGACCTTGCTTACCCTCTTCTTGAAGGTCATTTCCTGCTGGATGTAGTCGAGTTCGTTGCGGGAGATGGTTGGATGTTCTGCTGGAGACTCACAGACTATGACACACCACAGCCCATACCACACAATGGCCACAGCACCTGGCAGCAGAGAGAGATAGAGTTTGTTGTTTCCTCGCAAATACACATACATGTCAATTATCAATGGTGTGACCAATTATGAATGGTGTAACCATGTAAAACAGCAAACAAAAAATCTGTAAAACAAAAAAACAGAAAATCGAAAGAATTGTCTGAATTTGTCTCTTCTGCTGGTAAGACTATCAAATTTCAGAACAGATTTACAGGTAAACAATATAATAATAATGGAATGACTTCTTCAGCACCAATATCCTCGGAAAATCGAGCTCAGTCACACAACAAATCCAAAGGATTAAATGTTCTCATTGTTATGTACCGAGCAATAGTCATCAACAAATGGATGGAATTGCTAAAAAGCTAAGGAGGATAAGCGGTATTAAAAAGATAGATAACAAAGAAATGAAACTATATTTCTTTCTGACTTAACACCAGTAGGGAATAAGTTCCACAAAGTTGGTGCAGCAACCAAAAAGGCTTGAGTTCCAGCATTCATCGTAACTGTGGGAATAAAAAGTCTGCTCATCGAAGCTGTCTAGGTTTCATAGAATGTAGGTATGCAGGTTGTTTGGATGATAGGGCTTGATAAGTAATAGTACAGATCTTAAAAATAATGCAATATCACACTGGTACACAATGCAGTGATTTTAGGAGTGGCACCGAGTGAGAAAAGTGACGAGATCGTGTAACTACTCATGCCAAACAATTTTGGACAAGTTGAACTTTTATAATGTCCTTGCTAGCTATATTATAAAGGAGGGAATTGCTATTGTCAAGTATGCTGCTAACAAGAGCTGTTGCACTAGTTTTATTAACAAAAAATGACATACCACTGAATATGGCAAAGATTATGGATATGATAAAAACAGCAGCAACATATTTTAGATATATATATATGTAGTGTGTGTGCGTGTGTGCATGCGTGTATGTGCGTGTGTGCATGTATGTGTAAAAGTCTCTTGTCAGAAAGAAAGTGTAGGAAAAGTCCACGTGCAGTTCTTGTCAATTTTCTGTTTCGAGGGTTAAGATAAACATAAGAACTGGGGCTTTCTCGTTTGTTGCACCAACTCTGTGGACTGCAGAGTGTTAAGTTAGTGTCATATATAAGCAGAAACCATAATAATAGCATTACTGAAAAGCCATCTTCCAGACCTCAGTTCCCCCTCCACACCAGACTTCCTGACCTCAGGTCCCCCAACACCAAACTTCCTGACCTCACTTCCCTCCACCAGACTTCCTGACCTCACTTCTCCCCATCAGATTTCCTGACCTCACTTCCCTCCACCACATTTCCTGACCTCATTTCCCTCCACCAAACTTCCTGACCACACTTCTCCTCACCAGACTTCCTGACCTCACAACCCCTCCACACCAGACCTCCTGACCTCACTTCCCCCTCCACACCATACCTCCTGACCTCACTTCACTCCACACCAGACCTCCTGACCTCACTTCTCTCCACACCACACTCCCTGACCTGAAATGTGTTGTCATCTAGCAATTACAGGATATTAAATCATCCTTCGAATTTGGTTCATAATGGAGTCGACACAAAAAATGGAACAGGAAGCTTGTCAAATTTAAAAGAAAACAAGTCTCCTGTATGACATCTTTAAGCTGAATACAGCATTGGTGCAACATAGCATGTCTGAGTGCAAATGTATTTAATATTGTTCATTATCATCTCAAATGCCAAAAACATTATACAAAAACTATGTCACATAATACTCTATTATTAAATTACATATATAACAAAGTAGTTGTGGTTACTTGTGATAATAGTGATGTTTATAAGATGGAAATGCACATTTACTGAAGAATCACCCACTTACCAAAGATGTAGAAAATCCAGGCCCATCCCAAAGTGTTGGCTATCCATGCTGACAGTGGCATGGAGAGAACTGTTCCAAAGTAGGCACCTGGTCATAGTAAGCAGAACCAGTGAACATATCAGAAGTATCTAAGGTAATAAATGACAAGTTATTAGTATGTGCCTTATTATATAGTATGTTACAACAAAAAGTGTAAGTTACAATAATCTATTTGGATATATCTAACATCAATTATGATCTAGTGATAATATCAGTTATAATATATGTGCTTGAACATGTGATTTGCCTGTGTGTCCATACGTAGTACGTATATGTGCATGTGTGATAGCTAACAAGCAAGGGTAAATATGTATATACATACATATATATTTAATCAATTACATATAATCAAAGTAATGTATGTATACATCTATCAGTATATATCATAACACAATACATATGCTCCCTGTCACTCACCTGAAAATGATATTGTAACGAGCTTGCTGCGCTCCAGGATTGGAGCCCATTTACTCCAGATGGCATGGGCGCATGGGTACGTGACACCCTGAACACAATCAATGTATTAGGTGAACAATTACATTCATGTAAACTGTAATTTAAAAGAAAATTACAATATGGTCAGCTGTATGTTTTATTGAAATGACTCACATTCACTTGGAACATGTACTATATGTATGGAGGCTGGACCACCAACTAAGTAATTAGTTTGCAGTGATTGTGTCCAATGCTGAAGTAGTCCATGATATGACCATCATGTCTCCAAAAAGGTTCACATAAGATGTGTAAATCTGAACATCAAAAGTTACCATAATCATATGTGTGCACATAATGAGTATCATACATGTATTTGTTATTACAAATTAATTAACTGTGTGGCTACAGCATTTGACTCTCAATCAAGAGAACTGGGTTCGAATCCTGTGCTGCCGTGTGGACAAGTTCGTTCACTCCCCGTTGTTCCAGTTCACTCAGCTGTATGAACGAGTACCTGGCTATAGACGTTGATGGATATTTGTATACAAATAGTCTTTGTGCATTAATTGCATTAAGTGCTTCCAAGAACATACATTTTACATTTTAATAAGTATCATAAATGTATTTATTATTAATCTTAAACTGCTTTGCAAATATTTGCACAGCTTTTTTCTCAAAATCAGCATCAAAAGAGCTGCGAGCCGCGGGACACAAGAAACTAAAGTCATTCCCAATGACAAACCCTTCAAAACTGCGGAGAATTTCTCATACTTAAGCTTTATAATATTAAGGTAACTTTTATTGTGCCTAAATTCTTAGATACTAACCTGAGAGGTGCATCAAAACAACATGGTTGGTAAATCTCAAAATCAATATTTATGTCTAAAAACTTCACACTTAACAAAGAACTGAACACATGACTAGGCAAAGCAGAAACATCATAAAATGAGTCTGGTCCAATAACAGTGTAACAATGCCCACCAAGCTGAAAATGTACCATGTTTGTGTTGTTTGCATTTCATTGTATGGTGCAGTCTGCAGTCATGGACAATTACCACTACTATTACAAACTGACATGAATTCATTGAACATTTGTCCTACCAAACAAATTGTACTCTAACCTACAAAGTGATGTGCCAAATAAGTGTTCTGAGATATGTGCATTTGAGAAAGGACTGACCTCAAAGATGCCTTCCATGACGCGGAGAGAGACGAGACCATAGGGGCTGAGACGGGCTGCGGGGGGGCTCACTAGGGTCAACACTGCAGTCCCCAAAATGCCAATCCCAAACAGGTGCTTGCCGCCAATCTTAGCAGCCAGCCAACCTGAGATTTAACATTTCATTTGTTAACAGTTGATATGTAATTTTATGTTCTATATAATACTAGAACAATTATGTTCATGTTTCAATATATAGGATTAAATAATACAGAATCGTTTAATACTATAATTGTACTATTATTATACTAATATTTATTTATTTACCAAGTTAGTACTTTTATTTCTGGATATGTGATATTTTTAAAAAAAATTTGGCATTCGGCTTTTGTTTTTAATTTACACACGTTATGTATATTTTATGCGCGCACATGTGTATTGGGGGGGTGTGATGGGAGACAAGCATGAAAGAGTATAAAAAAATGGGCCAAGTGGCCCTGAAGTCCTTTGGACTAATACGTCTATATGTAAATTATGACTGCTACAAAAATTGGCAAAGTTATGGAGCATTGAACATGGTAGGGATCAAAAAGTGAAAATGAAGAAAACGGCTGTTGAAGTTTTACATTATAATGCATAATACATATTACATACTGTGTGCCACATTTGAATTTTGTGCATGTAATATTTCCATGCAATCCATTTACATTATAATGCAAATGGATTGCATGGAAATATTACATGCACAACATTCAAATGTGGCACACAGTATGTAATATGTATGTTATGTTGCAATGATACACTGGAAGTACAAATGTGCTGCTACAAAGACTTATCAAGTTATGCCAGATTATGTCTTCATGTGTAAAACTAAGAGGACAGATTATTTGAGAGCAAAAGGTAGACTCACTGTTTGACACAGTTTAAAAACCTACAGGCAACTGTCCAGTTTAACAGGGGTCTAGTGGCTTAATGCTGTCTGTTGACACAAGCTACTGCCAGTGACCAATTACACATTAGTCACAGTTTCCATCAAACAATAGCAGGCAGAGAATCTTAGCTCCACAGCTGGGTGTAATACACAACCAGAGCCACCACTGATTCATGGTCAAGTAGATTAGCTCAATGCACCAACTAAGACAATACACAACACTGTGAGTGACAGTGTCCAGAGTGAGGCCTAAGCAGTGTCCTCATTGCTGAATAGATCAATTAAACCTGCCAAGTGGGTGACATTCTGCACAAGTGTTCATTAATCCTTAGTGATTGTTCAGAACACCAGACTGACCACATACCTAAACAAAGCGAATGTAATAGGTGAAGAACAGGCAGTGTTCAAATAGGGGTATTGGTTGAATTGTATTTGTCTCGACGCAAAAGGCTTTATTGTGCCTTCATCGATTATAAGAAAGCATTTGATTTAGTAGACCGGTCCTCCCTGTGGTCTAAGATAATTTCATGCGGTATTAATGGTATTGTGTTGAAAGTTGTATACAACATGTACAAAAATGCTAAATCATGTATAAATCAGGGCCAGGCTGTGTCAGCCTTCTTCTCATGTGATGTATAGGTATGGCAAGGAGAAAACTTGGTCCTTTGTTATTTACCTGAATCATTTTGAACACTGTTAGTCACAATTATAACGGACTTGACATGACAGCTGGTGAAATTTACAACAACCTTAGTGATGATGATGTAGAAAATGTATGTTCTACTATATGCTGATGACACTAGAATGATTAAATCAAATACAGATTTCTTGCTTGTGTATAGCGGAACTATGTCAACTCTTCTAATGGTTGACATTTGGTTGTTTCAGGTGTCAGCTATATTGTGAATCTGTAATTATTAGTCTATATTGATACAATTGATTTACACAGTACCATGTCTACACAAGGCATGGCAAGCGTAAACAGAACAGAATGCATTTGATATCAATAAAGTGTAGGATATTTCACTCTATAGTTGTCTAGAATATTAATTTTCTATGTTTGTCTTGTCTATATATCTTTAACCAATAGACACCACAGTCACACCATTTTATAATAATTAAATGAACATCAAAATAAACACAACTTGCAATGATAGAAAATCAATAGTTTTGAAGATAAAAAGTGTTAGGCAACTGTTCAGTCTAACAGGGGTCAAGTGTGTCTACTCTGCCTGGGCGCTGTGACCAATTAAAGATTAGTCAAGGTCTCAATGGAACAGTAGCACTAGGCTGCAGAGTTTAGTCATGCTGTTGACTTTGTGGCACATTAAACACAATCTACTGTTCGGGGTGGTCTCAAGGGCCCTTCTCAAAACCACATCACTAGATAACGTAAAACTTTTGCACTTTGGGGACCCCTTAGGTGCCCTTAGAATGATTCAATCAAATACAGATTTCTTGTGTATAGTGGCAGCACCCTAAGATACATCTATGCAAAATTAGAAAAAAAGTTGCTGAACAGCTTTTGAAAAAATAGGCAAAATGTTACATTTGTATCAATTTTGGGGTCCTTGGAGGCCCTAGGGAGCCCTTAAAATGATTCAATCAAATACAGATTTCTCGTGCATAGTAGCAGTGCCCTAAGATATGTCTATGCAAAATTAGAGAACAAGTTGCTGAACTGTTTCTGAGATACGGCAGCTAACGGCGGACGGCGGACGCAGAGTGATGGCAATAGTCCCTTGGACCTTCGGCCAAAGGACTAAAAATGCTACTTGGCAATAAACCATCTACTACTACCATACTGGTAAAAACAAACCAAGTACCATCTGTAGAATCATCAATGTAACAACTACATACAGAGGTAGTTGATTCAGAATAACTAAATAACTAAATAAAAAACAGCTATATAATCCCTCTTAACAAACAGAACATCTAAAATTTAGTACCATCTATGATACTTCCCATGATATGAAAGATAATAAAGTGTATATTGTTTGTAACATGTGGCATGAATACTGGCTTTAATGTACACAATCTGTACATTATTATCGTAAAATCATGTCATATGGTACATACTATTTATATTCTAATATACTGACCACCCAAATGAATGCATTAATGAATCACAATATTCTTTCTAGTTTGACTATTGTCCATTTAATATGAATGCGTACATTGTATATGCAAAGATGAAGATCATTTTAGAGACATTAATGGCATGCCTGTGCTGAGTACCATATAACCTAGTAAGTGCCTCATCAGCTTTGCCCACAAGTACTGGCACTGCCAATTGTTAACAGCTGTTTCTGAACATACTCAAAGACAAAGTAGATATGAAATTGGTAGGTAGTGGTATGGATATGTATATTACAAAAAGACTTACGGCACTAGCATCATATTTTGTCAATTTGTCCTTAAAAATACCATTTTACAGGTCACAGTGAAAATCACAACCACTGTGAATTCTTGGAAGTGATGACGATGTTTCCATAGTTAGTACTGATCACGTGTGCTTCGCACTAGAGCAGATTTTACGCCAACATAAATTTGTTCACTGTGTACACACATTATATTGTTTGGTTATGTTGATACCAGCATTACATAAATGCAATTTGCTATTAAACTACCAAACACTTGTGGTATTTTTGTTTGTTCTGCGATTGAACACAGTTGTGTGCCAACAACAGCATCCATTTGCAATAACTCATGATTGAAATTGGTGGTCTGAGGGTGTCAACCAATCAAGTGTAACAATAACAAGCCATCATGTGCTTAACGCAGCTACTTCAGAAACATGGTGCAATTAAAAATACAGATTATAGGGCCAGTGTGGCGGCAAACTCAGGATAAATCTCAATAATAGAAAATAATGTCCATCAAGTTGTGTGAAAAAAACATGCAATTAAAATTTTAAGCATAATATTAATTAAATTAAATTAGTGACTTTCTGTTATCATTAACAACCGGGAAAGCATTACTTAATTTAACTTACATGTACATCAAATTGCATAGGTTATTTTTATGGTCATCGAAGGGCTAAAGTACACCACTAGTTTTTTAACACTGTAGTAAAAATTGTATGAAGCTATAACAAACTTAATATGCATTCCTTCAACAAAACACTTGAATGAATGAATGAATGAACGTTTATTCAACAACAGCAACAGCAACAACAACATGATACATGCACAGTATGGTGTGCTGCTGCTGCTGCTGCTGAAAGGACATAGCTGAAGTCATAGACTTATGTGTTGCTATGCCCTTCTGAAACAAAAAAACTGAATAAATACAACACGAATTATAAATATATTACAAAATAATATTCACAACTCATGTATAAACTTGTTACCATAGCGGTTGTGTTACTAATACATGGGTTTAACAAAACATCACCTTCAATTAACAATTCACAAATATGTAGAAAGTAATGACAACTTGAATGCTTTTTTAAATTGTGTTAAACTTGGAAGCCGAGTCAATTTATTTAGTAAATTGTTCCACGTTTTTATACCCCTGACGGTGAGTGACAGCAGTCGCAGGGTGGTGTTTTTTTTTTTAACATAGAACAGTTTGCTTTGTCTGGTATCATGTATGTGTATAGCTGCGGTTGGTTCAAATAATGCGTGAACACGACCATTTAAAGAATGATTGTTTGCTTTATAATGTATGATCATAGTCTTGTATTTAACTAAATCATGAAATTTAAGCATGTTTGAGAGATGGACAAAAATACAGATGTATGATCATGGTAATTAAAGTTATAAATAATCCGTAGAGCTTTTTTCTGTAACATAGATAGTTTTCTATTTTGAGGTTATTTTGGGCATAATTTGTAACTGTCTTTAAAAGTATGAAATATCAACTAAACATAAAATTAAGTTGTTTTGGTCCAGAATATTGTTTAGTGTCTTTTGCAGCAAAGTTTGTGAAATATTTATTTAGTGTACCTTCAAAACTTTTATTTAAAATGTTCAATTCAAAACAAGCATGCATTAGCTGCCTTGGCCATCTTAAAGAAACCTTTTTAAAATGAACACACATAATGAGATAACAATGTAGACTATTTGTATGCAACAATGTTGCATTGTACCTCCTGGAAGTTGAGTGAGAATGTATCCGTAGAAGAACGACCCAAGAATTAAACCACGAATGTTGCTGTCCCACTGGAACTGGGGCAGATTCTACAACAGACCAGGCCTGGTGTCAATTACATCATAATTACTTAGTTTCCATCCTATTACATGCTGTATGTGATATATTACTATTAAATTTGAAGCAATTACTATTACTATTAAATTTTTCATTGGAACTATTTCTAGTATAATACACAGTATGCACAAATTTGTACCACAAAATATAGCTATCATTATATATATATATACCGTATTTGACTGCATTATCGCCCATGGAATTAGGTCGAGATATTCCAAAAGTGGGGGGTGAGCGGTTATGCAGACATGGGTGCTAACGTACCACCAGTAGATCTGCATTATTGCCCCCCCATGCAAAAATGATCCAAGCAACATAAACTTAAAGCAGATGTATGTGATAACAACTGGACATCGATCAGCGCCAGGTTTCACAAAGCGTTCATATTGCGGATATTTGTATTCAATGAACTCCCGATAATGCAAATTTGCATAAGCTGATTTTTACTTAGTTTAGTCGAACTTTTTCCTCGGTCCCTGGCCTATTTATAAGGCGCTAAAATGTGTATTCCCTGATAAGTGGAACTTCTGATAAGTTCTGATGGTATTACCGTGAGAAACTGGAGGTTCGGATTATCCAGAGTCCACTTTATCTTGGAGATTGTGTCGTAACTATATAAGTTTCATGAATTCCAGCCGTCTAAGGTGTCATATCAGCTCAACTTGTTTATCGTGTGCTCCAATCAGCATACAAACAATTTCATTCTACAGAGACTGCTCTCCTAAAAGTACACAATGTTAAATTAAACATTGATAAATGCAAAGTAACTGCACTTACCTTGCTTGATCTGTCTGCCGCCTTTGATACCATTGATCACAACACTCTTGTCAAACGTTTATCAATGTGGTATGGCATATCTGGCACAGCTCTGACCTGGTTTTCTTCATATCTAACCAATAGACATCAGTGTATAAAGATAGATAATTACTTTTTAACCTCACTCCCCACTTCATGTGGCATTCCCCAGGGTTCCGTTCTTGGGCCTTTGCTTTTCACTCTCTACACTACGCCACTCAGCTCTGTAATCCAAAGTCATAACTTGGATCATCACCTTTATGCAGATGACACACAGATCTACATTTCCTTAGCCACGCCCGATACAAGTCACTCTCTAAACCGACTCAACGATTGTCTCCAAGATGTTTTTTCATGGATGACCGATACCAAATTAAAGTTAAATGTAGACAAAACTGAATTCCTCATCATTGGTACTCCAATGCAGCGAGGTAAAGTTAACGACTTTTTTCCAACACGCATCCTGAGTCAAAATATCGCACCAGCAGCATCAGTATGGAATCTAGGAGTGACCTTTGATTGCGACTTCAATTTCAGACAACACATATTCCAAACGTGCCGTTGCTGTTTTTATCATATCCATGATCTTCGCTGGATTCGCCGACGTATGTCGATTTCTGTCGCTAAGACTATCGCAACAGCTCTTGTTAGCAGCAGATTAGATTATTGCAATTCCCTCCTTCATAATATCGCTATCAAGGATATTGTAAAACTACAACGAGTCCAAAATTGTTTAGCAAGGGTAGTCACACGATCTCCTCGATTCTCCCGCTCAGTGCCACTTCTAAAATCACTGCATTGGCTCCCCGTGCGATATCGCATTATGTTTAAGATCTGCACAATCACCTACCAAGCCCTTTCATCCAAACAACCTAGTTATTTACATTCAATGCTCACACCGGCTAGACAAGCCAGACAACTTCGGTCGTCTAGTTCGAAGTTGCTATCTGTTCCTAGAGTTAAGACAAAGGCTGGAACTCGAGCTTTTTCAGTTGCCGCGCCAACTACATGGAATTCGCTTCCCGTTAATGTTAAATTAGCAGAAAATATTGTTACATTTCGTCGTCACCTCAAAACCTATCTTTTCAATATCGCCTATCCTCCCTAGCTTCCTAGCACATCCATCCATTTGTTGACGACTTTCGCCTAGCACACGAGTATGAGAATGCTTAATCCTTTGGTTTTGGTGTGCCACTGAGCTCGGATTGTCTGAGGATATTGGCGCATAAGAAGTTATTTATTATTATTATTATTTAAGTTTGGATTGTCGTATGAAGGATTGGTTCCCACTTCGCGAAACCATATCTATCATCGCGGTCCAGGGCCAGTTTCATGAAACGTTCATATTGTATGAAACATCATACAAAGGTTCTCAATTCATTCGTAGTTTGTACATCAGGAGTTTGTTCCTTTGGCGGGTTTGACCTTTGTTCACAAGCTTAGTGAAACCAGGTCAAGCTCAGGCTGCGCCCCCAAGCGCTTGAATAAATACGGCAGACGTCGTCACTATGTTTGCAATGTTCTAGAAGTCGGACATCCAGGCACTGATAATTTTATTTTCATCCTTCCTTGTGGCTACGGACTGTCACATGATCATTCATCTCCGTTGTTACAGAGGCTTACACTATTATGAAATAACGCTGACATCGAGAAACGTTTCTTATATTTTTCGTCTAAATCAACCCATCTATGAGTGACCATTCGAGCACTAAATCAACCACTTAGGCTTTGTTTCGGTGCTGTGTTGGTTACCGGCGTGCTGATTAATTTTTACAATGTTTTTTTTTTATATTTACAATCGGAGGAATGGTTGTTATTACATGGTATATTACATGAATAAAGTTACTTCGTATAAAAAGAGAAACTATACAGAGGCGAGTTTGAGAGCTATCAGAATCAATGCCTGCTGACTGAAGCGACAGATGACATGAAGTCTGAAGAATATTCAACAACTTTCTGGCCATTCTGTGGCCTATCTGTATGTTTGATTACATGATATATTACATAGAAAAGTTAGGCCATATGATAAAGTAGAAAAACGAACCAGCGACAGAAACATTGGACAGACCACGTTAAGTCTGAAACAACTTTCTGCCCATTTTGTTGTATTTCTGCAGGTTTATCGTTTATATTTTGATAACAAATGTATAGATGTACAAACGTATGTGGCTGAAAATTGAAATGGGGGTGGGAGGTAATGCGACCAGGTGGGCAGTTAATCCCAATCTTCGGGAAATAGGGGGTGGGCGATAATGCAGGTATGGGCAGTAAAGTGGTCAAATACAGTATATACATATATGCATATATATATATATACATATATATTTATATATCATTACTATATTGTTTTTTTTTCACTTTATATTTCAGTACTATATAGGAATGAAAGACAAAAGCAATGTTGGTGTCACTTAACTTCTTGAATTATAATCAATGTAATTAAACCATACTGCTCTACTGCTGCTTGGTGGACAGCTGATTACTGGCACAAGTACAAATACATCAGAATGTTTTCACACCTCTGTTGTTTAGAAGAAGAAGAACTAGATAGTTGGCAACAGACATATGGTAGTAACTTATTTATATTGATTACAGAATAAAAGTATTTTGCGTTTGAGGACACTTATTTAAGTGGATATATATTTTATATTTTGCAAAACCTTCAAGTATGTCTAACAAAGTAGCCATAACATTTGCTTGAAGATCTCAACAGAACAGTTAATTTGGTTGAGATGGTGAATAAAATAATGAGCTATAAGGAATACTTTTTTTACTGAAAATGTTTTCTACATGCTCCTGATGCTTGTATTTTCATGTTACTTACAGTTATTTCAGTGCCATCGCTGGCCAAAGTTGTATGGTTCGTAACCATAGCAACGATAGCAACACTGAGATTGACCCGAAGTGCATACACATTGGCTGGAACAAAGAAATACTTAACTAAACATGACAACACTAAGGTTGGCATGAAAGTGTCATTGGCTGGAAAAACAAAATAGTTAAACATGGTAACAATGAACATTACACAATAAAAATGTAACATTTATGATGCAGATCATTATACGAGTACATGATTTTCAGATATGTTCAATATTTAACTGATTGTGACATTTAAATGTGCAAATACAACATTACAAATTATAATATTTTTACATCTAGTTCAATCTGTTAGATATTTTTTCTACCTACACTTGAATTTATATCATGGTTACATATAAAATACTAAAACAAATTATGATAAAAATGAATAGTAAATTCACATATCTTGTTGTTGCTTACCAAATCCTAGAAATGTCATGAATGCCATGATGTATCGTTTAGGGATCTTCTGGAAACAGGATCTGCTGCTTGACAAGGGCACATCAAATGGTTCTTGACTGAAGGACTCTCTGATGGCAGTTTTCTCATCATATGAGGGCTCCATGGCTAATTACCTTGAGACAGTGATTCCAGGGCAATAGTTGATGACACAGATGCTTGCCTTGTACCTAGATAGAAAAACGTGTACTTGTTGAGAGAGAGTTGAGAATTCTACAACACAGAAGGAGCAGAGTTGTGACACGGAGACTGAAGAAAGGAGACTGAGAGGAAGGAAAGTGACCGGTGTGAAGGAACAAGACATTGAGAAAACAGAGGGACGGAGGAAAAGTGTTCGGCAGAGGAAGAGAAAACGGGCCAGTGGGGATAGATCAGCAGGTAGTCAGACTGTAGAGAACGAGGAGAGACACGACAGCGATACAGGTGGTGAAGAGGTAGATACCACAGAGGCAGTTGGTAAGACTGTGAGACAGAAGACTGATGGAAGAAGACAGAGTGTTCAGCAAAAAACAGAAAACATGACAGGCGTGAAGGTGACAGGGGAGAAAGTGACCGTAGTGAAGGAGGTAGCCGGGGGAAAGGGACGGGAGAGGAGAGAAGAAAATGTGATGGGAGGAAAGAAGAAGGGACGAAAGGAAGTGAGAGTAAATGTGCTAGAAGAGAAGATGACAGGAGGAAAGGGGACAAGAAAACGCGACAGGAAAGAAGGGAATGGAAGAGAATGTGACAGGAGAGAAGATGACAAGAGGAAAAGACAACAACCAGACATATGCAAACCGGAGGAGCTACTCCGAGGCAGTGATTGAGGGGCAAAGAGAAAAGAGAGAGTGTTTATGGGCGATTCAATTCTGAGAAAAACAGACAAGACTATATGCAAGGGGAAGGACGTTGTTGTATGTCTACCGGGGGCTAGGATAGAGCATGTGACCGAAAGGGTAGAGAAGGTATTGGGGCATGGCAAGGGAGGGTCTATACTAGTACATGTTGGGACAAACAATGCAGACAAGGAGGGAACAACTGGTATAGTTCAGAAGTACAGACATCTAGTGAGGAAGCTAAAGAAGACAAGAGTGGAACAGGTTATTCTCTCAGGAATTTTGCCAGTAATGGGAGGAAGGGGGCAAGATACAGAAACTGTAAGAGGATGGCGATCAACGCACTAGTTGAGCAGATGTGTGAAGAAGAGGGCGTGGGATTCATAGATTTATGGGGTACTTTGTTGGGAGAGAAAATATGTACATGAGAGATGGCCTCCATCTAAGTGGAAAGGGGGCAGCAGTATTCTCAGAGAATCTGCTGCGATCTGTTGACAGTGGGACAGGTTGCATCTATTTAAACTAAATTCGAAGGGGGGACTCGCAGAGAAGCCTGAAACTGGAGGCATAGATAAAGGCAGCAAAAATAATTCGGCAAAGAACAGTCTGGAAAACTGTTCTGAAGCTGGGTATAAATGTGTTTGTTTAAATGCAAGGAGTATAGTAAACAAAAGAAATGAACTAAACATTATGGTAGATGATATTGACCCTCACATAATAGGTATAACCGAATCATGGGCAACCACCGATATATCAGATGCCGAATTGGGACTGACAGGATATGTAATGTTTAGGAAAGATAGAATAGGAAGAAGGGGAGGTGGTGTTATTTTATATATTAAAGAATCTATCCAGGCTTATGAAATAAAATTAGACAGAGAAGCAGATTGCGAAGAAGCTGTTTGGTGTAACATAGTTACAGGAAACTCAACGTTAACGGTTGAATTAGTTTATTGAAGTCCAAACATAAGCATAGAAGAGAATGAAAAAATACAAAACGCTATAAGGGAAGTGAGCAAAAGGGACTGTGTTATTATGGGGGATTTTAACCATGGGCATATACAATGGAAATCTCTACAGAGTATGGGTAGTGAGGACCACAAGTTT
Organism: Paraescarpia echinospica; assembly: GCA_020002185.1. Lineage (NCBI taxonomy): Eukaryota > Metazoa > Annelida > Polychaeta > Sabellida > Siboglinidae > Paraescarpia > Paraescarpia echinospica. The sequence continues at coordinate 35,018,740 of CM034540.1, read as the reverse complement.
TTAGTTTTAGTACAAGATAGTTTCCTTTCTCAACATGTGCTAGAACGAACCAGGGGAGAGAATGTGTTAGACTTAGTTTTGTCCTCACAGAATGAATTAGTTGACAATGTTAAATGATGTGAGCCTCTGGGAAATAGTGATCACAACCAGATACATTTTACCATTAAAGTAAAATCAGAAAGAAATAATAAAAAGCAGTTGAGGAGAAATTTCCACAAAGGAAGATATAAGGAAATGAGGAAATATTTAGCAAAGATAGACTGGAATAATACACTGAAGAATAAGACAGCAACAGAATGCTGGAATATCTTAAAGAATGAAATAGAGTGCATCGTAGATAAATTTGTTCCCTTCAAAAAACAAAGGAAACGGACCAGAAAGAAATACTTATCGAAAGAAGCCATTAGAAAAATTAATTATAAACAAATGATGTGGAAGTCATATAGACGTACTGGAAATGACGAAGACTACAACATTTATAAAGAAGCACTAAACCAAGCTACAGCTGAAATTAGAAATTCAAAGAGAAGCTATGAACATAAATTAGCTTTTAATATAAAACATGACAGCAAGAGTTTTTATGCGTATGTTCGAAGCAAACAGAAAGTTCAGGATAAAGTCGGTCCTCTAGAAGATAGTGCTGGAAATATAATATCAGAAGGATTCTTAATGGCAGAAGACCTAAATGAGTATTTTAGTTCAGTGTTTACCAGAGGAGACACTAGTTCACTGCCAGTACCAGAGGCTAAGTTCAAGGGGGCAGAATCAGACTATTTAAGACAGTTAATTGTAACCCCAGAAATGGTAGCTAAGACAATTAGGGCTATGAAGGAAAATAAATCATCTGGAGTGGATGGTATTCCACCCAAACTACTAGTGGAAATTGTAGAACAAATTAGCATACCGCTTGCAACAGTTTTCAACTTGTCATTAGAAGAGGGAGTGGTTCCTTTAGAATGGAAAGAAGCAAACATTATACCGTTATTTAAAAAAGGTTCGAGAAACAAGTCAAATAATTATAGACCAGTTAGTTTAACATCGGTGATTTGTAAATTATTAGAAAGTCTAATTAAAGATCACATGGTGGATTTTCTTGTTAAACATAACTTGATAAACCCATCTCAACATGGGTTTCTAAAAGCGAGGTCATGCTTAACAAATATGTTATGTTTTTGGAAGATATCACTAAATGGGTAGATGATGGATCACCAGTAGATATCATCTACTTAGATTTTCAAAAAGCTTTCGACAAAGTGCCACATCAGAGATTACTGCTTAAACTAAAAGCCCATGGCATAGGAAATGGTATAATTAACTGGATAGAAAAATGGCTGATTGACAGAAGACAACGGGTAGTTGTTGATGGGGAGGCTTCAAACTGGAAATCAGTTTTGAGTGGGGTTCCACAGGGATCAGTACTGGGACCTATATTATTCTTAATATATATAAACGATTTGGACGATGATATAGCTAGCAAGGTGTTGAAATTTGCAGATGATACAAAAGTGTTTAGAAGGATTGAAAGTGATGGTGATAGAGAGCATTTACAAGATGATCTTGACAGGTTGATCAAATGGTCTGAAAAGTGGCAAATGTTGTTCAATTTTGGGAAATGTAAATGCCTCCACACAGGACATGGGAACGAATATGTAGAATATACAATGGGGGGAACTGTACTAAGTACTACTGTAAAAGAAAAAGACTTAGGGTTGACAATTAGTGCTGACATGAAGGTTTCAGAGCAGTGTGGAATTGCAGCTTCAAAGGAAAATCAAATCCTTGGATTGATTAGGCGAAATATAGCATATAAAGAAAAAGAACTAATAATACCGCTGTACAAAACAATGGTTAGGCCTCATTTAGAATATTGTATACAAGCGTGGAGGCCATACCGCAAGAAGGACATATATATGCTAGAAAGAGTACAGAGGAGAGCGACTAAAATGATACCAAAACTGAGGGATCTTAGTTATGAAAAACGCCTAAAAGAATGTGGTTTAACAACACTAGAGACCAGGAGATTGAGAGGAGATCAGATAGAAGTGTTTAAAATATTGAATGGTTATGAAAATATTGATAGAAATATGTTTTTTTCAGTTAAGAAAGATAGAAAGACTAGAGGACATGAAGTTACATTAGTAAAGGAGCAGTGTAGATTAGACGTGAGAAAGTTCTCATTTTCACAAAGGACGGTGAATGAATGGAACAGATTATCTGATGATTGTGTGGGTGCTAGTAGTGTGAATGTTTAAAAATAAAATCGACACATACCTCAGAAGGGCTGGATATATGTAGATAAAAGGGTTGGACTCTCGATAAGCCAAAGGGCTTCCTTGTCCACCTGCCATCTAGAGTTAATTCTCTGGATGGCAATCTTGTTAAATCTTGTTAAATCTTGTGTCACTTCACTCACTTGTGAGACCAGTGGACTCCTAGTGTCTGTCCCATGGCGAGACCAATGTACTTCCCCTGGAGATGCCAGTAGATTCATATAGTGTCTTTCCCCTGGAGAGGCCAGTGGACTCCTAGTGTCTGTCCCATGGAGAGGTCAATGGACTCCTAGTGTCTGTCCCCTGGAGATGCCAAAGGACTCTTAGTGTCTGTCCCATGGAGAGGCCAATGGACTCTTAGTGTCCCCTGGAGAGGCCAGTGGACTCCTAGTGTCTGTCTCCTGGAGAGACCAGTGGACTCTTAGTGTCTTTCCCCTAGAGAGGCCAGTGGACTCTTAGTGTCTTTTCCCTGGAGAGGCCAGTGGACTCCTATTGTATTTCCCCTGGAGAGGCCGGTGGACTCCTAGTGTATTTCCCCTGGAGAGGCTGGTGGACTACTGTCTTTCCCCTGGAGAGGCCAGTGGACTCCTAGTGTATTTCCCCTGGAGAAGCCGGTGGACTAGTGTCTTTCCCCTGGAGAGGCCAGTGGACTCCTAGTGTCTTTCCACTGGAGAGGCCGGTGGACTCCTAGTGTCTTTCCCCTGGAGAGGCCAGTTGACTCCTACTGTCTGTCCATGTGTTGATCCTATCGACTATCAAAGACACTCATCATCAACAATCAACTATTTAAGATGTCTATTGAGTGTATTTCTTACAAGACAACATTCCTTTGGCCTGGTGTAATACAGTTTTCATTTATTGTGCAGAAAGTATTGCACGCATATTTAATCAGAGGATAATTACATTTTAAAATGAGTTTTGTAGCACCTATTTTCAAATCCACATGCTGTCGAGAAACTGGGAATTATTTACGTAAAGTAAAATGGTTTTATGTGGCCTTACTGTGAGACAAGATATGTTTAATATTTTACACATTCTATAGATACTAGGCATTGTACAATGTGCTACCTTCATTGAAGAAATTAAATATTTGTACATTAATATTCCAGATGCTGTCAGAAAGAATGATGTGGCAACATTGCCACTGATTACAGCATCAACAGAACCTTTGGAAGCACTTCAAGACAGCTGACGGGAATGATGTTTGACAGCTCTGGATGGAGAATGCAGCTGGATATAGCAGAACAGTATTTATGGACAATAATAATTAAGCACCCTTTCATAAAATATTTGAATTGTCATGTCCAACAGGAATCAATGGACATTAACTGCAATGTTGCTTTTGATTTACTTTCATTAAATTATTTGTTTATTATATGCATTGAAGTTGTTTGTGTATTTAATTTTGATTTATAATATTTGGATGGGATACTCAACAAACATTTTCTTTTTGAAGCAGTTTTACATTTGTTATATTAATTAATGAGATAACTGTATTATTTTTATTGTTTGAACTTCCAAATTCCAGTTAATTCCAAGACACTGACGAATGTATATCGAGTAATGCTCATTTTATCATTAATGCTTGGTGCTTACTATTGAAATGTTCAAATTATAAGACCAATACACATAAGTGTATGTATATAATTTGGTCTTAGCCTATAACTTGAAAACACACACATTTGGCAAAAATAGGCACAGTCAGCCTGAGTGGCTAACCATCGGCACAATAACGTTAGCCAACTATGAGCCACCCTTAGCCTTAGCCTTAGCCTTAGGCTTAGGCAGCCCGAAGGTGAGCCGCCGGACAAAATTCCCTCGGCCCGCAGGCGGATGCCAACAGCGAGCCAATAAGTTTGCTGCTCTCGGTCCGCTCTAGGTGTGCTATCTGGGTAATAACGTTTAGCCAGTTACTTATAGTTATAATACTAATATAGGCAATATAGCAATAATAATTAATATTTAATTTAAACATATAATAATATGGCCATAATTTAAATGGCATAATAAAACTATGACATGTTTATTGTTATGTCAAATAGATCGATGTATCGAAACTGTATAGCATAATATAAACTTGACTGGCGACCATATACAGTTACATCTCCAAATAGACCGGGGAACGTATAGCAGCTGTTCGCATATCACCGGCAATTGCACTACACTGTCTACACAGTATAGATCTATCCACATTACAAAAACAGTTACACAGCGTTACGAGAACACTCGTCTAGACGCTTATGGCTATGCTTATGGCAGCGCTATTGGCATAAATTCCATAATAACCACTTACCAACGTAAATATTTCAACTTTTATCTACACATGTGTATCCATCTTTGCTCAATAAACTCAATGAATGCATTCCATGGTTTGTTCGTGTTCAGCTTGTTTATACCAAATATTGTCCAGTAGATGGCGTGAATGTCCTCATAACTAATCACCCTGACAGCATACGGCTCACGGGCTACTTGATAAATTGAGTAGTGAGCTGAACAGGAGCTGTGAAACATGCTTCTATTGGTCGTATCGATAACACGGTCTATTTCGTGAATATAAATTTTATGCAATTTCACAAAGTTATTCTACATTATGAAACACCAAGAACTATATTTACATACAACAAATAAAATTTACCGGAATTTGCTGTAAAGCAAGCACCGAATAGTTTTCTTAGCAAAAAGCGATAAATGTACAGACCAATCGGAAGCGTCGTTACAAAGCCGGAAGAGGTTGACGTCAGGAGGCATTTTAATGAGAAGCAGGGTAAAGACTCATTCCTCGGGACCGAGGCGGATATTTAGAGTTATCAATTGTTTATTTCTCGACAGAACGGATTGAAATGGGGCTTCTGAGAGCGGCGCTGATCGTCACGATCTTCACCATTTCAGTTGAGGTATGTATTGTTGGTCTAGTTGATAGGATTAAACAATTGTGTGATGTTATTCTTCACCCGAGGTCAGTTTTTTCTCGCACGGGCCGTTGCTGTTGCGTTGTCCAACCTAGTATGTCTACTCTATATGCCTGAGGCTGTGGCGTTATGCTATGAGCATGACTATGCCAGAGCGCTTACCATAATTGTGTTGACTACGAACACGAAAATTGCAGTACCTGTAATGGTAAGGTGAACTTCTGTGCAATTGCAAAAGCGTCTATCACTGTTCGGAATAATTTTATTTTATACGAATCGGTAAAATCAAATGTATCAGTATTGGCCTACTCAATTTTCACGCAATCATAAATTTCACATAAATAAGAATTTTGACATAAAGATAATGTATGCATTTTTCACCAACAATTAATTATTTTTAGAAATATAATTCTTCACCGCATCAGTATTATTAATCAGAACACTTATTTCATCAATGGCATGCACATAAAGCGTCAAATAAGTTGAATAAGAATTTTGACATAAAGATAATGTATGCATTTTTCACCAACAATTAATTATTTTTAGAAATATCATTCTTCACCGCATCAGTATTATTAATCAGAACACTTATTTCATCAATGGCATGCACATAAAGCGTCAAATAAGTTGTTGGCACCTCTCTAGTATCCAGGCCCACCTTGATTTCGTCGTAATAACTACATGTTTGCCTAAATTTGATCGAAGAAATTTGATAACTCAGTGGTTTAGTTCCATCATTCAACAACATCTTAGGCATATCTATATTACGAAAATATTGCGTCTTAGCACACTTTTGAAGCCCAAAGCAAAGGGCGACCCAGTTTGCGTTAGACGTAGAAAGGCTATATAGCAGCAAACCGGGTCACTCTTTAGGCTTCAAAGGTGTGCTAAGATGCAATATTTTTGTTACGTAAATATGCAAGCATTGATGTTGAATAATGGCACCAATAGAATGAGGTATCACATTTAGGCAAAAATGTAGTTCTAACAACGAAGTCAAGAAAGACCCGAATACTAGACAATGCCAAGTTGTTTTTAGTGAAATACAGTATTCGTAAGCCAGTATCAGTATCTGCTCGCACCAAATGGAAGCATTCGGTTTCTGCTGCATCATGTTCTTGTCAATGTAAGGCCATATTTGCCTAAAATGTGCTGTTTTTCAACAATTTAAATCACGGTGTTAATGTACATTGCCATTTGTGCATTTTACTCATGTCCTTGACATTGCCAAAACTTCTTTATATGGCTAAAGACGACTGGATAGCTAGTTAAACGTGAATAGCTATCCGCATTTTACTTTTATCTGGTCTACATGCATACTGGCCTAGATGTTTACATCACAATCACCGATATATCTATCACATGGTCTGCATTCGTTATCAAAATATGCCTAAAAAATCTGTTTGCTTTGTAGTCCAGTAGAAATTGGCAACATTTTGATTAAATCTGGACATTGAAATTAAAAAGCCAATTTTTTGTTAAGCTGTCCAGTAAGGTCTGCTGGACTACCAGAAAAATAATGACCAAAATCGTGGAGAACTTCAGTTTTTTTCCAAGAATAAGATACATACCTTGTCTACTGAATATGATTGCTGGATATAGAATTAGTCCCCCAATTTTTAAGGAAAGGGTGTGGATTTTGTGCTGTATTTTGTTTTGGTAGAGGGCTGGAGAAAGGATTCGCACCCCAATATTTAGGGAAGGGGTACAGTTTGAAGTTTCTGGAGAGCCCGATATGGGGGAGTACAAATCAAGGTTTTTGTTGGAGAGGTGGGGTTTTTGCCGAGCCTCAAGGGGTGCTGCAAAATGAAGTTATCGGAAAGCCTCAACAACAGCCGGAAAATATTTGTAACATCGTTGAAAAATCATGTTCAGCAGCCTTCCCGACCGTCTTCCGTGTCAAGATTGGTGACAGCAGAGTGGTGCGGAAGCACTGAAGGTCCGGCGAATAATCTTCAAAAGAGCAACCCTCATCATCTTCCGATGTCATGAGCCGACAGCAAAGAACGGAGTGGTGCTGAAGCTGAACTTCTGGCATGAAACATCTTCAACTGCTCCCCCCATCTCCGATGTTCTTCTAGTTGTGTCCAGTGCTCTGCAACGTTCTATTTAAAACTGACTAGTCTGTATTATTGTGGTTACAATATACTATTGCATTCCAAATAAGTGTACAGGTCAGAATAACAGTATAGGGTGGACATGCCTTGGAATTTTATTAGTATGGGGCGGAAATTTCTTGAAATTTTAATAAGAATATAGGGCGGAATAATAGTATAGGGTGGACATTTCTTGAAATTATAATAAAAGCACACCTTGGAGTAATAGTGTAAGCCAGTAATAATGTGGAATTAAGTTGCAATGTGTGTATTTATACTTTTAATTGGTGTCTTTTTTACAATGCAACAACATAATTATATGCAAACAGGAGTTGCCTACTTCAAACAAACAATAATACTGTATATTAAATCAAACGTCGAAGCAAAACTCCAGACATAGCGCTCCATTTAGTTTGTTTCAGTGATTAGTAGTTTAATACTAATTGATATCTGTTGAAAACAACAAATGAAATGTATATATAATTGTTAGTATTACATTAATAGAAACAATGCCAAATTCTGCGGGATACTCTAACATAATGTAGTTAATTCTGCCAAGCCTGCCGCCCCTAAATACATAAATGGAGTGATCCACTATGGCTTGTTTACCATGTAGCTCTGCCGCGTAGCATCGAGGTCACTACTGCAGTAAGGGTTGTCTGGTGACCTCGCGTCACATGAATTGGTCGCATCGCAAATTTGCCCGCGAAATTTTATTAATCATGCTTTATCGCCCAGCTCTAGACTGCAAGATTAGCAATTTACTAGCCATAATACTAACGCCCTGACCACAGCATGATCCCAATAAAACATATCAAACCTTTATATTTTATACACAGGTTCCCCAAGTACTCCTTTTGTGCATACGAAAATATCGCTATCTATCATAGTTGGTGTGGTGACCGGCGTATGCAGCTTCGTCGATTCGCCGGCAAGAATAATTTTTATAATGTATACTACATATTTCCCAAAACATTGTATCGGTGATGCAAATAAATACGTGTAGTGCCTAATAAAAATCGTATAGAGTGGAACCAACAACAGCAAATAACGTTGACCCATATAAAAACATATAGGGTGGAACTGCCTATATTAAATAAGTTTACATACCCGAATAAGACAGTATAGGCTGGCATTTTTTGTCAAAAAAAATAGCTGTACACATACGCTTATTTGGAATGCAATGTGGTCTCATTCAATTAGTCAGCCTTTTTTAGAACATTATCACCAAACCGACCTTTCTATGCTGCCACTGAGGGTTGTCACTGTCAGGGTGCTTGTCATCCTCAGTGGTTCTTTTACGTCCCAAATTGAGACGGGACCGACATTAACGTGATCTCCCAGTCACGAGGGATACACGGTCATGACCTGAGACAGTGCGATAGCGAAACGGTGCTGAAGCTCGTGCTCAGCCCCTCCATATTAATAAGTCCGTTATTAATATGTTAGAATTTTTAATTCAAAATATTGAGTTTACCGCTGTGTGCAAAAGGTTGAATGGTGGATGCCATCAGCAGTTTTAATTAAATTTAGAATTGAATTGGAATTGACTCTTTTTTGTCCTTTGGGCCGAAGGTCCAATGGACTTATGCCATCACTCTGTCTGCCATCATTCTGTCTGCCATATCTCAGAAACCGCACAAGAAACTGTATTTGATTGAATCATTCTCAGGGCCGCCGAAACAGGTAAATTTTCACATTTTGCCAAATTTTTTCAAAAACTCTTCAGTAACTTTTTCTCTGATTTTGCATAGACATTTCTTGTGCTAGTGCCACTATGCACAAGAAATCTATATTTGATTTAATCATTCTAAGGGCACGGCCTGGTGTCAGAGATTATGCTGTAAGCCTGTGTATTGGATTAGCCTCGGCTCACTGCCTGCCATTGTCCCAGTGACTGAGTGTCAAACAAAAAACAATAACTAATGTGTAATGGGAATCCCTACTGCACTGGCAAAACCTGAGAAACTTTAAAACATTAAGCAATATACATAATTATCAATGCAATATCAGGCCTCGACATTAACACTAGCCCGATGGCCCGGCGCCTTTTTTTAAGCTGTCGGGCCACCAGTTCTTATATTTTACTGGCCTGGCTGGCCACTGGTTTCCGGTTCTCGGACACCGCTGAGACAAAGCGGCGGTCACGACACGTCCGCATCGACATCGGTTATCAGATGCAATTCGCCAGAATTCTTAGACACGACTCAGTTATAGGACATTGTAAACATAACGTAGATACTAATTCTGATCAATAATGAGTCCAAACTCCAACACTTATCATGCGGACGACGGCATGCAAAGCCATCGAATACATTTTCTAACCACCGGCAGTGCAGGTTTTTATGACGAGAGACACCATTTTTTAAGTCCCGCTGCATCTCTTGGACACACTTTGTACGGTGGTTGGAAGCTGCCTCGACTTTAGAATTATGCATGCTTTTTCTTCTCTAGATATATGAAAGGAATACAGCTTAAATCCAAATTTATCTAGTGGCAAAAGTGACAGAAACCAATTGTAACGCTGCGTCAGCAAGGGCAAGGTGAAGGCCACCTATTTTGGGTGGTGCCACCTAGCGAATGGACCGTGAAATAGTCTAATGCCTTGATTGACCTGTACATGAAAGAGCGTCAACTCAACTACCGACTCGGACTGACTAGCTGTCGTCACACTGGCCACACTTTATTTAAACTTTGCAAATACTGTATACATGCATCTGAGTACACACTTGAACAATATTACCATATTGTTAGCATTGGACATCTCACTTTGAACAATCAATATGTGTATAGTAACTTCTAACAACTTTGTTGGTAAAATTATAAAAAAGACTAATAATGTTTTGCACCTCAGAATGAGCGTATTTTTGACAGTAACACAAAATCCGGGCCACTAACTGGGCCACTGGATTCAAAACCTTAATGTCAAGGCCTGAATATAAAGATATGATCTAGAATTAAAATAACTTAGGTCATCATCATCATTGTGCAGCCATAGTGTCCCGTGGTTGGGCGAAGGCCTCAGCATGTCGTTTCCAAATCTGCCTGCCTTGCGCTATCCTCTACCAGACGGTGCCCTTCCAGTACTCGTCTAGTTCATCTCTCCACCGTCTCGCTGGTCTTCCTCTAGATCGTTTCCCTTCGTAAGTTCTCCAGGTTGTGATACGCGATGTCCATGCTTTCAACATTCTCTATCTGCGTCGTGTTGATATATATTGTGTGTCATTTTCTATCACTTTTGTCTTCGAGAGATTCACTACATGCCTGTTGATTGCTTTGGCTACACTTGTCGCACTTAGTTGGATCATCTCGGTGATGTTTTCGCTCATGGTGTCGATGTTGTCTAGTGGTCTTTAAAAGATAATACATTCTGTCATATATTGGTTAACTTTTCTAACAACACTTATTTGTGCGATATTTGTAACACAATAACAACCGTACATAATCAGTTTAGATAATCAAATAATTTGTGTCACACAATAACATAAATGCCTGGTTGTTTCTAATACAGCAGTACTTAATATATAAGTTAATAAATGTAAATTAAACAAGCAACCAAATTAACAATATTGATTGTTCAAATCACTGATGCTGTTTCACTGATAATGTTCAACCACTTTAGCTGCGGCTATATATCCAACAGAATTTGTTAGAATTACGAAACGTGGGCTATATCACTTTGAGCCAGCGTAACCTAGGCTGTTGTTATTCTTTCGACTTTTGTGTTCGAAACCGGAATATGTACACTTATGCGTGTTCTAACGATGTAACAATTACATTTGATTAGCAAAATGTCTTCAATGCGCTTAGCGGACAGCCAGACAACAATCGTGAAACGGTTTATGTTAGCGCCTTCCGCCCTCGTCCCTATTTACGTCGATTGACACGAGGTAGCACCGGTGCGGCGCCATGACTGATGACACTTATAAAGATTTGCCTTGCACGTTTTAAAAATCCTGCATCATAAATCCACCAAAATAAACGAATGCCATTGCATAGTAATCATGTATGTTTCAAAATATCGCCAATAAACTATGGTGTTCGTGATTCTACTCTTTCAGCGTTTACGGAGTTTCCGTTTGAAAACACAAATTCCATTTCGAAATGTCGATTATGCAGAATTCCATCCGTTTTCCAAGATCGCGTTGTAATCGTCAAGTGCTTATTGTATCTCCCCGCCCTGACATTGACCTCATGTAGGATATATCAAATAAAATAACTTAGGAATACTCAAAAAAGGTTAAAGCATATTTAGCCAAACTTATAAGGAATATTATTCATATGTTTTACTGTACATCACTCCAATTCAATCAGTATTACGTCATTAATTGCTACTGTTTTGTCAAAATGCATGTTAGGTGTAATTATGTACCTTGTGAACAAATAAAGTGTTATCATAGTTCATTTCTTTCCATTCTGGGGGAGGGTGGTAGGGGCAAAATGAGAACAGAAAATGTGTGCACATTTTCTTAAACAACCTTTAACTGTGCTACATCAGAGAATGCAGCTCACCAACTCTCCTACAATGTTTCTACAACCACTGGAAATCGGCCTAAATAGCAGAGTAACTGGATAAAATTCTACAGTATTTTTAATACCACATTAACTAATATACACAATCTTCACGAAACGGTCTACTTGAATGTTTTATTTCCAGGTGTATCTTCATTGGCATGCATATAGTCTCCACTAAACAAGTCAACATTTTACTTCCATCATAACCCTTAATGATCTGTAACTATGATTCACCAAAAATAATTTGATTACCGTAAATTTCCGTCTATAATACGCACCCTGACTTTTGCTAAATTTGTATAGAATTTATATATCACCATATATAATACACACCCCGACTTTTAACATAAATCCCGGATTTCTCCGCTTCTAATATTTTTTTTGAACCCATGAATCCATCTCAGAATCGTAAACATGTCACCTATGGCTTGTCGCTCACTAGTGACTAGTGTGTCAGCACTACGTAACTTGTGTTGTAGCATGACAATTGCGCAACTGATTAAATCAGCGCTTGCTAGAACTTACATTGTGTCATTCTGATTTCACTTTTAAATTAACACCAAGTTCTATTCTGAAATGCTACATGCAAACCTGGTACTTTCATCTGCGAAGCATACATGCGCTACATTCGTTTTTATTTACATTCACAACACTTGCATTCAAATGCGGGCATCATTCACGTGATTCAGGAACGCCATTCGTAATGCCTTGGCGCTTTGGGAGCAACACATGTTTTTCCCGGTCTCATACGCTTCCCACTCATTGGTGTTATTCGTGATGTCAGACATACGGGCTCGCGTCTTTGTCATTTCTGGCTGCTAGTTTAGGGCTAGAGAGGCGGTTACGGGAGTGCGATTCTTGTCTTTCGTTTGCTTTGCTGCAGTGGTTTACGTGATTGTGATATCACGCCGACTTTGATAATATTACTAGTTTTCCCGCAGTGTTATCCTGGTCTGCAAACATTGATAAATTGGTCAGAGAAAATTATCAAAGTACAGCAGAAGTCTAGATGCAGCAGAAACCGCACAGATGACTGTACATCTATGTCTATCACTGATATCAGTGTTTCCCCTGGATAAAATGATGGGCGAGATGATAGGGGTGGGGTATGCGAGTGCCACAGACGCGAATCTTTGCTAGGGGGGTCTACCTTTAAAATGGTGCAATCTGAGGTATGTTTTAAGTTTTTAACCTTTACTCTTGATTCTTAAATATAGAGGGAAGATATAAATGTTTATTACACTACTTGTAAATGTAGTTATCATTATTGATAAAAGTCAGTAATCATGATTGCTTCATTATGTTGAGGTGTGGTTTCCACTTGACCACTGATACTTGGTTGTGGTGATGTTTTTCTTGCCTTAACCATAGGCTTTGTTAACACACTGACAGAATCAGTGACAGTGGTATTATTTGAAGACTCTTCCCCCATCATCACCTTTAAATGATTATCATATCATAATACTATGATGTTAAATTGGTGGCTTCTGTTTCAAAGATTATACTTTATTTGTTGCTAGCATGTTATGCAATTTATTAAACTTCTGAAATACCACAACAGTATGTTTCTATTAATCGCAAGAACGTTTCTCAAATTTGTCCTTTTTATAAAACAGTGTAAGTTGTTTAGTATATCCACATTATGTGAAAACATATTATTGCCTAGCCCAAGATATTGATAATCTGTTAGTATACACAGGTTTGGGCAATAGGCGTCTATATGAGATATGAACTTCGGTTATATATATATTCGTAAGTACTTCACACAAATCGACTTTCCCAAAACATTTTTTGCACAACTTTCTCGGAATATGTATTGTATATATATTTAGCACAAAGATATCTTATGAATCACATTCCTTATTTTGCTAAAAACGGCATAGAACATTAGTTGAATATAGACTAGTGGGCACTTGTTTCGAATCCGGACCCACCTTGATTTTGTCATTATAACTCATGTTTTGCCTAACTTTTATATCTCAGTGTGTTAGTTCTTAAATGTAAATATGCCTAGGATAATGTTGAATGATGATTCAACATTATCCTAGGCATATTTACATTTAAGAATATTGCATCTTAGCGCCCTTTTGAGGCATAAATAGTGCCCCGGTTAGTATCAACATACGCTGTTATATCACTCATTTTACGCACACAATGCGGCAATGCATGACTGCTGCGGTGCAGACTAGCACAAACCGGGTCACTATTTGTGGTTCAAAAGGGTCCGAATTCAATACAAGTGCCGACTACTGAATAGGATGCATGGTTTTTATTTGTTCTTCAAAAGCATTCGGATTCAACACAAGTGCTGACTTGTAGTAGTGTCATTAGCCTGCACGGTTTTTACTCCCACCACCGTCTAAACCAGAAATTCAACATCAGCTACACCAGCATTTTTATTTATTGTGGGCGCATACTATAATACACTAGTCAAATTGAGTGCAAAGGGTATCTTTGTTCAACTACCGTTTTCTTTTGTTTTTTTCTCCGAGTTCCACATGTCTCCTGAACGCAGTTACCGTTTGGGTGCCATGTTACATGAATGTCTAGATTTCAAATATGTCGAAACTCCACAAGGTGTCACCATTGGAGACACCGGGGATCCAGTGATGTCATTCACATTATCCAATGGAGTTAATTCCAAGAGGTAAATCCTAACTGGCTCTGAGTGACATTAAGACGACTAAACAATGTTGAGCACTACAAATCCGTGATTTTGCAGGAATAAATTATAAATGATTTTGTGGTGTCGGTTCATGCCACTCGCTGATGCTAAATATGTCGCGAAATAACCAAAAAAATGGTGGCACGCAATAGCTAGGAAGCGGCAATTTCGGCTTATTTTGGGCGAGGCAGCATAGAAAAACAGCTTTGGTAGTTTTTGAGCTAATCTTTTACTTAAATGGCCCAAACTTGGTTCATCCTACTGATCCTAAGTCCCAGCCATATGCTTCAACCCAGGGGAGTACTTACCCAGGGGATGCTGCTAATAATTTTGGCCTGTTGTGTTAAATTTAAAAGTAAAAGATTGTTGTTTGGGAGAGTTTCATCTGGCGTCGGACATCAATGTTTTATGCTTCAGACTGATACTGTTGATATCATCATATCAATGTTTACAAACTTTTGTCTGAGGGTGGGGGGCTCAGGACAGATGGAAAGTAATTTCATCTGATTGTCACGAATGTTGTAAAACAACATATCAGAATAAGCTAGTGCAGTTATCACCTGCCATTGTCACTGTAGGAAATCATCTATCACAGTTGTGTCCACAAGAGGGCAGTACCTTTGTATCGTTATCAAGCTCTTATTTACAGTAGAATCGTTAATAAATTGGTATTATATTATAAAGAAATGTTGTTGTATTTATAATTGTTATTCACAGTAAATAGTCTGTAAGTGATTCTGTCATACTACGTGACAGTTATAAGATGTAATGGGCTGAGAACTGAAGGAAAGAATCAAATTATTAGTTAAATACTTTGAGGATAGGTGGCGAAAACCACTAGTTCGTGTTTACGTTTTCCGGACTTCTGTGGTTTCACTGTTTCCTCTGGATTTTTGAAAGTTCCAGAGTGTTTGATGTCACCGCAAAATATGATTTTGATTAGTCGATGTTAAAAAAAACGTACGGAGAGTTTAAAATCTGTGCAGTAGTGGTGTAGCCGAGAAGGTCGCGTCCGAGTTAGTAAAGATGTGATTATGAAGTTAGCCGGGCAGATGGCCCTTGATAGTTTAGAAAATGTTACGATTTATTTAGTTTTGTTATGTTTATAGAGAGCGATGAATATGTCCAAAAGGACTTTTAATTAGTAAACTTTAGTTGTAAGACAGTCGTCATGAGATCAACGAAGTCAGCTTGAGCTTTGAGCCTCGACGTTGTCATCCCGGTGCGCGTCTCGCAAGAATATGAAACCTACCAATCTACAAACACATCGAATCTACTGAAATTCTACGAATGTTCGTACGACTACAAATACGATTGAACATTTTAGTAATATATTACTACATCGTTACGTTCAATGAACATTGCTATTCTATTGTAAACATTGTATAAATTACTCGCCGTACTTGACATAAAGTCTAAAGATTTGAAGTGTATAAAATTTGACTGTATAACAGTGTGTTATCAGTCGTGATGTAATTCGCTTTAAGATTGTCGATAGTGTCGATCAACATGATTTGTATAAGTATGATTCATAATGATTAAATTGTATTAACTTATTCAGGTCGTTTGTCGTATTTTATTTATATATCTGCCAACGATAGGAATTATCAAATGAATCCGTAAATCACTGTTCAGTTTCTCCTGTGTCGCCAACAGTACCCCTAGACAAAACAATCCGCGACACAGAAATTGTGACACTGATATCGGACATCAAACTTCTGAGATGATCCCTAAATGGGTAATCTCAGAACATCAATGTTGGATATTAGACAAAAAAGCATTTTCGTTTGGGGAGTGAAGGTCAGAGGCAGTTTCGTCTGGCATCAGTATTTGATGCTTCAGGCTTTCATGCCCCTTCACGTGGTTTGTATGCACAGAGAAAATGATCGCACAATTTCCTACTTCATTTTACGCCATCACATGATTTGCCTCGCTGTGAGATTGCAGCAAAAACTTGCAACCAAAATTTAGCAATGTATGTAAGTATGTCTCTAGTATTACATCAACTTTCCCTGCCAGCGAATCTTTTTGGTCTAGACAAGGCTTCACTACATGGACTTGTTCAGATAGAACTGCTGTGGTCTATTGATTTCTCTTGTTGAATTGTGTGGCACATTAATGATGTATACTCACTATATGCTAACACTCATGTTAGTCATAGCAAAGATGTCTGCTCAATGCATACTCCAGCCAGACAGTTAATGATCATAATAGTCTTACTGTCATCCTGTCACCATCTGGTATGCTAATTGGTTAATTAGACTTTACATTATGCTAATGTAATCAGCTGAACATAGTTTAGTGCTGTTGGAGTGGATCATCAGTGGTGAGGAGCAAGTTCCATGGGTCTGCTGTAGTCCGCCATCACTGCTGTGTCAACACACTCAGGAATATATATATATATATCAAATTATCATTTGCATTGGCATTTAATTTTAAAACATTTTTGAGTTTTTTAAGGTTTGTCCAGGGGGCTAGGGATCTTGGCAGGTCACTATTTTAAAATGGCACTATCTTTGTCAGTTTTGCATGTATACTGTTGGCACTTTGTGTGCAATCTAGTGGGCCTATTGGGGTGATTCGTAGATTTAGATTTTTTTAATTCATCCGGGGTGGTGGGGATGTGGGTGATCACATACAAACTAGCCAACTCGGCTAGTTTGTAATAAAATAGGACGTAGTTACTGCATGTAATTCCTGTATTCTTGTATGCTTATTTATTTAATGACAAATGCTACCCTCTACACACCTTATTTGGCACTATGATTATTAGATTGAGAGATTGTCGTCATGTGGACAATAACAATCCACACCAGTTTTGCTGTTAGGATTACAGATTTTTTAAATATTTTGTTAGGGAGGAGGGGGAAATAAAAATAAATGTCATTGCATGAGAAAGGTGTTTTGTGTAAATATATGAATTGTCATATGAGCCGTACAGTACATTGCTAAAAACAGTTAGTCTTGTATCAAAAATTACTAGACATACTTTTATGAAAATTTAATAAAAGTTCAAGACTATTAGAATTTAGCAAGTAGTGATAGACTTGGCAGATACCATTATGGTGTGTAAACATTACAGCCATAAATGTGTAGATTAGAAGTAGGATATATATTGCTGTGATAATGTTAATTTGACTGCCATAATTAGGATTTGGTTGTCGTACCTCCAAATATAACTACATTATTCTATTTCGAAATAATGCAATGCCAAGCTGAATATGCAAGCATTGAAGAGAGTGTTTGTTAGTTCTGACACGGACTGTTGCAATACTAGATTTAGAAAATGCATGTACAGTTTTGTGAGCAGAATATCTGCATCGACGAACAACATTGTTGAGAGTATTATACACAGTGATGTTTATACGACCTCTGTATTGCGCAGGAAGTGGATTAGTGCAATATATACACTATAATATACTTTTTATTTTTACTTTTTTACTATGGACATAGTGCATATTACATGTATGCTTTTTTGTCTGAAATAAAGATTGATTGATTGATTGATTGATTGATTGATTGATTGATTGATTGACAGTGTCTACAACCCGTTTTCCCAGAGTGTCAACTTGATCGGCCAAAATCCGATGTTCAGATTTTTGCATGTAGACCGAATGAGTAGCGCATTAAACAAGTGTTGCATGTTGACAATTTATTTTCTTTATTGCTATTTTGTATCATGTCTAAAATGTTGGCCTTCGGGTTGCCTTTTCGCTTCATTTCGGTGGCACTAATGTTGTCATCGTTGAAGAAAATAAATGTGTTAAACGTCGAATTGCTCATGTAACATCCGCAAGGATGCTTGCTGTCATTTTGACAACAATCAGCCCATTCAATGCCAACACATACTTTCGATATTAGAGCGGCGTCGCTACAAACACAGGAAATAACACTGTTGATCGTGTCAGATAATTTATATTTTTTTACTTCCTTTTGGGAAAGAGCGCCAAACTTCAATTTCTTAATACAAAACCACACTGCAGCGGCTGGTTTAGATAAATTAATGACAAGTTGGTTGGACTTTCGTGGATTCCTTGGATCATAGACCGAAGATGTGGACAACCAATGAAACAGTGTTTAACATACAATGTTCGGTATGATGAATCGATACAAAATCAGTGTTTTGGCATTTTGATTACAAATAAAAGTTCAAAATTGCAATTTTATTTCCGTTTTGTCAAAAACAACATCGGTGGGTCCGTAATCCGAATAATAAAATTGGTGTCGCCACAGCTAAGTTTGCATAATTTCTAACAACAATCGGGCTTCTGAGGATCATAGATTTAGATCCCAAAGTGTTAAACCATAAGATTTCTATGATTAGGTGAATTGGTCTGAATCCTTAGTTCTCAGTATATTATTAGTTAGAACCCCATTATTGCCGCTTATAGTTATAATGACCATATAGTAATGTCGGCCAATTTCGCAGCACTTGTGAAGTTGTGTCGAATCCAGACCCACCTCAATTTTGTCATTATAACTACATTTTTGCCTGGATGTCATACCTCAGTGCGTTAGTTCCATAATTCAACATCATCCCAGGCCTATTTACGTTTTTAAAATATTGCGCCTTAGTGCACTTTTGAGGCGTAAATATCGCCCTGGTCGCACGAGCAGCGCAGACAAGTGCAAACTGGGTCACTATTTGGCCTTCAAAAGTTTGCTAAGACAACATTTTAGTAACATAAATATGCCTAGGATTATGTTTTTAAGACATACAGGTGTGTGTGTAATGAAATATTATATGTATGGTTAATTCAGAACTAAATTATGGTTTGTATCAAACAAGATAAGGAAACTTTCAACATCGAATTAATATACCTTCTCGGATTTCATTTTGGAACAAAATGTGTATGTATCAATGACTGAACAAGACTCACCTTTGCCTCTGCATAGTTTTAACTCCATCCAGGGTCAGGCAGCCTTCTGCCAAGCCACGAAACAA
The DNA here is from genome assembly GCA_020002185.1 of Paraescarpia echinospica. NCBI lineage: Eukaryota > Metazoa > Annelida > Polychaeta > Sabellida > Siboglinidae > Paraescarpia > Paraescarpia echinospica. The sequence goes on along the minus strand of CM034540.1, from coordinate 34,999,340 downwards.
GGTGGTACAAAAAGGTGGCTTCGCAAAAGTGAAACATGACCTCGTGTGACAACCGACCTATAGCTCTGTCACAAATTCATGAAAAATTAAATAAACGGACTTGAACTTTTCATGGTCACTGAACAACAAACGAATAACACAGTAAAATAATAATACAGTAACAACTGTTATGGATAATTTTGTTATTGTGAACAGTGTTGGTGATTTGATAGTGATTGTTAAACATGATCCAAAACTGGGCTTCTGCAGCAGTTTTCATCACAGACAGTACCCACTTTGGAATACAGTTTAAGTAATTATTTTAATAAGCATTTTGTTTATTCTAGGTGCTGTTTGGTGCAAAACATGCCAAGAACCCAATGGTGGCGTTCTTGTGTAACAAGCCAGCCAGGTACCTGAAGGATGATGCATGGCAGACAGACACCAAGACTGACTGTCTGCATGATCCTGTTGACATCCTCAACTATTGCCGCAAGGTCAGTAGGATCCACCGCAAATCGATGTGTCATTTATCAAGTATGCTCTACACCCAACACCGTGGAAGTGTTAGAGAATAAAGTATTTTTACATGCCCCTTTAACAAACACCACATATATATTTTTTTGGGAAACACCTGGCTACATTTCATGTGCATTCTCATAAGTTAATCAGTGAGATTCACTATCAGTGGCACTCGGCTCTGGCATTGACTGGCAATGTGAACTACACCCGGCTGTAGTCTGAAAGTGTGACACTACAGCATTCAAAGTAAGCACCTTACCTGTTTGTTAAGTCAAGTGAAAATTGGCCCGGACAAGTAGAAATTACAACTACTAAAAATGCATTTATATGCATACATCATTCAAAAAAAAGTGTTTGGGGCAGTTATCTTTACAACTTAATAACTTTGTAATTGTTTAATGTGGTTTCAGATTTGTGATAGTTAACGTTGAACAACAAACCTTTAAATTTATGTTTCCTGGGAATACCTAAGGGCACAGGTATGTGATGTCACTAGTGGCATTCAAATTCTCAAGATTGCACAGTTTATGCAGCTAAATTTTATTTAATCTGTTTCAACCTTTTAACTCAATGGTAAAATGATGTATTGTGGGAAACTGGCAATTTAAGTTTGACTGGCCATTCAATGCACAGCTTTCTCAGACACCCAGTTTGTTGACAGAAATAGTAATAATTGTTTGAAAATGACAGAATCCATGCTAACTATAGCGAATAGAATAATTTATAGTGCACATTTTGTGAGATCTGCTAATGGTTATATCAAAGAACTCATAAGAAGAGCCAAGGTGTACATGGAGTACCCCCACAATGTCACTGTCAACAGCCGAGTCATCATGATTCATCAGTTGAACATTGCATCCTCTCGACAGGTTTATGTCTCCACCTGTATGATACTGCTGCAATACAAGACTAATCAAACATCATCACAAAACAACCCCAGTCTCTTAAGGGTCTCCAAGATATATTTCCTCAAAAGCATCAGTCTCCATGACAGGATAGACACTGCTCTCAAAATGACTTGGGCCTGCTGCCATTTTATCTTTAGTTGTTGATAGGACACTAGCAGGGCACAGCATGTGGTCCATGCTAGAAGCCACTACTAACACCAAGCTGGATGCACCATTGTAATGACACTGTCACTTGGCAGTTTCCATAAGATGACAAATTAAAAAAATGTTGATGTGCGATTTTTTACAGTGCTTAAATATAAACATATTCTCAATCTATTTAGCATCATTTGAATGTGCATAAATCATTTGTTTTTAGAGATCACAGCAGGTTTGATCTCAGGATATGACCATTTAGTGGAGTAGAACAATGATCCTATCATCTGAGTCTTACATTCCATTCCTGTGCAACAGCTTGCAACTGATCCTTGAAACTGTTCCTAATTCCGTGATTGCAATGTTTGTCAGTATAGTGAACAACATTGTATTGCAGGTTTACCCTCACCTGGATGTGACAAATGTAATGGAGTCTTCTCATGAGGTGACTATTGAGAACTGGTGCAATTTCCATGGGAAATGTCATCCGAAACACCATGGTCACACAGTACGACCCTACCGCTGTCTGGGTACGTCATTATAAATTTCTCAATTTGTTATTAACTTCTCTATCAGTAATGCCAATCTCAGAAGAAAATGAAAACCGATTTGATTACAGTATGCTTCTTCAGCTCATGTAATTTAGTCTGATTTTGTTGGAATTCTGGAAGTGTTTAGTAGCATGTAAAGCGTTATCTTTTGTGGTTTTGCTTGCGGATGTTTATTTTGTTTGAAGTCCTTGTAAATTCTTGAAGATTAAGATTTGGGTGATAAATAAGCAGCACCACATGTTGTATTGATCAACAGCATATCTTGATTTGGACTGTATTTGTTTTGTGCCTGACTTCATGCCTCTTGGGTCTGTAGTTGCTAGGCAGCAGCACCCCAGTCTCCTCATGGCTTCTTAACCCCAGGCACAATATCATCACATCAAATTCAATGTATTTTTTACAAAACTGAGCAGTCCTGCTGAGAAATAGTTGTCAGCCCACAACTTCCTTGCTGAAAACTAAATTAGTTTGACTGATATTCAGTGACTTCCACGAGTTTATCTAACATATATATATACATATAAATATAATCAGTAACATAGCTTTGATTGTTGAAATATAAAAATGTGAACTCATTTATACTGTATCATACGTAACATGTGCATACATCTAGTACATTAAAATAAAGATGATGGAAGAGATTTCAAGAGAGTAAAACAAGATATGTTCTTATACATCACAATATCCAGTCCGTAGGTCTGCCCAAACACTTCTTCACCCGCTGGCAAATCTCTTCATTTGAACACCAGCTTGACTTCTGAGGATTCAGCCATGCTGCAATTAATATGCGATGACTATTCTTAGTTTCTTACACAGATGTCTGCCACTATCCTTCTTCTTGTTCCATTCAAGTACAGGCCTCCTTTTGAGGTACTAACGTACTGAGTGCTTTGCAGAGGGAAGCAAAAAATAAATCCATAGCCAGACCTGTACTCATTTATAGTTATACAGCTGAGTGAACTGGAGTAACACAGAGTGAATGAACTTGCCCATGGTTTGAAATGATTATAAGGTCCCAGAATCTCTAGATTGAGAGTCCAAAGCTGTAGCCACTGTGCTACTGCGCTCCACAAGCACATGGTTCCATTGAGGTCTTTAGACAAAAATCCCCCACACTGGTTTCCACTAATTTATGATGATTTCCTCTTTTCCACCACGGTCCTGGCGAATCAATTTTCCATCGGCAGAAACGCAGCTTTGACTGCATTCCAGTGGGTTCATTTTTATTGTGAATACCATGTGGTGAAAGTTCACAGGCAGCCAACTTTACCACTGGTGAATTGGGTCACACAGGGGTCTCAGAGTCATGTCTACACTAAACACCGGCCCCTTGAAACAGTGCATAATGACAGTTGATAAATACACCAGTAGGGCCTGGGCTACCTGTGTCACTGTAGTGCTATTTTCTCTTGACTGCCATTCGGAAAATCCAAAAGAGAAATGAGTAGATGAATTATTGATTACATTTGCTGGCAATGTGTTAGGCCCATGGCACAGTGAGCTGGTAGAAAGTTCCCGGAATGTGGGTAGCTGCAACAGTAGGCCTGGTTATAATGCTGCTTTCCAGTCACCTTGTGTATACTTGCACAAGACTTCCTAACCCCTACTTGACCCAGTTGCATAAATTTACAAGTGATAAACTTGAGAAGCTCGTGAACTTTCCAGTTCACCAACTGGTGTTTATAATATAAATGAGCCCATTGGAAAGCAGCATTAGTCCACTCACATACATGTCTGCTGTAAAGTGCACCTGTAGAAATGTCTTGCTTTGCCAAGTGGAGCATAGTGACCTACACAACAGCCTGGGGGAGCAATTCACCCCAGTCACAATAGGCTGGCAGAGCAATCAATGGCTCAATGAGTCACTCACACTGCTCTTTATATAATGACTTGCAACTGGCAGCTAACCACACTTGACAGATGCTGACAGATGGGGTACTGAGTCAGACACACTCACAGTTTCACCCCACATTCCCAGTACACCAGTGGTTTTTCTTCATGTTTTATGAGAGATAGAACTATGTGCCTTTTCGAAATTTGTTGTATCCCAAATCAGTTGATTAAAATGTTATTAATTAATTTGCAAGATGTAAATCGTTTAAATAATCGGGTAAATGTGAACATTACATTTCTTAAATATTAGATTTAACAAGATTGCAACCCAGAGAATTAACTCTAGATGGCAGGTGGACATGGAAGCCTTTTGGCTTATTGAGAGTCCAACCCTTTTTTATCTACGTGTATCCCACCCTTATTAGGTATGTGTCGATTTTATTTTAAAACATTCATGCTACTAGCACCCACACAATCAGCAGATAATCTGTTCCATTAATTTACAGTCCTTTGTGAAAATGAGAACTTTCTTATATCTAATCATCACTGCTCCTTTACTAATGTAACTTCATGTCCTCTAGTCCTTCTATCTTTCTTAACTGAGAAAAAAATATTTCTATCAGTATTTTCATAACCATTCAATATTTTAAACACTTCTATCTGATCTCAATCTCATGGTCTCTAATGTTGTTAAACCACATGCTTTTAGGCGTATTTCGTAACTAAAATCCCTGAGTTTTGTATAATTTTAGTTGCTCTCCTCTGTACCCTTTCTAGCATATCTATGTCCTTCTTGCGGTATGGCCTCCACGCTTGTATACAATATTCCAAATGAGGCCTAACTATTGTTTTGTACAGCAGTATTATTAGTTCTTTTTCCTTATATGCTATATTTCGCCTAATTAATCCAAGGATTTGATTTCACTTTGAAGCTGCAATTCTGCACAGCTCTGAAACCTTCATATCAGCACTAATGGTTAACCTTAAATCTTTTTCTTTTGCAATAGTACTTAGTACAGTATCCCTCATTGTAAATTGTACATCTTTGTTCCCATGTCCTGTGTGAAGGCATTTACATTTCCCAAAATTAACAACATTTGCCACTTTTCAGACCATTTGATCAACCTGTCTATCTCCATTACGTTTAAAGTGGGCTGTAATACACAGGAAACAGTCTTTATAAAGACTAAGTTAGTTAAGTTATTAAATAAATTCTGATAGTGATATGGTGCCTTGCAAGCGGCAAGTCAAGGCAAAGCGACACTTGGTGTGCGATCACTGCCACAGCTGGGTAGATTTTGTATTGTCCGGCTGTGGGAAGTCATAGGCAGAAACCATGGAGGAGGGATTCACCTTTCAGTGCATTGGGTGTTGGAAAGTGGAGTGTCTGCAGAAGGAGATAGTTAGGTTGACAGATATTGTGAAGGGGATGGAGATGGAAATTAGCAAGGAGACAGGTGGAATGGAGAGAGACGACAGAAAGAGGTGGGAATACTGCAAGACTGAAGGAGAATAGCAGTGGCAAGAAGACTGAAGAAAGGTGATTGGAGGGGAAGAAATTGGAAAATTGACGACAGAAAACGTGACAAGCGTGAAGGTGACGGGAGAAAGTGACCGTAGAGAAGGAGGGAGGGAAGATGGGACGGGAGAGGAGATAACAAAATGAGATGGGAGGAAAGATGAAGGGACGAAAGGAAGTGAGAGCAAATGTGATAGAAGAGAAGTCGATAAAAGGAAAGGTGACAAGATTACTGCTTAAGCTAAAGGCCCATGGCTTAAGAAATGGTATGATATACTGGATAGAAAAATGGCTGATTGACAGAAGACAACGTGTAGTAGTTGATGGGGTGGCTTCAAACTGGAAATCGGTATTGAGTGGGGTACCACAAGGATCAGTTCTAGGACCTATATTATTCTTAATATATATCAACGATTTGGATGATGAAATAACAAGCAAGGTGTTGAAATTTGCGGATGATACAAAAGTGTTTAGAAGGATTAAAAGTGATGGAGATAGACAGCATTTACAAGATGATCTTGACAGGTTGATCAAATGGTCTGAAAAATGGCAAAATTACCTTATGTTAAGAGGTAATACTTGTTTGAGTAACATGTTTAATAGACACAACACTGACATTATGTATTACTTCCCACAATGCAGTGGGCCCATTCCAGAGTGAGGCACTCCTTGTCCCTGAGCACTGCATCTTCGATCACATTGAGGGTAACAACGAATGCAAGTCATATGACCAGTGGAACGAAACTTCGGCCAAGTCTTGCGCTGGTCGTGGCAAGGTGCAGCAAAGCTTTGCCCCACTGCGTCCCTGCAAAGTCGGACGATTTGACGGTGTCGAGTTTGTCTGTTGCCCGGGAAAAGCTGGTAGGTATTCTGAACTTATGTCACACTGAAATGTCATCATACGACTGTTGATCTCTCTCCCGTAGACATGTTTTAGCCAATCTTCCTGATAATTTACGTCTTTTGCACTCCTGGTTTATTGTAGATGCAAGGATAAGATCTCTGCACACTCTCTTTATAATTATATATATATATATATGTGTGTATATATATATAATAATACATACATATTCGTTGTGTAAGCACACATATATATATACAGAGTGCCTGTATATATATATATTATATATACAGTCGCGCCTCGTTATAACGCGGTAGTCGGGGTCCACGAAATGAATCCGCGTTATAAACGAGGCGCGTTATAAACGAGGCACGTTCCCATATCTGCCGTCAGGGGCGCTACGACGACGACCGACATCGCTGCTGCACAAAGAACGCCATCGAAGCCAACCAAAGTGTGCACGTCGCGCAGTCTATACGCAGTTTATGAAGCTTATTAAACTGCCAGCCAATGTCAGTGTGTAGTCTGTTTAAATGTCGTACACTGTTGGACACTGTTGAACTGAATAAAATACATGAATTGTGTACCGTTTTTAAATAAACAACGGACCAACAAGTCACGGTCAACTGAACGATAATATGGTACCGTTGACGTAATATCTAAAATAATGACCTGGCACTCAGCAGCCGAATACGCACATGATTTGAGAAACGTTGTGTTAGAGTTGATTAAGAATTTAAATCTATAAGTACGCTCACAATTGGCTTAACTTCGTCTTTCAATCAATATAAAAATACCAATTTAGATAGCACATTTACCGTGCCGAACAATATTACGATTCACCAATTCATATGCGGTTGACGAATTAATATTTTGGCGCACCAGTACAGGCAGTAGCTTTGCGTTCATCGCAGCGAAAAGCTAATATTTGTTACGCAATGTTAGCTTACTGATCTTGCCTACTAAGCTGTATTAAAACGTATTTAACCCATTCTTAAGCAAGGCGTATTTGTGAATTTCAATTACACTTTACAAGCCGCCCGGCGCCGAAACCAGGCGAACTGGCGATCCGTGGAAGCCATGAGCATGACTAGCAGATTGGAAACGATTCGTTTGATGTCGGCGCAAAACAAATACTTCGCTCCACATTTACTGTTCCTAAAGTTAAAACTTACCATAATTATAGTTAAAGAAACTTTGATAGCATTAATTGGCAGTGCAGAATAAACAACGGCAACGTAGTGACGCGCCTCACACTTGATTCGTTGCAGTTGTACGTCAACGTTAAATTTATTGTCCGCCAACTAGTCTTTCAACATACACATGACGTGGGCAAAACGGGGACAACTTCACATAAAACAATTGACAGTTATTACCGTGTTAATATAGTTTGTCATAGCGCCAATTTCCCCCCTGGCGGCAGAAATTCGGGGTCCACGACCGACCGCGTTATAACCGAATCTGCGTTATAACGAGGCGTGACTGTATATATATATATTATATTAGTATACTCAATACATTTTATATATATTATATATATAAAATATATTGTCCATGTTTGTTTCAGCATGAAAATGGCTTTGTGGATGAACTTTGAACTTAGCTATTGTCCCTATGATAGATAAATCTATAGCTGCGTTCAAACTTACACTTTAAAATGGTTTAGTTAAAACGTTTTAACTAATCCAGTCAGAAAACAGACATGTGAATGCGATTTAGCGCTAAAACGTTTTAACTAAAACGGTTTAGCTAATCCACTTCAGTAGGTGGTTTAGTTGCAAGTTGCAAGTGTGAACGCAAGCAGATTAGCTCAAACGTTTTAAGCACGTCAGTCATGCGCATTCGATCTCGCGCCTCATCGCTTCCTGTCTATAACGTAAACATAAACAACATTTTGGCGCAATCATGTATTCGACTTCGATCGATGCTAAATCTAAAGAAACGCAAGTGCGAGGCGACAATTTGGACGATGGGGAAGTTCGGCTGTTACTGGAGTTGTGGGAAGACGATCGGGGGTAGTCAGATTTAGAAGGAAATATAATTATATATCGTTGCATTGCCAATCGTCTGAACCGCGATGTGAGCAAGGGCGCGAGGCGGGGTCAGGGGGACATCGTTAACAATTTTGTTATGCTAGCTTGCGCATGTGCGCATACCAACTTCCTCCTTAAAACGGTTTAGCTATTGCATGTGTGAATGCTCACAATTTTCAAACATGAACTGGTTTAACTAAAAAGGTTTAGCTAAACCGTTTTAATTCTGTAGGTGTGAATGCAGCTTATGATTGTTTTGGGTTTCCTACTTGCTTACCCATAAAATAGCCTGACAGTGACATACATCATGACTATGACCTTTGTGTTTATTTAAACTTGATACAGATCATTAGCATGCTCACAAAATGTTTAGGGGCATGTAGATCAGATCAGGAAAACTGGCACTGAAATATGAATTAACCAGATCTGTGTCAACAATACTGTACACACTAGGGTATCTAGCATGTCAGCACTAGATAAGCTACATATCAATATCTCATCTGGTCAAAAGCCCTGGCATAGTAGCCAAATTAATACTTTTATATTTAAGCAATTTGCATGACCATAACTAGGGTAAAATAACCAGATGTATCCCAGTAATCATAAAATATGTATGTATATATGTGGGTGTGTGAGTGTGTGTGTATGTGTGAGTGTGTGTTTGTGTGTGTGTGTGTGTGTGTGTGTGTGTGTGTGCGTGCTGTGCGTGCGTGTTTGCATGCATGCATGTATGTGCGTAGGTAGGTTTATGTATATGCACATGTGAATGCATCCATAGACAACAGACTGAGACAGACAGACACTGTTAATGTGAGTCTGACTGCTCCAACATGAGATGTATGTCATCCTAGTAGCTGGCTGCCATTCTGCCAGTAATGAGATAGCACTGCATGCTTATTGATTGCTACCCCCTAGGGCTTATCTGGAGCCTACCCAGTGCATTAACAATACTGCATGACAGACACATGGCAGGTAGTACAATCAGGGACCACCTCAAACTCCACATAGTCAAAGGCCCCTCCTTACATAAGCCCCCCTCCCCTGGTCAAAAGCCCTATATCCATTACTCGAAAATTGTGAAAAGCCCTCCCAGTCAAATGCCCTCCATCCTTGATTGTTAAAAGAGAATAAACGGGAGGATACAGTCATAACCTGTTCAAAGTACATAAATAAAAATTGGACTGGAGCATAGACACTTTCTGGTGTAGTCATCACACACACACACATGAATGTATGTACGTACTCACACACACATGCACGCATACCACACACCACACATACACACACCTATAACTTATTTGCAGGTATACTTGAGGCAGAAGTAGTCTAATAAGGCAATGCTTATTTATAAATAACGTTGTTTGTGTCAACATGCGACTACTAACTCTATTAAAACTGCGCATCCTCTGGATGGCACTACTTACACACAGACGCAGAAGATGGTGTCTTCAAGTACTCATACCTGATGTTTGTTATGATGCAAATAGGAGCAGTTTTGAGTAACATAAGTTAGGTAAAATGTGCCCAACTGATTGGTGAAGAGATTACGTAGCTTTGAACAATCATAGAAGACAGGCTTAATCTTTTTAACAACTGATCAGCGCCCATCTAACAATCTGGTGAAACACTGATACAAACAGGGAACATCTCATAAATGAAAGCAATATACATACACACTTCCAAGGGGTCGTAAATGAACCCCTGAAAAAATGTTGTGTCTAGGAATAAAAGTTTTAACATACATACTAGCTCAATTATATAGTTAGAAATGTACTGTACTGACTTGCCACTGGAAACCATTGTAGGTTTTCCAGGCCGTTCAGGTTTCATATTTAATCCATAAAACTTATTTCCACAAAATCTTTAAAAAAGTAAGTTCTTATATAAAGCTGTATCCAGTCCTTAAGACTGCTCAAAGTTTGTGATAAAGATCAAAACAACTTTGTTTGAGATAACTAACCTTTTCCTCTTACACATGTTTAGAACTCTATTCCTGCCCATTTTGTTCAGTCTGGTAACTATTTATAGAAATTCATGCACATTATTAGCTGTGTGCACCAATTCAAGTGATCAGTTCATGCCACTTACCCAATTGACAAGTAAGCGAGAACAGTAATAATACTTAAGATTAACTGATGGTCTGACACCATGTGAATCTCACTACATTTTTCTTCACAGACAAATCTACAGCAAGGTCTATTTTGTAATAGCGAAACAGGCATGTTGTCATTGTTCAAAGTCTCGCAATTATTAGTCCAATTTTCTAAGGATTTTACGAACCAGTTTCTAAAAAGGAATCACATCTCAGATCCAATTTTCTAAGGATTTTTGCAGTCCAATTTCTAAAAAGGAATCAGATCTCAAATCCTATTAATTCCATAAAAAATTGTAAAAACCAATAAATCAACATTGTGCAAATAATCTGATCCTGTGATTTTATCAATTAAATGTTAGCTAAGATGAAACCAACCAGTTTTCAGTCGATAAAAAAAATGTAACCATACATAAGGACATCATCTATGCAAAACACAAACTAAACTAGTTTAATTATCTTTCACATAATACTACATTATAAATGTCAATTTTTTTGGTGTTATCACTTGAATAATGTATGTTTTGCTTACTATGTGATGCCTACTGTTTGTATGGCAACTGTTGGGACATCCTGTACACCAACGAGCACACTTCTTAGGTGATGTTATTTCTTCTGGATTTCATATATATATATATATATATATATAAGGATTCAGTAATGGAGGTGTTGGCAGGTTCTAGGACTCTGTAATGAAGGTGTTGGCAGGTTCTAGAGACCAGACTTTGGATTAATGAAGGTGTTGGCAGTTTCTAGAGACCTGGATTAGGATGCAGTAATGCAGTTGTTGGTAATATTTAGAGACCAGGATTTGGATTAGTGAAGGTATTGGCAGGTTCTAGAGACCAGGATTAGGATGCAGTAATGCAGTCGTTGGTAATTTTAGAGACCAGAATTTGGATTAGTGAATGTGTTGGCAGGTTCTAGACACCAGGATTAGGATGCAGTGATGCAGAGGTATTAGAGACTAGGATGTGTATTAGTGAAGGCATTGCCAGGTTCTAGAGATCAGGATTTGGATTAGTAAAGGTGTTGGCAGGTTATAGAGACCAGGATTAGGATTCAGTAATGAATGTGTTGGCAGGTTATAGAGATCTGAACTTGAATTACCGGGTAGTAAAGGTGTTGGCAGGTTCTAGAGACCAGGATTCGACCAGTGCAGTTCACAGCCAAAAGGGGACATTGACTCCTGCATGATCTAACATTTAATTTTTCTGTATATTTTCTATGTTCTGTTACGGAAGTAAGCAGAATGACTTAAGAAAGAACTCAGTTTAACAAATAATAGTTGACTTGATGTTGCGGCTGGTAAGACAGTAGCCTAAGAAGTTATAACATCCATCTGCTGAGTAGGGGTACTAAAACCATTTCATCAAATGTTCTATGTTTTATTTGTATGTTTCGATTACGTTATATTTTTGTTCTCACTGCCTTGTTTCGACCAAGTGGGGATTTCTAATTGAGCCACTCTGACGTCACCCAGTACTAATTTACTTTGCTAACTATTGATTTACTTGGTCTGATGCCTAAGGCTAAACCAGCTGTGTTAAATATTCTCCTTGAAACATAATTGGTTTTGTGTGCATCGATCACTGATGTGACTACATTTGAATACACTCTCACATGGCCCCATAGATTTTGTTTTTAGAAAAATTATTGTTGAGTTATTAAACAGAAAATTTAATTTAGTAATGTGTCTGCCCATTAGTTAGCAGATAATTAACTTTAATGTGGTTCCCGAAATATATCATTATTATGCAGAGCTGGACAGTAACGTAACTGAAAATTATTAGAAGATTGCTAAAATTCCTAAGACATACATTGTCTATTAGAAAAGTCAGCCTGGATGAACAATCAAGACACAAATTTACTAGAGGCAGGCAAAGGATTAAGTATCGGTTCATCAAAGTATGTCAACACTCTTTAGAAACAAATGATGACTTGAAACAAATGATAACTTGAAAGACAAACCAATGACACCCAGCCACAAAGAACAGAATTGTGTGGAGGACCATAATTGCCAGTCACCAGAATTGCACATGTTGGAGAAGAGTACAGAAAAAGCATTATTTATGTGCAATAATGGGTAGGATGCAGTGAATGATTCAGTGGAGATGAATTGATTTGTGAGACTGTTGCGTTGGGCATCTGATATGAGTGTATCCCTGACAGCAGCCTGTATTAGGATGATTCATCTTGTTTCCATGGTAGCAACACAGCAGCTCTATCTGCTGGCTGGAGGCTGTTGGTTGTCCATTGTATGACACCTCAACACCCTCATTGGATCCTGCAGAATTGTATATGGACAGACAACTCGACACCCTCACTGAATCCTGCAGGATTGTATGAGACAGACACCTCAACACCCACACTGCATCCTGCAGGGTTGTATGAGACTGACACCTGGACACCCTCAATGAATCCTGCAGAATTGTATGAGACAGAGACCTCGACACCCTTACTGGATCCTGCAGAATTGTATGAGACAGACATCTCAACACCCTCACTGGATCCTGCAGGATTATATGAGACAGACACCTCAACACCCTCACTGGATTGTGCAGGATTGTATGAGACAGACACCTTGACACCCTCACTGAATCCTGCAGGATTGTATGAGCCAGACACCTCAACACCCTCACTGGATCCTGCAGAGTTGTATGAGACAGACACCTCGACACCCTCACTGGATTGTGCAGGATTGTATGAGACAGACACCTCGACACCCTCACTGAATCCTGCAGGATTGTATGAGACAGACACCTCGAAAACTTCACCAGATTCTGCAGGATTGTGTGAGACAGGCACATAGTTATTGACCATATCCCTGTTCAAATAAATGTTCCAGGGAGCAAACAATCACTAAAATAGGGTACAATCTCAAAATTACTTGTACGTACATACAAAATGTGTTTAATAGTATAGATGATTCCTGTGTAGTGAGAGGTAGAAATCTGAAGTTATGGTACACAGTTAATAAAGTTCTACGAATACTGTATGAAAAAACTGGACAAGAATGTATGTATGAAGTATTTGTACATTTGCTAGGTCAAACCAATAAGCAGACTGACATTTGAGGAGCTTAGGAAGTCATTCAATAGCTAGATTCTCTGGCACACAGCTGCCTAGGTCAAGCTGATCAATATCTAGACAGTTCTATGCATAATTGCCTGTCCCTCATTAGGCCCTAGCAAGCAGAACACATTTGTTAGACCATTTAATTCCTTCAGTGTCAGGCCGCAGTAGTTCACTTCTTCATTCAACTGTTTCTCACTAATGTAACATCATTTTCTACAGACATAGATGTAAGGAAGACACAATGCTGAATGTATCAGTCTGGTATTTATCTGCAATATGTGCCATTCCAGTCTCTTCACAACTCAACACACAGTAGATTTCTCTACATCAAATTGATTAGCTATAACTGCCAATTGTAGTGTGTCTCTGCTGTGCACCAGCACAATAACAGTTTTCAATGAGAAACCTCTCTTGAAAGTTGTTTTGTAGCTGTAGAGTGCATGTCTAGTCACATCCTGTCTATTATCTATGGGCTTCATTCTTGTCAGTGTCTGCATCAAGGATTTGCATTCCAGTGGACATCCTCTTTCAATGATGTCCCTCCCACACTTTTATTAGACTACTATCAGTACCTATTTTGTTACAGTAAATTCTCTATGCTTCAGCACACATGCATGTTGGCCTCTTTACATAACTTTGTCAGTTGTAGCAAGTATGCCTACAATTGTTAGTCTGACTCATTTGATGTTGATTGCCTTCTCATTAGAACTCTGCATTCTGGTGATTTTTAGAGGATTGTTTTCAGAGGTTGTGTATCTCATCTCACACAACCGTGCAGTCTGCTGTATGCAGAATTTAGGAATATAATTTTTATATAATAGATTCTGAAACACCATGTATATGTTGTTTAAGAATCCAGAACAAAATTCCTGTATTCCCCGTTCTATTCCCATGTACGTTAACTTGCTTCTGGGGCAGTTACAATTTATTATCTGACTTTTGTCCATTGCTACTTCTCTGAAATGTGCTGCTGACCAGTCTTGTTTTAATGAGAAATGTTCTCTGGCTATCAGTATACTGTATAAACTTGATAACAAGAACCAATGATGCCCTGTAAGAACAGTCACAGACCCAGAAAACCAGCTGGCAGTAACTCAGCTTTGGTAACACATTAAACACTTACAGACTTACCTTTAAAACAATTAAGATCAAGTTGACTTGATCATAATTTAGCTATTTCTTAATTGTAGATCATATCTCTGATAGTGAGATTTTTCTGTGTACTTGTTCCACATGTGTGTTTCTCTTGATGTCATTGTAGATTGTGATGTACCTTGTGTTCTAGTTGATTCTATTAATTATGTTAGATTGCAATGGCAGGAAGATTTGTTTTAATTGGGGGTGGACACATTGGCTCAAAGCTTCATGTCCCTATTAATTTTATTGTTTGGTCTAAGTGTCAAGACACTTGCACTGTATGCCCACTATGGCTTACTTTCATCACAAATAATGCATGCAGTTGAGTAGGCACAAATACCTTCAGTGTGTCAAACATAAATCTTGTGTGACATAGGTCTTGCTTGTGGTACAAGCAGGCATGAGGTCAAATACATTGCAATGTAATATATTACTGTTGCTTTGTTTCCTTCCTATTACTATTAGTATTACATGCTGAATTCTGCCTATTACTATTACATTTGAAGCAATTACTATTACTATTACATTTTTCATTGGAACATTTTATGGTATAATGCACTGTATGCATAAATACAATAAGTACAAGTGTTTGACTCCCAGTCTCAAGAAGTTAAACATAACAGGTGAATACAAAAATCTAACTTGCCATTTATTGATACCCATGCCCAAAGTATTTGAAATCATATTTGAGATTGTCAAGTATTTTCATCGTCATCATCATAATTAGGGAAGTATTATAAACTTGCACCATAAATATTTACAACAAAATATATCTATACAGTGTATACCATATTTAGCACAATCTACTAACTGCATTGACTAAGGATAGTACATAATATGTTCTATTTTAATTTAAATACCATACTGGAATGAAAAACAAAAGCAGTAGTCAATGCCACATAACTATATGGATATATTACAGTCTAATTAAACCACATTGCTCTACTGATGCTTGATGCTTGGTGGACAGTTCATTATTGGCTCTAGTACAAATACATCAGCATGTTTTTCTCACCTGCTGTTGTTTAGGCTCAATTGTGTGCACTATGGCAGTCACTAAAGCCATAGGCTTACTTGAAAAGGGTAGTTGGCAACTTGGCACTTGGCAGAATGGGCTTTAAAACATGACAGCCCAGTTTAATCACCAGTTAATGCAGCAGTCACACGGTACCAGTGTCTCTTAGGTAAATGCTCATAAATGCTCATAAAACTCTAGGATAAAAAATTGTAGTTGAAATTCGATTGAAATGTTCAATAGTAATATAAAAGTAATAGGTCAGTTACTATTACATTTCTTCCTATTACATTGAGTTTTTGCTCAACCTATTACTATTACTTCAATATTTGTAATCGTTACTATTCCTATTACATAATACTATTACCTCAGGCCTGGTGCAAGTAGCTATTGACAGAGTGGCTCTGTCCTGGATTTGTGCAACACTCAATCCGTGTAAACATGACAGCTGTTGAGATAAATAAAACAATTATCTACTGCTGCCCTGATGTATGTATGTACATGAGCACTTTGCAGACTCAACATCATGGTTAACATGTCCATGTATTACCAGCAACTGTATATGAGTCCCATTACATGACACACTTTCTAACGCCTTTCTTTTGATCTGCCTCTCATCTTGGTTTCCACGGATTTAGGCGCAAAAGAAGTAACATTATTATTATTATTAGCAAAGACAGATTCAGCTAAAACGTCCGACGCTTGATTGATAGAAGACACCAGACGATAAGAACACACAACTCAAAACAGACAGTATTGATGGCAGTGCAATCATTTATGTTTTTTAAATTCCAGACAAAATGTCAGCTCGTATATATGAGGCATGCTAAATAGACAATCATCTCTCTAGCTAGAGGACAACATTGGATATTGCAGGATGTCTTCTGTCTGTGCTGAATCAAGGCTGAACTTTCAGAATTGCTAGTTTGCCAACAGGACAACCACAAGCATGGTGTGAGCAATAAAATGAAATTTTCTTCCAGTGCTAGCAATGTGGTGCCATTTTATGGTTAAATGTATCTGCAAGGTAATGCCAAAGCCAGCGGCATATTTGTAGATGGCGTTATTATCTTTACGATGATAGACAAAATAAAATGTTGGATCACATCCAATTGAGCAAAATTTTGAAAACTAAAAATCTGTGAACTATTTAACGGGGTTGCTAGCATGTCTACACAATTTCATCTCAATAAATGTGAAACTGATGCAACTACATACCAAAAATACAGACACCCCAAAACTCTTATAATATACACAAACATTTGGTTGTCTTGCACAAAATGCACACAGTGATGTAATGAATAGCAATTAACTTTTTTATTTTCATATGATCGTTGCTCCACAGTGTTGTGTATCATGACAATATAAACACTTTGGTGGAATCAGTACATTAAAGCACTGTTGTCTGATTAAATAAAATTATAAGGAGAATTGAAGAGAGCAGTGGCCATTGTTATGGTTGAAAGTAAAACTATCATACCTTTGAAATGGTGATAAGACAGTAACAATTATGTCATAGAAAATTAACGAACCATCTGCAGACCGACTACAGATGATTCATCGAGACATATTTGCATGTATTGATACATCAATCAATCATTCAATCAGTAATTTATTTTCAACAACTGAATAGCACAAATTTGATCATGACATAATACAACACAGTTTCCAACATGTAAAATATAATAAACAATACAGAGTTGATGGTAAAGGAGTGAACAGAAGTGTGCTACGTGTCTGTGGTTCACCACCTACCAGTATATTTACATAGGGCTGAATAATGCTGCATTCCAATCACTTCTTGTATACCGTGAATACGACTTCATAACCACTACTTGACCCAGTTGCATAAATTTACGAGTGGTAAACTCCAAGAGCCAAATCATGTTTATGATATAAACGAGCCCATTGGAATGCAGCATTACACCTGTGGAAGTAGACTGTATTGGAGCTGATCCATAATGCAATAACTTCTTTGGGTCATTCTACTAGTAAAACACTGGCTGCAAACAGATCATGTTGAATAAATGCATTAATCAAGTGAATAATAAAAAAGTTAGATTGGTGTTAGTACATAGAATGACATTGGTGTTTTGTGTATTGCAGGGGATGCATTGAACTACTTCAAAAAGAAGCACGTTCTGGATCAAGACCACCATTCCCACAAGCCAGTGCACATTGTGTCCGGCATCCTTGCCAAGCACAACATTGACGACATTGGTGATGTTGACACTGCCAGTAATGTGAAGACGACATCTGTAAAGCCAACGACAGAGAAGAAAGATGTGTACGTTGACTACATTCACGACCCGGATGACAAGCCGGCTGGCATCTCTGAGCACAAGTACTTCCAAAATGCCAAGAAGATGCTTGTGAAGCACCACCACGAGAAGGTGACAAAGGTGAGTTCTTCTACCACAAACTCTTGTATGTATTCACTGCACCTCTGGTGGGCTGGAACAATTTCAACAGCAAGTTTTGGTGTTTTAATAATGTAAGTCATTTAAATGTAGCTGAAATGTCCGGAAAATAAATTGTTTTAGTGATTGTTTGTATGTGCGTGTGTGTGTGTGTGTGTGAGTGTGTGTGTGTGTGTGTGGATCATTGATCATCTGAAAAATGAAATAGTTGGTTGTACATATTTGTGGCATAGTTGGCATGATTGTGGTCAATGACAGCACACTCTTCCTTGATCGCTAGTAGATAGTGATAAGTGACAACATCCTAGCGTGCCATGAGGGCGCTGCTGCTGATTACGTCAGTGCCAGCCAGCAGTACCCCCTGGCTGATCGCTTTGCGAAACTCTGAATTTAAGCTCAGCCTATGAAATCACTCACTAGATAAGGATGTCGGCAGGTCAGGTGGTCATAATAAATGATATCAACCAACCGTAGCTCGTGTTACAAGCAATGTTTAGAAGTAGAAGCAATTATTCGAATACACAATACTGCTCAGCTGCTCGTGTTAATGGGCGAATGGGTCATTATATATTGGGATTCCCAGAAGTCGTTTATCCATCTTCAAATTGGGGTGGGTATTTGCTCTGTTCTCACGGGTGGCGCAATCGCGACTGGCGAAGTCAATTACTAGTTTGACTCGGCTAACTTCTGCACTTCGCATAGGGGATTAGGTAGGGCTAGTTTTGCATGGCAAACAGCACTGGCTTGCGAGGATGGGTGACAACAGCAGTTAATACATATATGAACAAGTAGAATCAAGATTGACAACATTTCAGTCCACTGAATGAATTCTATTGAAAGAAAGATCTTGCCTTTCACAATATGGACTCTTCATGTTTGTGTGCCATTGCCTCAAACTGAGAGTGTGAGCATGTGTGTATGTGTGCATGTCAGTGTCTCCACTGCTTCTGTCTGTTTTAGATGATGAAGGAGTGGGCAGCTGCACGCCAGCATGTACATGACATGAAGCTGACTGACCCCAAAGGTTCAGACAAGCTCAACAAGGAGATCACTGATGTAAGCACCACATTCAGTTCAATAGTCTGCCAAGAAGAACGTATTGTGGTATTTAACCCTGTGACCAGCCAGGGCCGATTCATTGGCCGATGGTACCTACCGTTATAGTAAAAAAAAATTGTTTCCATGAACATTAACTGACACGTGAACATTTGGTATCGTTGGATAACTGACCGATTTTTCAAGATGGTGTATGTTTATTCATGAGCAGATTGATTGACAGCTATTGACAGTCTATCAGACAAAACATGTCACCTACGCCCCGTGTAATGAATATACATAACCATTCATAAAGTCTAGACCTCCACACATGCCCAGTATCAATAAAAAGTTCTGTTATTGGCCAATCTTCTAAAAATGACATCACCTGTCTAAGCTAATTCAGCGAATCAGAGCAAAGCATTTCAAACACTGCACCAACGACCCTCCGGAGCTGAAGTCAACAATAAAATGACAGACATCGTTTTGGAGAATTGTTCACTTCAAAAGTTTACTTTGGATTATCTCAAGTTTCCACGTCAGTATTTTGACAAAATGCCTGACAGTATTCATGAATAAGGTTATTATACTAATTCAGATAGTTAGAATGACTTTAGATGCTTTTTGAGCAGTGCGTTGTTTTTCGGGTGAGCCACAGGTGTGCGGCAGTAGCGAATGCAGTAGTGATTGCTATTTAAAAAAGTAGGTAGTGTCAGTGTACACAACAAATTTGTATTTGATTGAATAATTCTAAGGGCACCTCAGGGCCTCCCAAAAAGCTAAATGTTCACATTTCTGCCTGGACTAGTGCCAATTGATTATGTATTATACCCACCCCACCCGCCACCCCACTGTGGAGTAAGGTTCTCTGCCTGCTTTTGTTTGATGGAAACTGTGACTAATCTGTAATTGGTCACTGGTAGAGGCTTGCTGTTAACAGACAGTATTAACCCACTAGACCCCTGTTAAACTATATAGTTGCATGTAGGTTTTAAGCTGTATCTTCCCAGTGTCAAACATTGGGAAGATACAGCTAATGTGTAATGGAATCCCTACTGCACTGGTAGAACCTGAAGAACTTTAAATCAGCAGTAGACATAATTATCAATGCAATATAAAGATATGATTAAAGGTAGGATAGGATTAAAATTAAAATAACTTAGGTTTAAAATAATATATAAAGTAAAATAACATAGGTATACTCAAAAAGGTTAAAGCATATTTAGCCAAAAATTATAAGGAATATTATTCAGATGTTTTACTATACATGTTGCAGCTATTCCATCACTCCAGTTATATTAGCATTATGTCGCTACTACAGTTTTTAACTGTCATTACTACTGTTTTTAAGTCAAGATGCATGTTATGCATATGTACATTGTTAATAAGTAAAGTTTTATCATAGTTCATCTCTTTTTTCATCCCATTCTGGGGGAGGGTGGTAGGGGCAAAATGAGAACAGATAATGCATGTGCATTTTCTTAAACAATGTTTTACTGTGCTACATGCGAGATTGCAGCTCACCAACTCTCCTGCAAGGTTTCTACAACCACTGGAAATTGGTCTAAATAGCAGACTATTTTTTAATAACACATTAACTAATATATACAATATTCACGAAATGGTCTACTCGAATGCGTTATTTCCAGGTGTATCTTCACTGGCATGCATATAGTCTAGATAGCTACTGAGCTACTAAACACTTTACTTCCATCATAACTCTTAATGATCTGTAACTATGATTCACCAAAAACATTTCATTAATAATTACAAACTCACAATATAGTCAAAAGGGCTTCAGGGACTCTTGGCCCATTTTGTTTAAAGAAGTATCCATCACGGCCAACTTGCGCGAGTGCCCTGCCTAGGCACTTGATAAGTTCCTGGCAGGCGATAATCCGGCCTTTACTAGAATACTCGCTTTATTGCCTTTAACATTTATATGGTTTTCTCAAGATTCATGTAACATATTTACCCTTTGTATGACATGTTTGTGAACAACTGAACATGTCACAGAGCCACAGCGGCACCACCACCGACAGTCTGATCCTTGTCAGTGTATGCCATGGGCGCTTGTACACTTGTCTAGGCGAATGGTTGGAAATGCTGTCTTGGCTTAGATCCGGTGATGTTAAAATCCCACTTCATTCACTGATTCGGCACAGGTAATAAATTCGCTTGGAAGGAAATGTCGGCAGATATATGAGAATACAAAGTCGATTTCCAGTGCAGTTGAATAGTTTGGACAGACCGACGCTGTGTATTTATAGCGCCCTGCAGCATGTTGTTTCATCAGGAAAGGGTGATGTTTACTTTCAGCTTTGTAGCAACCCCACCTTACACGACAAATGTCTTTATCATGTTGATGTTAACAAATGTCCATGTAGTACGAGATAAAAAACTAGAAGGTTGAACATGTTTTGTAAAAATGCTAAAGTCAATGAACACGAAAACCGCTGTCACTGTTTACAAGTGAAACAAATCTGCCGTGTGACGTCACAACCTAGTTATCAGACAGTCTTGGGCAGAGCACAGATAGAAAATTTATTTCATACTGATCTGTAAAGTAAATATAATAAATCCGGATTTTTGTTAACAAAACGTCCTATGCCTTTAGCAAGTCAAATGGTGTGTGTTGCGATATCGCCATGTAGATTTGCAAAATTAGAATAATTTGTTCTCCTTTCCACAGACTTACTAGTTGTTGTATAACCAATGACAAGGCATGTGCAAGCTGCCAAAATGAGCATGAAATATATAGTTTGTTGTATTAAGAATACAGTAGGCCTAACAAATATTTGTGACGCAAAAAATAGGCAAAATTTTGCATTCCAATAAGCATACACCCATTTTCTGGAGTTCCTGTGTACAACCATCCCAGCAGGCATGACTGGCAAGTAATATATGCACCCATATATGAGCAACAGGCTACCAGAGCACTGTAGTCTGATAATTTAGGTGGACCTGCTGTTTCATCACTGATCCTTGAATGTAGTGTAACATTGGTAGAAATTAAATGATGGATTCAAGAGTCAAGGTTGGCATTGGAGATCGTTGTCATGGTGTTACACTCTGCTAAAAGGAGAGTGTACACTAATTAGCACATGTACGTTTAATAGAATGAATATGGTATATGTGTTATAATCAGTGTGATGAGGAGGTTATGACGTGTGTGTGCAGCGCTTCCAGAAGACATACGAGGCTTTGGAGGAAGAGGGAGATGCAGAGAAGAAGCAGCTCATTGCCATCCACCAGCAGCGAGTCCAGGCCAAGTTGAATGTGAAGAAACGACACTCCATGGAACACTACATGGCTGTTCTCACAGAGCCCAAGCCCGACGTAAGTACACACAGAGCCTGAGCCCTACGTAAGCACTCAGAGAGCCCAAGCCCGACGTAAGTACTCATACTGCCCAAGTCCAATTTAGCTACACTCAGAACCCAGGCCCAATGTAAGTACTCACAGATCCAGGGCCCAACTCTGACATAAATACTCACAGCCCAAGCCTGACATAAATACTCACAGAGCCTCATCCCGATGTAAGTAGTCACAGAGCCAGGGCCCAACTCTGACATAAGTACTCACAGAACCCAAGCCTGAAGTAAGTACTGACATAGCCCAAGTATGACATATGCACTGTGTGTGGTGGTTGTAGGCTGCGAAGATCCTGAAGGCGTTGAAGCACTACCTGCGGGTAGAGGAGAAGGACCGCGTGCACAGCATCAACCACTACAAACATGTGCACGACACAGAGAATGCAGACGCAGCCGAAGTCGTTCGTCAACGCACCATGACACACCTGAAGATCCTCACCCAGCGCATCCAGCAGGCCATCGACATGCTCAGTCGGGTACCCTCCTATGAGAAGAAGATCAGAAGTCAGATCGGTATGACACATCTCTTAGTAGGTCGCACTTGGCAGGTTGGATTAACAGATTGGTTGCTTTGTGTATACAGGTAGTCTCTCATAATTGGCCGCATTTGGCAGGTTGGATTAGCTGATTGGTTGCTGTGAGTGTAACATTAGCTATTTAGCAGTGTCAATGGATGTCGTGATGGAGTGTCAGTGTATAGCATTAACATGACAATGGATGTCATGATGGTGTGTCAGAGTCCAGCATTAACATGTCAGTGGACGTCATGATGGTGTGTCATAGTGCAGCATTAACATGTCAATGGATGTCATGATGGTGTGTCAGATTCCAGCATTAATATGTCAGTGGACGTCATGATGGTGTGTCAGAGTGCAGCATTAACATGTCAGTTGATGTCATGATGGTATGTCAGAGTGTAGCATTAATCTGGGTGAAAATAAAGACATGGGTAAAGGCCAACTTGATATAGGAGAGTTAATAAATCTTGACTGAAATTTTAAGTCGAGGAATTATTAGTCTGTCATGTCTTATGTAAGTAATTGGCTGGTTGGCATTTTGTTTAGTAAGTTTGGTTCTTCCTCCGTGTACCCTATACCTTGGTATAGGGAGGGTCAAGTATACTGGTAGTTAATATAGTACTGTCGAACAATTCGCTCGCTCTGTTTTTTCTCCATAACTTCCTGTCAGCAGCCCCCTCTCCATCTTTCATCCTGACCTGATCACCTCATGTCCTTCCTCACTCACTCCTCCCATCTCAGTTGTCGCCTTCTCCTCACTCAGTCCTCCCATCTCAGTTGTCGCCTTCTCCTCACACAATCCTCCCATCTCAGTTGTCGCCTTCTCCTCACACAATCCTCCAATTTCAGTTGTCGCCTTCTCACTCAGTCCTCCCATCTCCGTTGTCGCCTTCTCCTCACTCAGTCCTCCCATCTCAGATGTCGCCTTCTCCTCACTCTGTCCTCCCATCTCAGTTGTCGCCTTCTCCTCGCTCAGTCCTCCCTTCTCAGTTGTCGCCTTCTCCTGCATCCAATCTGCTCTCTGCAAGTTTGCTTGCATCTATCCTTACCAAGTGGCCTGCCAGCTCATCCGGCTTCTCACCAGTGTTTCTGCATTCCAACCCAGTAAGTTAAAATATTTAAATGCTCCTTTTTAATAATGAGATGAAGAGTATATACAGTTTGGACATGCCTAGGGATGTTGAGACTGTTGAATGGAAATAAAAACTTGTCACAGTTGACATCGCTTTTATTTGTATCAAGATAATAATTGGCGGGTGTATCTGGACAAATAGATGTGTAGAATGAACTGTTACGTTGTAGATACGTTCCTACAGACGTTCCACAATGTCGATGTGCTTGTTGCGAATCTGATTGAGAAGCCAGAGAAGACAAACGACGAGAAGATCCTGCGCAAGTACAAGGAGGAGCTGCAACAGACCAAGGACACGAAGCATGGTCAGGCTGCATCCATGTGTCTTTTATGCACCTATTTATTAGGTTTCCCACCTAACTGAACCATTTGTTTTTACACAATATTTCTAAAAATAACAACATTGGTGACAGAGCAAAGATTTAGTTTCACAGACCATCTGAATTAACCTTGTGAGATGTTGCTGCTCTGAATCCCCTCCTGGAGGAATCTAGGACCTTCTGCAGAATGAACCAGTCCAACCTACTCTTATCATAAATAGCTGTTCTGAAAAAAATATAATATAATGTTGAAATACCGTCAGTTTATGTATATAATATGCCCCCTGACTTTTACAAAATCCTGACATAATTTCTACATTACCATGTATAATAAGCATTCCAACTTTTGATATCAACCCCTCATTTCCCTGCTTCTTGTAGTTTGCTTGAAGAGTGGTTCTAGGTTGGCCACTGTCCTTTCATCAAAGTTCGTTTGCGTGATGAATCTGGAAATCATCTCAGAATCGTAAAAATGTCTCTTACGCAAGTGATGACATTACCACCGGCTCATCGCACGCAACGATATCACCTCATGAATCGTATCTGTGCTGTTATTCTGCAACTTAGTAGATACTTACGAATGACCCCACGTGGATGTTGTAGAACTATAGGACATCCCTGGTGGATTGTCATGTGTTGTATCAGTATTCCACTGAGACATACACACCAAACTGCGTTAGCGTGAAACAATCTTTTATGAAATTTGCACATAAGATTCTTAAGGCGCACAATAAATTGTACAATGTGATTGGTGACGTTTTCTCTATTTTGCGTAAGAAGCTACATATCATGGAGCACATATCTCTGGCTCACATCCGGGAAGAGAACATTTTGTTTAAGCAGTATGACCATGTATAATATGCAGTAAACAACGAAAGAAAAAAACGTGTATTATATACATAAACTTACAGTACTGCTAAATGGGAGGAAGTAAGAAAGAGCCCTAGTAACCTGCATTAGAAGTAGCTATAATTATACTATTACTACTACAAAGTAGCTATAATTATACTACTACTACAAAGTAAGAAGTAGCTATAGTTGTACTACTACAAAGTAAGAAGTAGCTATAATTGTACTACTACAAAGTGTAAGAAGTAGCTATAATTGTACTACTATTACTACTACAAAGTAAGAAGTAGCTATAATTGTACTACTACTACAAAGTAAGAAGTAGCTATAATTATACTACTACAAAGTAAGAAGTACCGGTAGCTCAAATTGGCATAAATCTGACCTTGCTTTGTGAATTTTTCGGCCCCAGTGCCATAAATAATGGTCTTTGAGGGCCAGTGTGAGAAACTTAGTTAAAGTGAGTGTTTGTGTTTCAACAGGAGACAATAAGTCAGTGAAGGAAGTGACCACAGCCAAGCCAGCGGTGCTGCACCACATCAGGCTGGAGAAGACACCGCCGGTGGTCCCCGCCAACAAGTTTGATGATGAAACAATGGAGGATGAACACAACCTTCCTGCGGTCGACATGAAGAAGTCATCCCATGTCGCCCACATGAGTGTCAACCAGCTGAAGCTACATGAACAGGTGAGGACCAGGTGGTCAGGGACATTACCAGGTGGTCAGGGACAGTACCAGGTGGTCAGCGACTGGGGACACCAGGTCTTATTGGTGGTACCATTTGGTCAGGGACTGAGGACATCGGGTCTTATTGGTAGTACCAGGTGGTTAGGGACCAAGGACACTGGGTCTTATTGGTAGTACCAGTTGGTTAGGGACTGAGGACACAGGGTCTTATTGATAGCACCAGATGGTCAGGGACTTAGGACTCAGGGTCTTATTGGTAGTGCCAGGTGGTCAGGGACAGTACCAGGTGGTCAGCGACTGGGGAGACACCGGGTCTTACTGGCAGTACCAAGTTGTCAGGGACTGAGGAAACCAGGTCATATTGGTAGTACCAGGGACTGAAGGCACAGGAAAGTAAATTTGTGTAACATAATTTATGTACTCTAATTATAGGGTGCTAGTCTGTTGAACACTTTAAACCAGGGTTAGTCAGACTTTTTATACATCTGATTTATTTAGCTTTATTTATTTAAAAGTGCTTTCAAACATATTGCATTTAAATTTGTTTTTGGTATTTATTTTAATATTTGAACAAAATGCAGCTGGTTTTAGATGTATATCTGTATAGGGCAAACATTCATTTGAATGTGAAATTGTTTTCATGATGTTTTGATGATCCGTTGGTGATTCAAATTTAATTATACATTTGATTCATTGGCAGAAATCTGATTTACATAAGATTTAAATAAAACGACGTCGAAAGTTTCTACACTCTAATATGGTGTGTTTGATACTTGTAGGTATACGCGAAGAAAGAGGCAATGAAGGGAGCAAATGCTCTGCAGACTAGCAGCACGCTTGTCATTGTCATCGGCAGCATCACTGTGTTTATTGTGATCGTTGTTGGTGTTGTGATCTTGCGACAACGCTCGATGGCACCGAGTAGCCGTGGGTTTGTTGAGGTGGCCCAGAATGCATCTGTGGAAGAACGCCATGTCACCAAAATGCAGATGAATGGATACGAGAACCCAACATACAAATACTTTGAGGCACAGCCAGCAGCCACTGCCAAAGCCTAGTGTTGCCACCTTGTGGCAGTGAGCAGAAGATCTAGTTTCGCCGTTGTTGTTTGTCATGGTCGATCCTTGAGCTTTTTTTAGTTGTTGGCACTGGCCAACTGTAAACATGCGTGCGGACCCACCGTCCCCTGTGCATGTGTGCGTTCGTGCACAGGAGATTAATTGCCTCATTTCAGTGTATTCATAACGGCGTAGTCTGCAAAGATGATTCTAGAAGCAACGTTATCGTTATCAAGTATCTATAGTAGTAATTAAGATAAATCATTATGAGGTTAACACTACAGTAATGGGTGGCAGGGACAGGCGTTAGTGTAGACCGTTGTTCATTCAGTTCTTATCAGCGCATCTAGGACATTTTGAGTTGGCTGAATACCAACTACTTCGCTTGCTTTTGGCATTCTCCCACTAGGGGTTGCTATTTATGTTCATATTTACATGTCGAACTGCAAACGTGTTCAAGGCGTTGTTCTAGTAATCTGTGTCGTTAACATCAGCACACTTGTAGCAACAATAGAATCATGGTTGACAACTGTGGCAAAGTTTAGCCTTCATTTGGGATATACTTACTATATATATCTGGCTGATACAAACTGACAATTTCCCACTTCAAATGTGCATTTTAAAACGACTTGCCATGTGGTACACTGGACAGCATGCATTAAGATGCATGTATAAAAATAACACAATCTGTTTGAACTGGGAAACATAATTTTATTGGAAACTCTTGTAGCTTTTTCACCGAACACACCATTTAAGCAGTTAGTGCTGTCTAATTAATGTATAAATTTGTAAGTTTGATATTAAATATATACATACAAACATATATACATGTACCAGTGATGTGGCAACTAAAGAATTATACACCAGAAACCATGAGTAGCATGAGCTTGTGTGTGTTCTATGGAAACAATGTTTCCAGACAGTTGTTCATGTAGAATCGGTTATGAATTGTGCTGGTTTTTATATCGGAAAGTGGTATACATTGACATGTCAGTATACATTGACATGGCAATATCTGATAACATGTTGATTAATATTCGTTGACTTGTCGCAGTTGTCACGTCACTGATACATCATGCTTTATTGCAGAACAGTCTGTGTGCATGAGTATGTGCTTTTTATTATTAGAATAATATATTGTAGAGCTTGCTGGCAAATTGGCTTGTGTATGTCCTGTACGGATTGCATAAATCTGCTGATATGACAACTAAAGAGTGTGTAATTTGCTAATCATTGGGATTATGAAATAACAAATCAAACTTGAATGTCGTCATTTAACTGTAGTGTTGAGATGTGTAAATATGTTTTGGCATATCACTTGTGCACTGTTGCAATCGCTCCCAATATTGAGTAGGTTAGTAGGGTGAACCACTTTATCAACTGAACCAACTAAACTTGGAACTTTCTTCTCAATAATTTTGTGAAAATGTGCAGTGTTTTGAATAGCTGCATCATATATAATCATGATATGGAAACTTAAACTATTCAAGAAATGTTCTTCCAAAATGTTTTACAATCAACTGCTGCTCTTATGGTTGTTGGTAATAGTAAAATTAAATTTGAGCTGTCATTGATATTGACCTTGATTGGTGTTTAGGTTGATAGACGTGAAGAAAACATCACTGCACACAATCAATCATTTTTGCCAAGGTTTCACTGCTGACACAAAATAGGTTTAGGTATTGCCATTAGTGTTGGCTGTGTGCACGCAAGACAGTGGAGCCTAGTTGTACTGTGCTTTTAAGATTCTGTGAGGTGATTCCACCTGGTATATGAAACAGCATCCACTGGTTGGGTGGGTTGAATGGACAACCTGAACACACCCAACTATTTGTGCTATGATGTGATGGGTTTCTTTATGAACAAAAACTGTGGCTATCAACTCTTGTATCGACACTTCATTTTAATAAATGAATCCCTCCCTGTATGCTGTTGTTCTAGTTGAGTGTGTCAACTGTTTTGAAGGTACCTGGTATGTTGTTTTTATTATCATAAAATCATGCTATAAACTACACATTTTCTGTGTTTTAAATGGATTTTAATTAATCACTATGAATGTGCATTTATGAATATTGACCTTGCTATTCAGCTTACTTAATGTTTTCAGTTGAACAAAAATTAAACAGATAAAGATATATCTTTATATATACATATACACTGCATTAACAAATTGAGGGTTTATTAAAACATGTTGGCTGTGAAACTGCTAAAAGAGTTACTCGGGTAGCTTATGCAACCATGATTTCATGATAACGATGAGACTAGCTTTAAAGACTGCCTGGGGTGAGACATTACAGCTGTGTAGAAATGAGTCTATACATAGAAATTAAATGATGCATATATTATTAAATTATACGTATGTATTCTGACATTATTTTTATGTTTTCGTAATGTAATGTTATGTGTTCGGACACCAAAATAATTTTTTTGTACCGTATGTTTTTGGGCACTTGGTAATTAAAAAACATTGAACACATTAAAGGCACAGTATTTAGAGAATTACCGTCATGGTAATAAATTTACCAGCAATTCTACTGACCCTTTTTTCTAAGATATTGACAACTACATTGAACTGATTTTAGATACATCTAACATGTCAAAACTGAAAATAACAAATATAACATACCAGGTAACATCTAAAATTATAGTATCTAAATAATGTTATGTAATGAAAATCACCCGTGGTGCATACATTATGCTTCCACTCTGTAAGGTTAAAACCTAATATTGTGCAGAATGTCTTAGAACATGATTGTATTCATATTTGTATCAAGCTTGTATCTAGACTGGACAGGAGAGTAATGATTGTATTCATATTTGTATCAAGCTTGTATCTAGACTGGACAAGAGAGTAATGAGGCTATTTGCTTGGCTCATCTGTCTCCGATTTTCTCATTCTTGATCGTGAAAAGGTCAGCTGTGAGAGATGGTGCGGCAAGACAGAAGAATCAATAGTTTGCGAACAGCAAGGACGTCGGTTGCCATGGAAACCAATCAACCTAGCCATTAGGTGGTGGAGGAAGAAAAGTAATTTCCTGTGACTGGCCTACAAGGGTTCATAATGATACAAGATAGTCTTAATTTCAAAGACAATATCCTTTACTACTGCGCCTTAATTTAAGGCTCACAAACCTAACATCGGCATATATTCTAGTTCTTCATACTGCAGTAATTAGGGAGTTAGTTAGAGTGGCACCGAGTCAAGTGGTAACAAAAGAACTTGTAACAGACATAATATTTCATACAAAATATACCTAAATATTTGTATATGAAACAGTTGGCAACTGAGAAGGTAAACATGTAATTCCACGATACATGTTGACCAGATCAACTCCCTCCTTAAGTACTGGGTTAACATTAATTGCTTCATATTCAAATTAATTAATTATTAATTTATTTCAGTCCAGTAATCAATAAAGGTCATTTCCTTTTACAGTTCATATTACATATTTCAATTTTAAATGCCATGTTTATGTTGCAACATCTTTCATTCTGTGAACTCTTCAGCGACTGACATCCCATGTACAATGTGACAAGATTAGGTAATGGTGGCAATGCATAATAAAAATTAATGTTTACTTCCAGCAGAAATGACGAACCTATGATTCAAAAAGTGCTTAATTCAGGTGTGTATATTAGTGCGAGTGGAGCCGCGAAGGCGGTCATATGTCATCCGCATGACATCTTCCGACAGCTCCTGCAGCTTTCACAATGCGGACTGCGACACTGACCAGTGACCACGCCCTGGTATGCAGCAAGGTTAAAGGCGGGCCAAAGAAGATTAATAATTCCAAGCAGAAGTGTCAACCTTGTATTTCACTGCTCAGTGTTGTGGGCAAAAGCTTTGCACGAGTCGCTCTGAAAAGACTGCAGAAACTGGCAGAGCCGAGTGTACCCCGAAGCTCAGTGTGGCTTTCGCAGAGACAGATCCACCATCGATATGCTCTTCTTGCGCCAGATGCAAGAAAAAT
The DNA here is from genome assembly GCA_020002185.1 of Paraescarpia echinospica. Taxonomy (NCBI): domain Eukaryota; kingdom Metazoa; phylum Annelida; class Polychaeta; order Sabellida; family Siboglinidae; genus Paraescarpia; species Paraescarpia echinospica. Next base: position 34,968,332 of record CM034540.1, on the reverse strand, counting down.
GCTGCGAACAGCAAGTACCACTCTACACAGCCTCCATCGATCTGACCAAGGCTTTTGATCTTATCAGTAGGAGCGGCCTTTTCAAACGCCTAGAAAAGATCGGCTGCCCGCCAAAACTGATGAACATGGTCATAGCCTTCCACGACAACATGGAAGCCACAATGCGGTATGAAGGAGCAACTTCGAGAGCTTTCCCCATCAAGAGTGGGGTTAAACAGGGCTGCGTGCTTGCATATACCCTATTCGGTATCTTCTTCTCAATGGTACTATCGCACGCTTTCAGAACCTCTGAAGGTGGAATCTACATTCCCACCAGATCAGATGGCAAGCTTTTCAGCCTGGCCAGTCTGTAAGCAATGACCAAGATGCGCAAATGCCTCATTCGAGAACTTCTTTTTGCTGATGATGCTGCACTTACATACCACACTGCAGAAAGCTTCCAGAGGTTTGCTGATGTCTGCAAAGAATTTGGGTTAACCATCAGCATTAAGAAGACGAACATCATGGGCCAGGATGGAGAAGAGACGACAACGAAGGAATTGTGAGAACGATGCACCAATTTTGCCATTGAACTACGTCTGCAGAAATTGTGCAAGGGACTGCCACTCAAGGATTGGCCTGCATAGTCACAGGAGACGCTGCCCCACCAGTCATTGACTCTTTACAGAACCTATTGTCCCTTGGGACAAGGAGGCCTACTACTACTACTATTAATGCTGTGCTGGCCTAGAATTTTAGTCCAAGCCAGGCCCACACTTAGCAGTTAAGAGTCCAGGCTGGGCCATGGTTTTATATATTTTCATGGGCCAGCAAACAGATGTTACAGGTTGTCAAAAGCCCGGTCCGGCCTGCATGTTTAGTGACATCATTATTCGGGTCAAAAACAAACTATAAGTGCAACTGGCTGCTAGGGAGTCATTGGGGCCCCCCAACCCAGTAAAAGCTAGCATCAGTGGTTTACAAGTGTCAGTAAATCAGTAAACAGGTTACAGTCTAGACAGAATTAAGAGATAGCGAGCTACTAGTTAATTTTGAGCTTACAAAACTGACAGAAAACATGCATTAATTGTGCTGAATACTCCAGTAACAATGCTTTGGAAATGCCAGTATGATGATTCAAGGATTACATTACAAAGACGGCAATCTTTTACAATGAGTATATTTCATGGGTCATATTTTACATAAAATGTCTTAATTACCTCTATTAAAAGAATTCACCCTATTAAAATGATACCTTGGCTTTGGAAGTTCCATTGTTGAAAACCTGCAAAGCACTTGAGTCACTCATAATTCCATACAAGATCTCAATTTGCAAAGACTATTCAACATTAAATAACCATAATATTAACCTGGAAAAAATAATAATCCGTCTTTGACTATTATAATTATTATTACATCAAAAACATGTCCCAAGCTTGGGCCCAGCCTTGTGATGGACAGTAAACACTGTCTGCATACTCATCATGCTGGTTGTGGAAAGGAGGGAGGATACGGATGAGTTTCTTGTCTGAAAAATCCTCTCATGTAAAGGTTCTCTGCTGCAAGATGATATATTACTGAGAGAAGAGTTTCAATCAATTCCTCAGCATTGACATCTTTCCCACCTTCTTGGTTTTTTAATGTGGTATTGGACGTTTGTAGAGGGCAAGTGAGTTCTTCTTTACTGGGACATGGATGGAAAGTGTGTTAATGTTATTTGATTTATCATTGTTGTTGACCAGTGCTTTGATTGTACCGACTGCGTTTACCACAAATAATGATGCTGGCTTTCCTCAACCCTGGAAAGGTATGCTTTCTCAACTTATGATAATTTGGGCCCATTGATAAACCCAAAATGTGCTGACTTTGATCCAAAAGTGAAAGCTTATTGTTCATGGAAGTAGCAAAAATGTAGAGGTTTTTTTCAGTTTGTCATGTATCCCAAGAAAATTCAATAAAATGTCATTTATCGTTTCAGTGGGGTGAACAATTATTGTCCTCCCAAAATGTCCTGACACTGATAAAAAAAATTAAATGTTATTATTCAAGGAGCAAAAAATGTGAAACTTTAAATTTAGCCGGCTTTTCCCTCATCCCATGAATTTTTTTTGGTAAAACAGCATATATCGATTAAATGGGGGGGCATGGATCCACCTAACATGCTGACGCCAATACAAAATTAACTATCAAGCATATATCGATTAAATGGGGGGGCATGGATCCACCTAACATGCTGACGCCAATACAAAATTAACTATCAATGTTGCACGAAACAGCCAAAATGTGGTACATTTGTTTGTAATGTGTAATACATCGGCATAGGGCTAAGGGATGTGTGTGTGGGGGGGCAAAGGGGTGAGAAATGATGGACCAACCGAAAACATTTGCTAACTCTGATCAAACATTGAAATCATGTTGTTCAAAGAAACAGCAAAAACAATTTGGTGCTTTCATTCGGTATGTATAATCCTATGAGAAAATGTGGTAAAACGGCATATATTGGTCCACTGGGTCGGGGATAAAAAATGACAGACCCACCCAAACAATATGCAAACTCCAACAAAAAAGTGAAATATTATTGTTTTACGGAAACTCCTGTCTGTACCACATCCCCTGGGCAAATGTTGTAAAACGGCATATATCTGTTCAAAGGGGTGACAACTTATGTACCCACCCAAAATCTTACTCCAATCAAAAACTTAAATCTTATTATTCAAGCACCAAAATAATTTGGTGCTTTTATCCGGTTTGTCTCCATCAAGTTGCTAAGGTGCCTGACTAATATATACATATACGTATAATATAATTTGTATACAAACATTATAAATTAAATGTGTACTATATGTTATTACGTAGCTTTTTATTTTATTTTGTGTCCCAAATACAAGAATTGTGCACCAATTACGTTTGCCACTTTTACATGTTTTATTATTTTGTATCTAAATATAACAAGTGCTAATCAAATATAAGAGCTAATCAAAGAATAGCATGCGTACACCTTCTTAACGCAAATTCCTCACTACTTTTCAAAGCAAAATATGAGTGCAAGTTCAAGTTATGATGTCCTCTGATGAATAAAACATTGAACAAATCTGCTAGACATGACATTGATAACTTTTATTCCTAAGAGTTCACTTAATAACAACTAAAACAGCAATATCAAAATAGAACAACATAAAACAGAATGTGTCAATTACAATTAACGAAGGACATATAATTTGGTTAAAAGGAGGTGATCTGATAACTTTTATTACAAAATCATGTTTAACAGTATAAACTATGTCTAGATTATAACATACTGACTACACAAAATTTTTTAAACTAATCTTTGTTGAAATTATAATGATTCAGGCAGATTCAGTTTGCTTATATGGCAATGAGCTGCTTTTAAAGGCATGGTCACAGGTCCAATGGGAATTATAACAAACAGAAATGCATTCAAATAATGGATGTTTAAGGATGAAACTATTCACATAGCATATCTGCTAATTAGGCCAATGTCAATAATTGTTCTTATTCATGGTGCAGCTCGGTGCATTACAAAACGTTTTTTACTGGCTGTTCTGCATATTCATATGGCCATTTATTACGTACGTGTGTGTGTTGTTTTTATCTATTAAAAATGTACAACAACAACATGATTTTACGATAAAACGATCACCTTTTAAAAATACCTACTACAGTGTACTATGTCAAGTTATCTACTTACAAGAACCCTACTCTATTCATAAGATATGATGCTTGCATATTTGATTTTGATTTTTTATATCAAAGGTACAAAGTTTGATGATTTTTATTGTAAAACCATGTCAGATAGTATAAACTAGTATACTCTAACACCGATCACTCAAATGTGTTTGAATGATTAATGAATACAAAATATTTGATTTGACCATTACTTCTTTATTCAGCCTCACTATTAACAATGTTCACTACCTGTTGATTAATTGGGGTTGGGCATTCACAGCATCCTCTCATGGACATAATCATTATCACCAACGCCCACAAATTATCTTCCCCCTGTGCAGAGTGTAAGCATGATGTTTGCCATGAAACATTCAAGTTAAACAGACAACAGTCAGTTTCAGGCAGATTAACTGCATTAAATTAAATGTAGTTAATGAAAACACTTTGACAGTAAAGATGTAAGACCTTCAGTTGATACGAATGTATCCACATAACGTGATGTCATGATAAATTCAAATTTCCAATTCGTTGTCCACAGTGACATAGACTTATGAACTAACCACGAGTTTGATGATGGATTAACTATGATTACCAGAGGGCACCACTCATTGAATCCATTAATGCCATTCATATACAAAACTGATTTGTGTAAAATAGTTTTATACATTTGTCTTGGATAATGGAATTAGGTTACTAATATAATGCAGCTTTATACAAAATAATGTATTTTAATGCAGGCCTACCCTAAAATTGTTATACGGACAAGCAGTGTTAAATATACATTCAAATGTGTTTATCAGTCTGAAGAAATGCTAATTCTAAAATATCACAGATTCAGTAAGCTAACAAATTAAACGTGGTATATATCAACTACAGGTGTTGCTCATGTGCCAGTTGTGAAGCGATAGTTTGCAGTGTCCAGTAACTTGCCCCTGGTCAAAGAGTCCTCCAGCCACTGCACAGTAACCAGGGTGAGTTGACTGCTCTTATAACTACCTCCCTCCGCAGTACCACCATTGCTGTTACAATCACTTTCCTCTGCATCCTTTGATAGCTGGAGATTCTGCAACAAAGTTTGTTTGTTTGTTATTGATAATTGACATGAGTTGTTTTTATTAGGACACTGATGGCAATGGGAGTTTAGAGATTGAGATGCCAACTCTGTGAGTCCACTATAAGTTACATATTTATCTCCTGTACGGGATTGTTTCCTTCCGTGTTTACTTCCATGGAGCGCAGTGGTGCAGCAACTAGAGCTTCGGACTCTCAACCGAGAGAACCCGGGTTCGAATTCAGTGCTGCGGTGTCGAACCTTGGGCAAGTTTGTTCAATCCACGTTGCTCCAGTTCAGTCAGCTGTATGAATGAGTACCAGACTATAGACAGTGGTGCATATTTGTGTACGAATAGCCTTCACGCATTAATTGCAGTGTGGCTGGATGCTTCCCAGAGAAGTCGAGATGGTGTTCGATTGAACAGGTCTGCCAGGGAGTAAAGTGTAAAGCTTTCTGTGCAGTCCTGAGGACTAGAAATTGCGCTATAAATAAATAAAAATACTTGTATAGCGCCTGATCAATTAAAACTGCTCTCGGGCACTTTACATACATATACACATATATAATAGTATAATATATAAGAACATACCTTTACTTTTACTTCCCCTAGCAATGAGACCAGGTAGAATGGACCAATGGCTTAGTGTCTCTTCCAAAAGGAATGAAGTTGCCCATGTGTCGAAATGGGGGGTCAATAGATACTATTAGCAAACAGCGCTGAACACGAATGTCAAGTTATTGAGTGCTACGTCAAACTTTTGCTGTTCAGTCACAAGTAAGCGCCTGATTTGCGGTTCGACTTGAAGCCTGTACATGCGAAATGGATATTTGAAATATGCCACATTATTTTGTACATAAATAGTTATATTAATTAACAAATAAGTATGCAGTGTAACAGCTCAAACTCTTAGAAACATACACATAAACAGAAAGTTGAGTTTGAAATATACATCAGAATGTTTGGCGAATTTTTAAAACACCCGAGATTCGTTTGTTGGCAACTGCAACGATTCAGCAAGGTGCTGTGCTAAGGCAGTGAAATAAAATGTGTTTATTGGACTCCATAAGCTAGTCTTAGGTCTATTTATATGCATCGTTAGCTGTGTACTGTATGTTCTAATTATTATATATCGCTATGCACATAAATTTCCCACTATAGCAGACTGGCATTTATTGTTTTATCAGGGCTCACAGTGGGTTTTGCCAATTGCATTTTTGTAGATGTCGATGTAAGATTCGGAGTCGACGAAAATTTGTTCAGTTGGTGTTCAACACTTAATTAAGGATGCTAATGGTCTCTCGTAATAGGATTAGAATCTCAGCGCCCTCAACTCGATCACCATGCCCCAGTGGAAGTTGGTTGATCACGCTGTCATGCTACAATACCATTTCAGGCAGACAGATGCATACGTTTAATGTCATTATATCGATAAATGAAGGTTTATGTGGTTCAGATCAATCTGATCAGATGCACTGCACATGTTTAGTCAGAGGGTTATCCATCCATCCACCCATCCACCTATCTATCAAATATTTGTTTTACTGCATGTCTGACAGTTTTACAACATAAGGATTGATTTATGGATTTTACGGCAATTATTAACTGACCAATAAATCACAAAACGAAAATCATTGCATAACTAGACCACATCAGTGAATTGATTTATTAATTATTCAAGTGGTCATAACGGTTGATGGTAGCTGACCAGCTAGTTTTGTCATCAAATGTGTAACAAACAAATCAACTTCAGCAAGTGTTAACATTAAGATGTGTGTCACTATGAAACTGACACATTCAGTGAGTGTCAACAGTAAGATGTGTGTCACTATGATACCGACACATTCAGTGAGTATCAACAGTAATATGTGTGTCCCTATGACACCAACACATTAAGTGAGTGTCAAATGTAAGATGTGTGCCACTTTGATACTGATACATTCAGTGAGTGTCAACAGTAAGATGTCCATCACTATGACATTGACACATTCAGTGTCAACAGTAAGATGAGTGTCACTATGACACCGACACATTCAGTGAGTATCAACAGTAAGACATGTGTCACTATGACACCAACACATTAAGTGAGTGTCAAATGTAAGATGTGTGCCACTTTTATACTGATACATTCAGTGAGTGTCAACAGTAAGGTGTGTGTCACTATGACATTGACACATTCAGTGAGTGTCAACAATAAGATGTGTGTCATTATGACATTGACACATTCAGTGTCAACAGTAAGATGAGTGTCACTATGACACCGACACATTCAGTGAGTATCAACAGTAAGACATGTGTCACTATGACACCAACACATTAAGTGAGTGTCAAATGTAAGATGTGTGCCACTTTGATACTGATACATTCAGTGAGTGTCAACAGTAAGATGTGTGTCACTATGACATTGACACATTCAGTGAGTGTCAACAATAAGATGTGTGTCATTATGACATTGACACATTCAGTGTCAACAGTAAGATGAGTGTCACTATGCTACTGACACATTAAGTGAGTGTCAACAGTAAGATGTGTGTCACTATGACACATTCAGTGAGTGTCAACAGTAAGATGCATGTCAATACGACACTGACACATTCAGTGAGTGTCAACAGTAAGATGTCCATCACTATGACACTGACACATTCAGTGAGTGTCAACAGTAAGGTGTGTGTCACTATGACACTGACACATTCAGTGAGTGTCAACAGTAAGGTGTGTGTCACTATGACACTGACACATTCAGTGAGTGTCAACAGTAAGGTGTGTGTCACTATGACGCTGACACATTCAGCGAGTGTCAACAGTAAGATGTGTGTCACTATGACACCGACACATTCAGTGAGTATCAACAGTAATATGTGTGTCCCTATGACATCAACACATTAAGTGAGTGTCAAATGTAAGATGTGTGCCACTTTGATACTGATACATTCAGTGAGTGTCAACAGTAAGATGTCCATCACTATGACATTGACACATTCAGTGTCAACAGTAAGATGAGTGTCACTATGACACCGACACATTCAGTGAGTATCAACAGTAAGATGTGTGTCACTATGACACCAACACTTTAAGTGAGTGTCAAATGTAAGATGTGTGCCACTTTTATACTGATACATTCAGTGAGTGTCAACAGTAAGATGTGTGTCACTATGACATTGACACATTCAGTGAGTGTCAACAATAAGATGTGTGTCATTATGACATTGACACATTCAGTGTCAACAGTAAGATGAGTGTCACTATGACACCGACACATTCAGTGAGTATCAACAGTAAGACATGTGTCACTATGACACCAACACATTAAGTGAGTGTCAAATGTAAGATGTGTGCCACTTTGATACTGATACATTCAGTGAGTGTCAACAGTAAGATGTGTGTCACTATGACATTGACACATTCAGTGAGTGTCAACAATAAGATGTGTGTCATTATGACATTGACACATTCAGTGTCAACAGTAAGATGAGTGTCACTATGCTACTGACACATTAAGTGAGTGTCAACAGTAAGATGTGTGTCACTATGACACATTCAGTGAGTGTCAACAGTAAGATGCATGTCAATACGACACTGACACATTCAGTGAGTGTCAACAGTAAGATGTCCATCACTATGACACTGACACATTCAGTGAGTGTCAACAGTAAGGTGTGTGTCACTATGACACTGACACATTCAGTGAGTGTCAACAGTAAGGTGTGTGCACTATGACACTGACACATTCAGTGAGTGTCAACAGTAAGATGTGTGTCACTATGACACCGACACATTCAGTGAGTATCAACAGTAATATGTGTGTCCCTATGACACCAACACATTAAGTGAGTGTCAAATGTAAGATGTGTGCAACTTTGATACTGATACATTCAGTGAGTGTCAACAGTAAGATGTGTGTCACTATGACATTGACACATTCAGTGAGTGTCAACAATAAGATGTGTGTCATTATGACATTGACACATTCAGTGTCAACAGTAAGATGAGTGTCACTATGACACCGACACATTCAGTGAGTATCAACAGTAAGACATGTGTCACTATGACACCAACACATTAAGTGAGTGTCAAATGTAAGATGTGTGCCACTTTTATACTGATACATTCAGTGAGTGTCAACAGTAAGGTGTGTGTCACTATGACATTGACACATTCAGTGAGTGTCAACAATAAGATGTGTGTCATTATGACATTGACACATTCAGTGTCAACAGTAAGATGAGTGTCACTATGACACTGACACATTCAGTGAGTGTCAACAGTAAGATGTGTCACTATGACAGACACATTCAGTGAGCGTCAATAGTAAGATGTGTGTCACTATGACAGACACATTCAGTGAGTGTCAATAGTAAGATGTGTGTCACTGTGACACTGACACATTAAGTGAGTGTCAAATGTAAGATGTGTGTCAACAGTAAGATGTGTGTCACTATGACACTGACACATTAAGTGAGTGTCAACAGTAAGGACGTGCATCACAGTGACACTGACACATTAAGTGAGTTTCAAATGTAAGATGTGTGTCAACAGTAAGATGTGTGTCACTATGACACCAACACATTCAGTGAGTATCAACAGTAAGATGTGTGTCACTATGACACATTCAGTGAGTGTCAACAGTAAGATGCATGTCAATACGACACTGACACATTCAGTGAGTGTCAACAGTAAGATGTCCATCACTATGACACTGACACATTCAGTGAGTGTCAACAGTAAGATGTGTGTCACTATGGCACTGACACATTCAGTGAGTGTCAACAGTAAGATGTGTCACTATGACAGACACATTCAGTGAGCGTCAATAGTAAGATGTGTGTCACTATGACAGACACATTCAGTGAGTGTCAATAGTAAGATGTGTGTCACTATGACACTGACACATTAAGTGAGTGTCAAATGTAAGATGTGTGTCAACAGTAAGATGTGTCACTATGACACTGACACATTAAGTGAGTGTCAACAGTACACGTTCAGTGAGTGTCAATAACGTGTATCACTTTTATACTGATACATTCAGCAACTTCGGTTGACATTACATAGTAGCATTGTGACAAATACATCAGCCATCAGATGTTGACACCTGGTTGAAAGCATGTGACACTTGGTTGAAAGCATATGACACTGTGGATGCACCTACCTGTACTGTCTTATCGTCAATGCTGCATGTCACAACTATTGTGTTCCTCTCGACACGTCCATGTACATCTCCATCATAAGTGATCATCATTAAGGAGCATCTATAGCTATTGAATGGAGTGTGCATGTGTGTCTGCATGCAGGGCTGTAATGATACACTGAGCCATGATATGTTACACATCACGGTATTTGTGTCAGGATACATCACAACATATAATGAAACATTAAATCTGAATGACATCAATTATGCCAGTGGTATTAGTAATGTTATACATAAGACAATATGACGTTTAGAAAACCTCTGAAGAAACCACATTTTACTGACAGTGACTACGTAACTTTGTCTTGCTGAAAATGTTCAAGTTGAGAAACTAGAACTGATTTAAATTTCTAACTCCCCATACAACTAACTAATTCATTACAAAACATGTTCATTGGTGTTCAAATATGTGTCATTAGTTTGACATATATGCACAGTCAGTTTAATAAAATGATGCAGTTTTGTGGAAATCACAGAAAGAGTCGACTGATCATCAAATTGGGTAACTTGCTAATATGAATATTGCATCATAAAAATAATGATTATCAATGTATCGGACTAATTGCAGCCCTAATTTGTGTGAGCTCCAGCTGATATAAATAAAAAACTTAATGGAAGAACAATGCATACAAGTTTGAAATATAAACAACAATATTTTTCTGTCTTTTCACTTTTTATCACCATTTAAAAACCATTTCTGCCTTTCTTGCCTCAAAAAGGATATGCTATGAGATATCTTGAGAGTTTCTTGACACGATCATTGGGCACATTGTGGAAGTAGACGGCAACACCCGTCATGAAGTTGGGTAAATGCTGTAGCAACCTGCCACCAGTGGCACTATCAGTCTTCCTGTGTCCTCCGCCACTTGTTGTTGATGTGTCTTCAAAAGAAAATTATTTCATAACCTTTAATGTTAATAAAATATAATTCAAGTAGAATATATTTTGAAATAATAAAAAACAAATGTACAACAGATGTTAAGACATCTAACTATAACTGAACTAGCATGTGGATGTATGTGTGTGTGTGTGTGTGTGCGTGCGTGTGTGCTTGCGCGTATGTGCCTGTTAAAGTTGTCCTCTTAGGCCAGCAGTCAGCAACCTATGGCCCATGAGCCAATTGTGGCCTGCGAACCTACTTCATGTGGCCCACGGACAAACAGTGAGACTACACAATGCGGCCCCCACCTACATGGTTGGAAGAACCAATGTAGCCATTACGATGATGGAAAAGTTTTTACATGATGCATGTGTCTTTGGAGCTCTTTAGGGTCCACTGCCATTCCAGGAAAAGTCTTTGTGACAAATCAATGAAAATGCAGAACGTGTGGTCATCATGAAGACCAGGAACTGCATTCGTGCATGTTGCATAAACCACTAGCAGTTCCAGCATCTTCTAGCCAAGATGAATGCACAGTATTGAGATTTCATCTATTACTGAGAAGTGATCTGATGGGGATGTGTGGTTTTGCACCTCTTATCAACATCACAATGCATCTCAATATTCTGAATGTTCAACTTCAGTGATGAGAACATCTACATCATCATCAACACATTTTTCCTGCCCGTCTCCACTTTCGAGATGACAGTCTTGCAGTGGAAGACACAACCGCCGAATGCCAACTAGATTTAAGCCAGCTTTGCAACCTCCCTGGAAAACAACCCAGAAAGTCCGAACATGCAGGGCCAATGTAGCACTCATCCAACGTCTCAGATGGCAGTATGTAGAGTGTTTTGCTGAAGTTGGGAGCAGTGGGAGTTGCTTTGATAGCACAGCACTCTTTCCAGGTGAAAGTTGATGGTGCACTGGAAGCTGTGCTGATGGGGCTCACGGAGAGCAATAGGCTCCTGTGCACTGACATTGACCTCCAAGGAGGTGATGCTTATAGAGTTGTATGGCACACACCTGCCGACAGAACATTTTCTTATCTGACCAAATACGTCAAGCTCATTTCAGTTTCTTCGGGAGTAGGCCTATGTACTTGTGTGCTGTTGTACTTGAAGATGAGGACGCATACAAGGACGCAGCTAACCAACACACTTAGATGATGCACTGAAACTCGCTTGAACAAGTTTTCTGCTAGATGGGAGGGGGTGATTTGGTGGTGCAGCAACAGCACCAGTAGTCACACTGGTCAAGATGACTCCGCTAGCATACCAACAGCACCAGTGGTCACACTAGTCAAGATGACCCCAGTAGCATGCCAACAGCACCAGTGGTCACACTAGTCAAGATGACCCCAGCAGCATGCCAACTGCACCAGTGGTCACACTAGTCAAGATGACCCCAGTAGCATGCCAACACCATGGATCATGAATAATATTGTTTCTTGTAATGTAGTGCAATTGTTATTCAGTTAAATGTTGATATTCAACGATAATAACTGGATTCCGATCTGTATATTTCAACCACATCCTGTGGTCTTATTCAGCAAAATGAAGTTATGGGTGTGTCATATGACATTGGTCACGTGACTCAAGCTGGGAGCTCCTAGCCAACATCTCTGTTCAGTGAAGGCTTCCCTCTGTCAAGGTTACCGTCTCTTTTTACCAGTTCTCCTCGTGGTCTAGTATTTTGACATCCTTCATTGAACACTGATAGCCTGTGTTCAGGTTGTGTTCACTTATAGCTGATAATGGTTGTCGACAAGATAGATGTTCTTTAATTCTTGTGTCAAGTGGTCTATCAGTTTCTCCTATACAGTGTTACATGGTCACATTGTGGGCACTGTATACCACATTCTACCCCACACTGCTGCTTTTGTTGTCCTGCCCTCAGTTGTCCCCACTGGCCAGAACTTCGTTGTGGACAGGAAGTGTGCAATAGAAACTAACAGGAAGTCAGTCGGAACTTTCAAGTGTCCATTATAGATGTGCATAGCCTCACTATGGACAGGTGTCTGATCAGGCAAATTTTACTTTACTGATAATGATCAATAAAGCTATGCTGTGGGTTGGGCAACAAAGCAAAGAACTGGAAATACACTTGGTGGAAGAAACTAAAACAAAGAGACAATTTTGTATACATGGGCATACCGGTATGTGGGGATGGCTCCTCAGAGACAGAAATTCGCAGGAGAACACAAGCAGGGGCGAATGCATGGAGGAAAGTAGAAGGCGTGATGGGAGACAGGCACATATCGCGAAAACTCGGGTATTATGCACATGTGTGACACCAGACTACCTGTATGGCTTAGAGACTATAGTAATGACAGAGAAACAACAGGAGAGGGTACAAGTGTGCGAAAACAACTGGGTCAGGAGAATTACAGAGGTAAAGAGAATAGAAGCGAAGTGTGGAAGAGCTGAGGGAGGATGTTGGTGTGAAAGAAAGTTTCAAGAAGAAGTGGGTGAGAAGTCAGTTGAACTGGGCAGAACTGGGGAGCGAATGGGAGAAGAAGGGATGGCAAAGAAAGTTGATGCCTGGAGAGTGGAAGGAAAGAGAAGACGAGGGTGACCGAGACTGAGGTGGGAGGATTGCGTGAAGAGAGACCTGGAGGGATGGAAAGGGGAATGGCGAAAAAGAACAAAATACCTAGGAGAATGGTGGTAGAGAGTGCAAGTGCAATGAGGAGGAAGAGAAAGAAAAGAAAATGACGACGTATCCAAGCCAGCCTCACCCCTGAAGACAGGGAAGGATGAGGAGAACAACAACACTAATAATGATGAAGGCGATATTTTTATTTTGTTTTATGTACATTTTCTTTTTCATTCTCCTGCAGGGACCCGATTTTTCCAAGCCATTAGCAATAGCCACTTGTAAATCATTGAAAAATACCACACTGTGCACCACATAAATGCCACCAAATGTGTTTATGTGGACATGGTTGAATTAATACCGGTAATTGGATTACACCAGATCCGCTCTGCCTTTACACTTATACAGAATTACCAAAAATGCCTATCACCTGACGGGATGCCTTGGTAAATGACAGTCATGATAGTAGTATTTACCAAATGTTAGAAACCACACAGCATCGTTACATAAACACCATAACACACTCGCAAATATAAGTTGTATGTTCAAAATAACAAAGGCCGGAGAGAATGTGAAGTTCACGTCGATCGATAGGCCCTATTCATGAGTATAGAATTGTCAAATAATATTCATATTCGTATGCTATTGGCACGAGGGTAGACATAAGTATTATTGTGTCAGTGTCTACTTCATGTTGCCAAGTCCATGACGCAAGGGCCATTTTCCCGAAGTATTTGCCGCCGCCCGCATGTGATTCCTGCGATTGTTGTGTTTTATGTATTATTTTATGTATTATGCGCACAGTGCGTTTTATATTCCGAACAACTGATTTACCCCATAAAAGGTAAGAATTTTGACCTATATGGGGTATTTTGAAAAGATATAGGTCTTATGTCCTATTCTAGGGGTTTTAGATTAATCCCTGAAAGTTTGATGCTCGAAGTTTAAGCCGTCTTAGAGGAAAACATTAACCTACCTACATACGCAAGTTGAT